>CM056993.1:234716939-235034439 GCA_029891345.1 Dryococelus australis
ATATACTATGAATTAGTATGAAAATTCCAATTATCTACAATATTCTGAATAAAATTTTATTTAATGATGACATTTTAGGTTATTTGAATATAAAAGTATGTAGTAAGACTAAAAGGGTATGTACGAAATAAGATATTATTATTAAAAATTAATTTATATTTACATCGAATTAAATTAACTTACATCGAAAATAATTTTATAAATAATTTATTATGTGAATTTCTTTTATTTTCTTCAATTATTCTTTGGAGTTCCAACTTTTCACTTATATTTATATCACAGGCAACCTTAAAACTATTACTGCATCAGCTGATGACCAAACTAGTAAAACCAGATATTGTTTTTAAATTTTTGACTGCTTCTCTATACCGTACATTTCCTTGCACTTCTGGCGATTTTTTTCTTTCGCTACAAATTAAAGAACATTATTACGTTTATGAAACTCACTTTTTGTTACAAACATTATATATCGATACCATAATATACAATGCAACTCCTGCTTAACTACCGTAAGGTAAAGAAATTATCAATATCAACTGGCATTATAGTGTCTAAATGGATTTGGTCTTTTTGGTTCGCGTAGTTGTAATTTAGTTTTTCATCACAAATACAATGTATTCTAATCTCGAGCTAAACCACGGTGAGTTCTAATCATCCTATAAACTTAACCTACATAATTAATTTTTTTGTCACAAATACAATGCATTCTAATTTCGTGTCAAACCACGTGATCCTTTTAATCAGCGTATGTACTAAACCTATTTTATTGCAATAATTCCACATGTGATGATGTGTCTGTTCAGTGCTTCCAACTCTTAACCACTGTAATTAGTCTTCTAAGTCTTAACATTAGGATCATTAGCTTTTGAAATGTGCATTTCTTCCACATAAATGTATTGGATCCTGTGACGTCATACATACAAAATGGCCTGGTGAGAGTACTCGGTGTGTATATGTTACCCTGGGAAGATCAATGTTAAAAGTTTGGCTACCGAATATTTTCGCCACTAGGAAGCGCTAATGTCGCATGTATGCCAAACATTCTGTATTCCCTATGTTGAAAAACAGGATAGTTGCAATAATTATAAATCAAATATAAAATAAATTCGTAACCAGGTAAAATATTTCTCTTTTATCATTCACGTAGATTAAATTTTAATAAAAATTTAATTTTGGAACGGTGTGTGCCTAGCGGCGGAAATGTCCCCTGTTCCAAACTCTCGCATAAGAAATGTTGTTTTGTTCCTAAACTGAGCAGAATAAACCTCATCCTAGCACACATGCAACATCAGTGGCACCTGGCAGCGAAGATGATCAGTTTCCAAGCTATTAGCGTTGAGCTTCCCAACATCAGTAGAACTGTCCGTACTTGTAGGAAATCTGGAAAAGTTGGTAACCCTAGTTGGGAGTGGTCGCAGCGAAGCCGGCCGACGCCTGTAGTTGTACGCATGCGCTGGGATACTGACGTGACGCTCGTGAATTCGTTATTATTAACAACGGCGACCGCGGGCGCGTGTTTTGCGGCATGTCGGCGAGGTTGACGAAGCGCCACCACTGAAAATGCACTATTGATTATCGAACATTTGCCTACTGTATGTCCTCCGCGAGAGGAGAGGGGCGGTCCAGTTAGGCTTCGTTCACCACGAGAAACAAGTACGTTTTAAAGCGAATGAGTGAAGAGATTTGGGAGGCTCTTAACAACAAGGTCTTGAGAGCCGATGAGGGTGATTGAGGTAGGTATGAAGCAGCGCCGGAGTGTAAGGGCGGAGGAAATGGAAGATCCCTTAGGAAACTCGCCGTCCAACGATATCGACGGGCATGATTCCGACTTGTGAAAATCCGGTGACCCGGCCGGGGATCTAACCCGGTTCGCCTTGGTGGGAGGCGTACAGGCTAACCGCTTGGCCACCGCGGCCCGTTTTAAAGTGAAGGTAGGTAAAGAAAGGATGTTCACTGTAAACTGAGCATTTTTTAAAGTCCTGCTTAAGATCTACTTGTATAGGTATTGCGTATTTTCCCAGTATAGGCCTATGTAAATTTAAAATTACAATGAGCCTGATTATTTTAGTAATGCGTCGGTCAAGTAAAACTTTGAAATTATTAGTAAGGTAAATATTTTACAAACTAGCTAATTGTGACATTTGTATGCACTAAATATGAAGAAAGCAAAAACAAATAATTTCAGTATTCGGAAATGTTTACCGAACACTCTTTATTCAACGCATAGATATAGGACTACTTCCCTTCTGTCGATAAAGGCTGTTCACGATAAAGTGAGCACTTTTGAAATCAACCTTAGAAAAAAGTCACTGTCCCTGCCTGCATATATTTTAACGGGAGTGACATGCGCCCAGTAAAGTTGGTCACGATGCAGGGAAAGTAGTTCCTTACTTTACCGTCGAATAAGAAGTGCTAGGTAACCATTTATTATCATTTAAATTATTTCTTCGCTTTCTATTTTTTTATTGCTTCTAAGTATAAAAATGACTAGATTTGTAAAATAATAATTTCCTAATAATTTCAGAATTTTACTTGACCGACGCATGAATAAAATCATGAAGCCAATGACAATGTTAATTTTACATAAGGCGGAAGACTACACATTGTGCATTCAATTAAATCTTAAGCAGGGCTTTCAAAAGTGCTCATTCTACAGTGAACAGTATATACAAACTTTAGTGGGCTCAAGCCAGTCAGTGTGTCCGTTACACCTAGAAAAAAGCCTGGAATATTGTGAGATACGGTAGCTTGGGTGGTAGGAGTTATGTAGTTATTTTGCGATCAACAGAGAGCGCACTAACATGCCTAGGACAAGCTGAAAACAGCAGTTTATAATCATCCACGAAACCACAGAAACATCTCCAGATCTCGTTGCAGCTGTCCTGATGGAATGGGACCTTCGTCCAGAAGATGACATCAACGCATTGATTACAAGCGTGCCACGGAGTGTTAGGGACCTGTACAATGCACGTGGAGGCCATACACGACACTAAGCTGAAGGGGGGGGGGGGGGAGACCCTCCCTAGTCAGAAACACTATTACGTTAATGTTGTTTGTCTGTCGTGTTTATTTGTCTGTGATATTGGCAAAATACGTTTTGTTTGTAACACTTTGAATTTCACGTTTTGTATCAGTACCGCTGTCAAGTCTAATTGCTATGCTTACGTTGCGTATACTCCATACGTTTGTGCATTCTGTATGTTTATACCGAAGCTTGTGTGAGGTACATATATGCAGGTAGAGGTAGTGAAATTTTTCAAAGGCTGGTTTCAAAACTGCTCAGATAACCATGAACAGACATAGTCCTAATGATAGGGTTCAAGGTCATCGAGTTCGTGTGTGACCGCCACGAGCAGACCTGTAGAGATCGGCAAGAATTCGCCATTCGTGTCCATGAGGAGTCTGAGTTTACAGGATCGTAGTTTCCGTTTTCCGGTGTCCTACCACGATTATTGGTCATGTTCCTTAGCGTTCCCAAGTGCAACTTAAAGTGAACTCTCAATTTAATGAAAAATTGATTCTAAAGAAGTTATTTCCCCCGAGTATTGTAACGAGAGTTTACATGGAAGTGAAGTGAGCTTTATGCTTGCTGAAGAATAGGACAATGATGTGGTTAACTAACATCAGTTGTAAAATGGGTTTACAAGACCGAAAATTCAAAGTCTTTCGGGATGATAAGATGAAAGAAAATTCATGAGAAATGATTGGACCCATAGTGCACGTTAAGTAGTGCACATACTGAAAATGTTTGGTTGGCGTCGATAAAGCCAACTGTATGATTACAAACTTTTCTGGTTCACCTACGATCATTATTTTTATCGCTTTGTTTTTTTTTTAATTAAATGGTGGTAAAACAAATGTAATTAACCAAACATGTAACTCGCGGTAACGCTATAATTTAGCCTCCTGAGAAGTTAGTAGAATGAAACCTAAATGATGTTATCCCGCCAAGGCGGCAGAGTTAGGATCGATTACGATTGACTGAGTGGAGTGAGTGACGGGTGTTAACATCGAGGTATTGAAAGCCGATATTCGGCTAAATGGAAGAGCGTACAGGACCAGCGCGGGCCACAGATCATTTCACTTCGCACGTGCACGTTAATATAGGCTGTTATGGTTGATGCAGTATTATTGAAAACTAGTTTTAAAAAAACGTCACATGCCCTTCCCTCCATATATTTTAACGTTCACGCTGACTGCGAAACACCCAGGAAAGCTGGTCACGATAGAGGGAAAGTAGTTTAATGTCTTACATTTGCATCACAAGAGCTAGCTTAACATTTATGAATACTGACTATAGTGATCGCGCTCATGTCAATGTTACTTTGACATATCGTTACTTTCTTGAGAACACTTCGTAACTCCAAATACTAGTTTTTTACAGGAGAGAGCAAAAACACATCTACTTTGATTTCGAAGGCAAGTTTTCCTGTGTAGAATTAAATTGTTAGTAATAATTTAGATACGTAAGTTCATTAACCCAACCTTGAAGATAAATTTTAATTTAAAAAATACGTGGATGTACGAGTTTTTCGCTGTTTGAAACCTCATAGTGGAGATACGAGGTTCCAGTGTTTGGTTTGTAGATTATTTCTAAACATTCCTATAGGTCTACATACGTGCTTTTCGTAATCAACCAGTTGATTTGAAATCTTAGAGGTTTTCTTATGAGGGTAACGATGTGGTGGAACAATACACAATATGCATACAAATAGATCCAACGTAGGGCTTTCAAAGGCGCTCAATTGGCCGCAAGCAGCCTATTTACATTGGTTAGGCGCATACTCGTTTTTCATCATGAACCAAGCTTTACTGTCCTCCGGCCACTAAGAGAAGAGAGGGGAGAGGAGGAATTGCAGTGTCCCGCATTTTGCGGTGGTTTTACAGCACGCTGGTATTTCAGGTCACCAAATTACCTCCAACGTGTTATAATTAATGAGCATTATTAAATTACGAACCCTAAGCGGTGTAACGCTGTATAATAATAACTGCTCTGAGTTAAAAATTAAACGTTGCAATTTGACCACGAATAAACAACCATAGAAATACCTGGCGAAATTCGAAATTCGCTGACAAAATTTGAATTTCGTCCGGCGCTCGTGGTGCTCACAGCAGTAGAGCAATCCATATTAGATGAAGGATGATTTTAACGTTGGTGAAAAAAAACATTGATGTAAAATACAGGCAAAAACATGACGGAAAACATATACGAAATTGAAAAACCCAATTTACGGTTTCTGGCAATTCAAAACGGTTTTTTAACAAGTGTTTTGCAACAACTATTTATTTCTGCTATCAAATACGAAAAGTTCATCGCGCATATACTAAAAACGGTTGGCTATGTAACGGTCTGACAGTCACAAAAAGAAATTATATTTAGGTGAAAGGCATCCAAAAATGGTTAGCTGAGTATTCTAAATTACTAAAATTAATTACCAATGAAAAAATGCACATTATTAATTTTTGTAGGAAGAACATTTTGTTAGACAAAAAAAGATTCAGATAAAAAATCCTTGAGATTTTTTTAAATAACTATTTACCCCATTTTGGACAACCGGAGTGCTCACAATAAACAAGTAGATAAAAGTAAAAATATATATAAGGAATAATTTAAAAGTTAAAAATTCAAGATAAACATTAAATATACCCACGATGAATGCTAAGGCCTACACGAGAGAAATTATGGTAGTTATTTTTGTTTTCAGAAAGCACTAGTACTGTAGGTAGGCCCATTAACTTTATTTAACAAGCACAAAAGTCACATATGAAGGTGTCATATCCTTCTTCAGCACTTGAACAGGTTTCATGCGCCCAATATATGTATTCTTTGAATGGACGTACAGAATATGCAACCCTTGACCGTTTATTTCTTCTTCTTCGGATTACATCTTTGTTTCTTCGATATTTATATTCTTACATTTTTGTCTTGTGGATTGGCACATCATTGATTCTTTTAAAAAGAGCCCTTTTTTACCACAATTTTTTGTTCATCTCCCATTTTTCTGCTTTTTAAAACTACCATACTTACTGTATGGTATTTTTACCTCTTCTCTTGTCATTCATTACTTTTTTAATACTGCTTTGATCACCACTGGACCAAGGGTTGCCAGGCCATGTACGCTGTGAGAAGGAAGTCGTTCATGGCGACTTTAGTCGTGGCAACAGCCGGGGATAAGGCATCCAAACAAGGTCGGGTGGTGAGGTATAAATAGCGCGAGCGCTGGAGGCTCGCGGCCATATTTGTCCCTGCCGTCTCCCGAGGGCCACCCGTGTCAACGCCGCAGTGCGGACCGCCAATCCAGCGGTCCAGGGTTCGACACCGAGCCGTCCAGACGAGCCTGAGAGAATCCGACTAACCGTTAGTGGGTAGTTATCAGTCCTGTTACAGTGACTTGAGTATCGTGAGGCGAAGGCTTCTGAGAGCAACTTAATATTCTTTTATTGGATTCAACTCCCTGTTCACCTGAGTAAAATTGAGTCTTTTGCACTGAGTCAAAAGAGTAAAGTAACGTCGTAATTATTGCCTGTTTGTATACTTGAAGATATCAATAAATTGTAGTGTTTATAATAAATGGGCGTTTGCTTTACTAGACTATGCCAACCTCCATTGTAGTGAATGTGTGACATGTTAGCTAAGACGGGGTCACAGTTGTACGTTATGGGTCATGGAGAGGGGCAATATGTATTTTGGGAGAAACAGTAAAAGTTGAGCCTTGTAGTTGGCATCGTTCCACAAAATAATGTTGAAGTTTGAGATTCCACCATTCGTGCTGCAAGCCTGAGAGTATACGGCTGGGATACGCCATTGTAGAAGGTATGCGAGTGTACAGCTGGGGCTCCACCATTGTTTTAAACCTAGGAGTAGATTGCTGGGGCTGCACTATTGTTCAAAATTAATATAATATATGATCCACTTATTCCTCTTCTTGAGCCTCTGAAAAACCATTTTGTACGTTCCCTTTTTTTAGCAGCTGCTTCGGAAAACAACTCCTTCTGTCGAGACTCATATACCTTTCTCTTCAAAGTAGTTTGTGGCCTGCTGTAGGCCTTACATATTTTCCTGCAGTTCAATTTCCCCTCTAATATTTCTTGGATTGCTCCAGCCATGCTTTCATTTGACCATGTCTGCTTTTCAGTCTTCCTGTGATAGCATCCCATCACGATATTTTAAAATAAAACAATTGTCTTATAAATAATAACTAACAAAAATGTTACATTCGTTTTCTGTTATAATCATTCTTAATTTTATTTTTAACTAATGATATATAGCATACACATTAACATACTACACAAACATAAGATCTCGAAATCTGTTTAAACACTGAATAAACATAATACTACAGACTCGGCTGAATATTGAAAACCTTCAAAAAAAATAATAATGTTTTGTGTCCTCCAAAACGTAAATGTCCCCATTTTGAAATACCCTGAGCGTCGCCGTTCTACGAGCCGATCATGCAGGCTAAAAAACATGGCGTATTTTCACTCACAAGTAAGGCAAGTTGCCGAGTGGCATGTCCAAATAAATTGTGTACCGAACTAAGTACAGAATCTCAACCAGGCTGTTCCCCATGAAAAAATCATTCCACGAATGTCTTAACGGCGTATGTCCGGAGACCTTCCGAACGATGGAAACAGCCATCGAAGGTAGTATATGTCTATTGCAGATCCTAGCGCAACTCAATAATTAGACTAAAACTCAAGCAATTTCAAGCCAAATTCAAGAAAACAGATATTCCTGCCTATTGATATAAATTTGAACAAAACTATTTTGTTGATTTGGAAAAAAAATGCATGTGCTAGTGAACTACCGTGTGGATAAAATCTAGTTTGACAAAGCCCAGATAATTTCTTATTTCTATGTTGACCTTCTTTGTATGATATAACTATGTCTGGAAATTTCGTATCGTGAACAAATTTCAAATTTGTGTGTTTTTGCCAAACGCCGAAATCCTGTGCAGCTAATATTGTAATTGATTTATTTGCATATGCAAAATTCCATTTTAATGGGTTTTAAGTCCATTTTGTGGTGATGAAAGGTCAACAATTATCTCGTCCTTAACCCCATATCTTGGCTTGTTGATTATACTAAGCGTTTCTTTGTCGTGTTTACTGTTAACTGCAGAAGTGTTATGTTATTCTTGGAATATTTTTTAAGAACTTTCAAATTTTTCTTTGTCAATTTTTGAAAGCGAATTTGCATCGCCATCTAGATATCCATATTTATTTTTAAAAATTGATCACACACACTCTCTGATTCTCTTTTATGGGCAGCACAAACACTATATTTGTAATAGCGAGAATAATTATATAAGTCTTCATTTATACACAAAAATATTCAAGATGTAAGATGGCTCAGGGATGCTTTCAAACAATTTTCAACATGCTTCGGGCTCTTAGAGCAGTCTATATTTAAGCCTCATCTGCAAGCCAAATCAGCTTATCTTGATAACATTTCAGCACCAATTTTTTTCTTCTTCTTAATAAATCTTTCTTTCTAAATAACACAAAACAAAAAAGAATGTATTCTCTGCTCAACAAGTTGAACAATTCGCTTGAATTCACCAAATTACAAGACATAGAAAAAAATTAATGGTTTGCTGCTCCAGATTTTGAAATTTATGAATCCAATTTTGGTGGTAAAAAAAAAAAAAATCTAGATGGCAAACTAAAAATTTCATTACCAGAGCGCTATGTCAAGATATTTGATAAAAATTCTTTGAAACTAATAAATGAGAAGGAAGTTTTTCTAATGTAGAAAGGTTTAATATAAAAGAAAAATATAAAATTTGTCCATGGTCTATAGTTCTCTTAAGTACATTTTTTAAGCATTTGTTTTAAAAAATTGTATTCTTTTCAATAATTTTTTATTTTTATAAATAAACATGACCTGGCCTATCTTTTCTTGCAGTTTGACCAGCGTTTTAAAAGGTGGCAGTGGCTCACGACCACCTTCATTTAAATTAGATAGAGCAACTGAAGATCTTTAAATTTTAGTTCACAAATTTCATTCAAATTTATAAAGCTTACAATTATCATTATTAGATAACATTGACGACAAATATGAACTTCGAGAAATGGGTGAATATCCAGAGCAAATAGAAGATGTTTTTAAAAAATTAGTACAGCATCGAGTATATCATTTTTGTTTGTGTCAATTTTATTTGCTATGCGAACCCCGCCTACAGGGCGGGGTTTGTTGGAAACAAATATTCCATATTTGTTAATGAATATGGTTTATATGAAATTATTGACTTTTTTTTAATAAATTTCTTGCCTTATAAATAACAATGGAATATCTGCTTAACGAAATGTAAAATAATACCATATATAAGCAATGTAAAAAATATGGTGAAGTTTTAATCATTGAATGTTTTCCATCACATAAACACACAAAAGATAAGCACACTAACACCTGTAAAAAGTGAATCGATGAATATTCTAGAAGTCGTTACGAGTTAAATCATGAGATTTAAGTACAGCTCTTATACCAATAATTAACAATGCACAAAGAAAAAGAGACTTTGCAAATTTACCTTTTCCAAAAGGTGGAATAAAATATAGAAAAGCCGAAAAGGATTTGAAAGAAATTTTTCCCTTTTCCACTAACGTATATGTGAACAACAAAAATAGAAAAACCAATAACACGAAGTCGAAAAAGCTTTTAAATGCAGGTTTTCAACATATAACATTGAAAATAATTTTAATATAGTGTTGTCCAGGAATTTCTTAGCTTCAGTAAAAAAGTATTAAAAATAATACTCGATCAGCTTATAAAACTTAGAGCTGTGAAATCTAACATTAAACTTGTCACCCATTTTCGAAGCCGAAAAACTGGCGAGATACGAATATTTGATGACATTCAATCACACACATTTACAATATTGAACGAAGGAGACATTAAAAAGATTTACAAACAAACAAAAGAAGAAATAATCGCACGAATAGAAAAAATTAAAAGAAGTACTTCAGATTGGGCTTTACATAGCATAGTTGGGTTCAATTAGCCATTAACAAGTACAATCCATTGAATGGAGCATCTTATATTGAAGTACCAGAGGTGATTAAGAATAAAAAAACATTCATTAATGTGAAGAATGATGATTAAAAATGTTTTCTAAGGGCAATAATAAAATCTGCATTGTTTCCGGCAGAAAAAGATACACAAAGAATATCTAAATATAAAAATGTGGGTCTTAACACTGACAAAACAGTATAAAAATATGAATATCCCACTAAAATTGACGATATACCAAAGATAGTAGTGATGACCCGATACTGAAAAAACCCGATACCTATGCAAGTCCCGATATATAGAATTTTTACCGATCCGATACCTGTAAACCGATACTTTCAATTATCATACTCTACGCAAACATTTGTCTCTAAAGTGTATCTAAGTGTTCTGAGATTAGTAGTGTTGAATTCGAGAGAGGTTTTGCCCCCACGACCCACTTCTTTAGAGCAATGGAAACATACAGTTTTCATTTTATCACTGTATTTCACAGTGAAATGCAGCCAATTATCGCTTTTTGGCGCCATTGTATGTTTGTATAGTTCAGTAGTGGTGATTCACGAAATCAATGCGCACTAAAACATTTACACATAAATGACTATTACTATGATGATGATCTTGGAAGCATAACAGTGGAAATAATTTATTTTCTGAATAATGGTTAAACTTTTGCAACATTTCAACCTTTACCACTAAATATTACAAAATGTAAACATGAAAATAGCTTTCCAGGTGGCATTTGTAAATAATGAACCCTGAACTTCTGAAGAATTGCCAACATATGTAACATTACTGAACACACTACTACACTCATCACTATGCAGCACTAGTGATGCTTTCTTCTGGTATTTTTAATTCTTACATAAAAGCTAAAACATTAAATGAAATTTACTTGTACCAGTAAACTACAATTTAAGCACAAAACCAATATTCAAATACCATTGAGTCACTGGTATTTCATATATATATATATATATATATATATATATATATATATATATATATATAGTTTTCTACAATATTTATTTTTAGGGCATAATTTTGATGTTCGCTCATTGGTTCTAGTCACGATCATTTAGTTTACCTTGACACATGTATGATGAACGTAAGAATGCTTTACCAAAAATAAAAATTTAATCCATGAAGTGAAAAATAGTGATGAGCATGTACATTATAATTTGTTTTGGTTTAAAGGAAATGTAGATTTTGTTAGCAAAATTGCTGTGGCTATCTCACATTTTTTACCATTTTTTGAGGTAGAGTTCGTTGTTATAAGCGTATCAACATTTCAAAAAGTAACATTATTTTCAGTTGAATTGCCGCATCCAGATGAGTTGAGGAATTAAGTGTGCAGCAGAGGAGAAAAAATTCTTTAGGTTGATGTTAGAATGGCCATTTTGGGGACCCCTAAAAAGATGAATAAAACTCACCAATATCTTTGCAAGAAAATTACTGAAAGCTTTGAATAACATACAACATAGTGGTACAAAAAATTATTTTGAAAATTTATGCTACTATAAAATACTTATCACTAAGGACCACAGAAAATGATAACTAACATACAATACCTGGGTTATTTTTTAATGAAAGCAGTGTCAATCTTGGTGTTTAAAATGAAAGTGATGCTAAATTTCTGTAACTTATTTAAAAATAAAATCATTAAAGAATTTCTTTGCATTCATATTAAGAATAATCCAAATTCCTGTGTTTGAAAATTAATAAATTAGGTAAATTAGAATAATTTGAAAGAAAATTTATGCACATGTTCAGTGTCTGAATAAGAAATAGAAAAGTAATGATTAAATACAAGGAACAGCAGTTAATTTATGAAATTTGGGGTCAATTTTGACATTTCTAGAAATGTACCACGGTTACAATGTATCCTTCCACCACAGCTGTTTTGTCACTGATGGAAAAGACATTTGTAAACAAATGTTTGAGTTCAATAAACACTTGCATTTTCCTCTTTCCTTGTGTTCCCTGTCATAGCAGGCACTGAGAGATTGACGTTAACTAACTTCCATCCAGTAATTAGGGCAAATGTAGGATATTGGAGTTAGGTTGGCATTCCTTTCTTTTTAATTTTTGTAATTTGTTGGGGTTCTGTTCATTTTGTTTCGAGTGAAGAAAAGAAACAGTGAAGGGGTGGGGGCTTTAGTTAACCTTACACTCGAATTTACTCTGCAGACAAATAAACAAATATTCACACACTACTTAAGTGTTGAAAGTGCGCCTTTTTCAGACTACATGCATTTCAATAATTATAGTAATGGTTTATAAATACATTATTTATGAACCACGCAAACTTACTGTTTGTAAAATTCGCACCCTCTTGAACACGTTTTTTTTTTTCTCTTGTAACCCTTGCATGTTTACGTCACTAAAATTACGTTTGTTCGTCACTAGCATTAGATAGTTTATTTGCAGAATCATTCGATGAAATAAACACTGTACACATTTCCTGGAACCATCAAACTTCAATTCGATACGAATATTATATTCGCGTCGCTTTATTGCGGACAGGGTTAAGGAAACTGGCAGAAGTAGCCGTTTTACAATGCGGTAAAACATACATTTATTTAGTTTTCACCTATTCTCAAAAAATTTAAAAGCCAAGTACTTTTTCACAACTCAGTCCGCACGAATGTTATAGAACTTGCACATCATTGTTTTATTCTTGATGTCAAAAATTTAGAAACCTTCGTGCCTCATTATGCATTCACGATAAATTTTTTTTAGCTATTTTAGGCATTCGGTTGTCGACATGCTCTCTATTGTCGATATGCGATCGATTATCGAAACATAACCGATTATACATTATTATTTACCATATCTAAACATTGTAAAATTTCGTATTTTGTAATAAAAAAAAATTGGGGGTAGATTTAACGAAAACGGTCGAATAACATCAAATTTCGCGGCATTTCGTGTATTTCGCGTATCACCATTTTCAGGGGTCCCTAGCCCATTACCGATGTGCCGATATTTCAGTGCCGATCTCCGATAATGGTAAATGTACCGATAATGACGATATTCTATATCGATTATCGGCTATAGGGCCATCACTAAAAGATATAAAACCAAATTGATGTGTCTATAAATGTATACTCTATTGATGACAAGTTCAGTGTATATCCACTAAAGCTTACAAAAAAATAAAAACAATGCACACTTAAATTTACTTTATTTCTAAAATTATACAAACTCGAATTACTGTTGGATTAAAGATTTATCTAAATTGCTTTCAGCACAAAAAATAAACACAAATGTAAAATATATATGTGTGATATGTGTCTTCAATTTTATTTCTCTCAAGAGAAATTTAATAAACATGCAGACGATTGTTCTAAAAATGAATCAGCAAAAACTCAATAGAATTCGAAAGGCGAACAAATAAATCTAAAAATATTAAACACTCTACGAAAGTTCCTTTCGCAATACATGCAGATTTTGAATCAATTCTAAATAAAATATCAACAACTAAGCCAAATCCAAAGGAAATAAAAAAATTTAACTTAATCAAAAAATATCCAGTTCTAACAGAAGATGATATCAATAATGGTCTTTACAAGGTTGTACTCAAAGAATGATATAATCTTACTAATGATCAATTAAATAATATTGATTAATAGTTGAATGAAGCATCATACACAATGAAATATCAGCTACACGAAGCTTGTGGTTTTTGCTATTATATTGTATCTGGTTATGGTGATTATAAGCCACCACTTCTATATGAGGTCTATTAGCATATGAGCATTTTATACAATCAACGAAAATGGAAGTAAAAGAAATTGAGGAAATATATTCACAAATCGAAGCAATGCATCCATTAACAAAAGAAGAAAAGTCAACATACAATAAATCTAGAAAATGCACTTTATGCGAATGTGAATATACGAAGGACGATAAAAAGGTGCACCACCACGATCATATATCTGGAAAATTTATTAACCCAACATGCAACAATTGTAATCTACAATTAAAATTGCCCAATTTTGTTCCAATTTATGTTCATAACTTAGCTGGTTATGATGTTCACTTATTTAATTAAGAGCTAGGTTATGATGAAAAAAAGATAGATTTACTTGCGAATAACAAAGAAAAGTTTATCACTTTTGGCGAAAAATCTGAAAATTTAAAAATGAGGTTTATATACACATTTAAATGTATGGCTAGTAGTTTAGATGAATTATCGTCTAATTTAACTAAAGAACAAATGAAACATACACGAAAACATTTTTCAGAAGATAATGTACATTTAGTTTTCAGGAATGGTGTTTACCCGTACTATTATATAGACAGTTTTAAAAAATTTAACGAAACTCAACTTCCAACAAAGAGTGAATTTTATAGTAAATTAAATCAATCTGACATATCTGATGATCATGTGCATGCAAACAATATATGGAATAAATTTAACATAAAAATCTTGGTGAATATCATGATTATTAATTATAAAGTGATATACTGCAGTTGACAAATGTGTTTGAAAATTTTAGAGATACATGTATAAATGAAAATGGCCTAGATCCTGCGTGGTATTTCACAGCACCAGGTTTATCGTGGGATGAAATGTTAAATATGACTAAAAAACCACTAGGTTTATTATACGACTATGACATGATTTTAATGATAGAGAAAGGTATGAGATGGAATTTCACAATGTTGTAAGCGATATGTTAAATAAAATAACAAATATTTAGAAGATTTCAATTCAAATCAAGAATCAAATTATTTTGCTTATTTCGATGCGAATAATTTATATGGTTGGGCAATGTCTCAATATTTACCATATGGCGGTTGTGCTTTCAAGATACCAATAGCTATATATATATATATATATATATATATATATATATATATATATAATTTTTATTTTTTAATTCTATATATATAATTAAAACAGATTATTTTTATTATGAAGACATGAGGTCGATGTTAGATAAATTTGACACAAGTGATTATCCGAAGGATAATATTTATAACATGCCACAAATAAATAAATAGTTTTAGCAAAATATAAGATGACTGTATATGGTAAAATAAATAAATAATGTGTAGGTTTAAGAGCAAAAATGTATGAATATAGAGTTGAGAATAAAGAAAACAGCAGAGCGAAAGGTTTAAAGAAGTGTGTAGTCAATAATATAATTACATTTGACGATTATAAGAAATGTGTGCTTGATGAGAAAATTCAATACAGAGCAATGAATTAAATAAGAAGTGAGAAACACAAAATATATACAGTCGAAGTTAATAAAGTAGCTTTAAGTCATTGCTATAACAAGAGTATTATACTAGAAAATAAAATAGATACACTGCCATATGGGTACCGAAATTTATAATTTTATTAATGAGATGTGGATGCATTTTGCATACCAACTATTTCTGAAAGAAAAGTTATATATTTCATGTACCTCTTGAGAGGGTTTATAGCATAGACCCTATTGAAATTTTCTAATAAACTCTAACTCCATATTGGAGATGGGGTTTAAAATTTCCAACCTAGTTGTGTCTTCAAATTTCAAACTTCTTTAATCTCCAAAATAATGTCAATATCAGCTCCATCAAAATCAATTAATTTACCATTTTCATCGCTAATTTCTAAAAGAGTGTTATCAATAACTTCTAAAAAAAAAAAAAGTGACCAAACTGCTAATTATTTATATGAAAAATTGAATTAGAGGGCTCATAGCTAATGTAATCTCCAAAACCAAACATAGTTTCTGCTGGAAAACTAGCAATTATATCAGTTTCTAAATAATTAGATTCATCATACTTTATGAACATACCATATGCCAAGTTATAATGAACATTTATTGTTTTAATTGGATTTTAATTAGGCAATTTAGCACCAGTGATACATTTGTCTTTTTCAATAGTCATATTTCTTTCAAAGTCAAGAATATCAGATAAGTGATCATCAAGTTTAATATCAAACATAGTTTTAATCAATATTCTATTTTTCACACTGTCTATTGTTATTTCAGTGTTATTTGTTGAAAAGGGATCTATTGAATGTATAGTTTCCTTTAAAGTATCAAAATCGTATTGACCTTTCGGAATGGTAATAACTTCATTTTTATCAACTATGACACTCATTTCCTCGATTGTAGTTATAGTATTACTGTCTATATTTGGTGTTAAAAATTTCACATGAAAACTAATTAATGCTATAGATTTATCTTTATGAATTATATCATAGTGAAGCTTCTTCTTAAGAATATAACTATTATATGTTAACTTGAATACTTTATTCTCTATTTATTACAAAAATTATGTTAATAAATTAAGAAAGTCGATTGGGGGGTGTTGGTGTTTCTAAATTCTGGAGGAGATGCTAAAAAAAATTGCGAACTTTTTCCTAATGACATTATAGGTATAATTATAGACCCAAGCAATCGCGGGAAGGCAAATTTAATGACCAATTTTATTTATTGGACATATTATAATAAATTATATGATTGTTCATGAAGTTTGAATCAACCCAAATATATCCAGTAACAAGATGATGTCGATGTGGTAGCCAGTAAGTTTAATAAGAATATGGCATACTTTTTAATAATACTGAGGAAATGATTCCACTAGACCAATGTGAAAACAAGTCTCTAGTTATTTTTTTTGATGATGTAATTTTAGATGAACAAATTGCAGGCTGCGAATATTTTACTAGAGTTACTAGAAGAAGGCATAAAAATATTGATGATTTTTATCTTGCACAAACATATTCGAGAGTTCCCAAACAATTGGTACGAGACATGGAAATTTTCTATATATATTTAGACAAGACGACACAAACCTGAAACATATATATTGCAATTTTGTTGGTGGGGACATGTCATATGTGAAATTTAAAGAGATATGTGGTAAGTTCTGGGGCGAAAACTATGTTTTTTAACATTAAATTTTAGTAGAAAAATGGACAGTGTTAAGTACAGAAACCAGATCCAACATTTTATAACATAAAAGTTTGCCTAGTGTATGTGTTTTACATACACTTAAAACATTATATTTTTAAAACTGTTTTCAGTAACTCCGATTCTTGTACATAAGTTTTAACTGTTTCAAAGTTTCGCATCTATTTAAGCATGCGTTTTCCTTATCTACTCCTATGACTGCAGTGCACTCTTGTAGCAATAGGAAAAAGGTAATTTGCGCAGTCGTGCACGCCCGACCAGAGCGAACTCTGTCTGCAACATGAAGCATGGTATCACACAACTCTGCTGATATCTACTCGAGCTGCCAGGAACTCACTGCGAACACGATAACAGACTTCAGCTCACCACATCTCGCCACAAGATGCAGTAAAATTGTTGCATAACTCGTTCGACCACCATGGCTCAGTGAATGAGTGCTTGTCTTGTAACTCGAGATTCGGGGTTCGACCCCGGTTGAGAGGATAATTTAATGATGCAAATATGTTGTGCCCATATTTGTATTGTTAAATTATCACCAAGACATTATAAATTTGAGCCAAAAAAAAAAAACATATCACTGCTCTTGCTCATATATTCAGTATATGAGTATTGATGCAGAAAAATGGTACTCCTTAATAGGATGGAGTGATTCATATAGTGGAAGGCACCCTGCTATATGAATCGGGAAAACCATAATAAATCAAAAATAAAAATAAATACCCGCTCACTTTTCCATTAAAAAATATAAAAAATAGGCCGGCCAGTGGTGAAGTGAGGGGTTTCTACAATTCCACTTTTGTTGGTGCTAAATATGGCCGGAAAAATAAAAAAATTGAGTCACTGGCATTGGTATTAACTCGCTTATAAACTCAAAAAATAAACAGGTTCCTGGTGTTAGCATTAACTTGCTCGCAAATCTTTAATAGTTTTTAAGAATGTTGATCAAGAGGGTAAACATATACCCACATAGAATTTTGATAAGTGCTGAAGTTTTATCAAGGTAAGATGATTTAACTTGCTTGATTTTTCAAAAGGGGTAATTGTGTTTATAAGAAAACATTTTTTTATAAATTCAGTGGATGTCTATTGCAGATCCTAATGCAACTCAATAATTAGACTAAAATTCAAGCAACTGCAAGCCAAATTCAAGAAAATGTATCATATCCTGCAAAATCTTTCAAAGCGCAACTCAAAATCAATCTAATATAAGGTCAAAATAAAAATCAATTTTCAACTTGTGTTCACTCTTTGTGCAGGGTTCTTTATAGCTTTATTTACAAGCGAAATCTATATATTTTTGATGATATTCCAAGAATTTTCATACTTTTCTTGTGATTTTTTTTTACTAATTGATTTAGCTTGCAAATTTAGAGTAAATTTAGCCTTTTCTGACCTAAATCTAGCCTCATTCACTCCCGATAAGGACACTGATGAAAGAGTAAACGAAGCATGCGCCTGATCGAGAATGCAGATTTAAGTCAAATTAGCTTGATTTTGGGGGTGAAATTGAGAAGAGATGAATCATGTTTTCAGAAGAAATTGAAAAATGTTGCTTGAAAGTGAGAAATTTGCTTGAATTTTAGTCGAATTATTGAGTTGCGCCACCATCTGCAATAGACATCTACTGAAGGTAAGAAATAAATTACATGTTCAGTCAAATAAAATGTACGTGAACGACATGTCAATTTGAAAATAAATACAGTAGGTAATTGAATGAAGGGATACAGGATGCAAACCTGATGGAGTTTCTGTACCGAGTTCAGGAACATTCTATATAATGGACAATGCTGTACTTACAGATATTGAATGTTCCTGAGAATTGATGTTCCTTTGTGGCTTGTTGACACCGAATACAACAAAGTATAAATATGAAAACAATTTTACGAGAAAATTTTAAACATCTATAGAAAAAACAAAAGCAGGTGCCTACTGCAACGACACTGTTAACAATTATCAATGGACAGTTAAGCTTCGTAGTACCGTACTTAGATGCAGATAGCAGCACTGAACTGTGAGAAATGGAACGTACCTACATTACCCGCTGCCATCCCCGTCATCATTTTAGATGTGTTTCCCCTACACGGGTTTCAAGTTCAATTACTTCTATCTCATAGCTGAGGAGTGTATGTACAAATTCAATACGAAAAAAAAGTAATAATAATGTGAACCAAGTCTTCAATAAACATTACCAAAAAAAAATACCCCGATGCCCACGCGAAACTGTTCTATAAGCTTCCCTCGGCACTGGCTTGCTGAAACACACAACTGTCATCTTTGAACTGGTCTTCTGCCGTAGACAAAACGCAGAAGGTCAAACTGACCCTATAGCTTTCCGCCTTTAACGTACCCTGTAATATTACGAGAAGACCAAGTCCCTCGAATGAAAAATACTCTCACAATATCAAACCACCTTCGCCGAATTTCGGGGCCGCGGTGGCTGAGAGGTTAGACTGCTCGCTTTCCACCACGGTAAAACGGGTTCAATACCCAGCCGGGTCAGTCCCTGATTTTCGCAAGTGGGAATAGTGCCGGACGATGCCGCAGGGTCGGCGAGTTTTGTCTGGTATCTCACGTTTCCCCCAGCCTTCCATTCCGGCGGTGCTCCATTCATACCTCATTTCATCCTCATCAACTCTCAAGACCTCGTTGTTAAGAGCCGCCCAAATATCTCAACTCAAGTCTGCTAAATTTCACTATGAGCACTATACAGGCCAGCATGTTGCGTTGACCTGGCATTCGCCACACCCGAATCCTCCCATCGGACTGCTACATGGTATGGCGTGACTCATCGCGCCAAATCACGCATCTCCAGTCATCCACATTCCAGTCGCGACACTTTGCGTTCATATGAGAAATGTGCGGATAGTAGCAAGTATCTGGGACTTGAACCCCAGCACTTGTAACTCCCGGCGCACAGTCGTGGTGCTAGCTGCATAGCTAGTGGCACTGAGTAATTCACAGGTGACTGTTGGTCAACACACGTGTCCTACCAGGCCATGATTTAGTTGCGGTTGTGCCTTCCCATTTCCTCTTCACAATCACAACTCCGACAGTCGACTTGGGCGACTTCAGAAGGCCCTGGTGGATTGCTAGCTAATGTGGCAACTGATAACCAACCCACATCCGGAGTCACTGAACCAACACTGAACTCTCTGCTTCCTGGTATAGCGGCAGCGATGGTCAAAGTGACATCTGCACAGAAAATAGTATAATGCTATTACAACAACAAAAAACTGCTATTGAGGCATTCCTTTAAAAGTTTATGTTGTAGAAATATTAATAATATTGTGACAAAGCTAATAATATTTACCATTTATAAAATATTACATTATTATCATGCAAATATACGGTTGAAGTATACTGTTAATAAAGCCTCTAAGTAATGTTGCCGCAACCAAAAGTTGTATTACGCTAAAAATAACAGGTAGAACCAAACATTTTGTGTTAATACGACATTAAAGAAGTATCCAATCAACACATGTTTACACTGACTTGGTGTTGTCAAAATGGCGGAGAGTAGTTATCAACGATAACCTCGTAAAATGAAACCACTGTGTTTAAATTTTAATGCATAGAATGAGAACTAAATGTGGCTTAGACCAGCTCTCAAGCCTAGCAAAAAAGTTTACGTGTGCCAAGTATACATAAATTAAAGAGCATAAAGTATTTCCACGTTGCAAAAGAGAACTGCAGTTGGTCGTTATGTTATACTTCACAATACCAATAATATAAAACACAGTATGTGTGTTAAGATAGAACAGTTCATAGGGCATTGGGCCCCATTCAATGTAGAACGTCAAGCACTCAATCAGAGGGTTCTGTTCCTCTCCCAACCATTTTTTTTTTACGTTGGTAATATTTTCTTTTTGTGACAAAATAATTTTACTTAATTTATTTTACTTCGGAACTTTTTTTAAAGCAAAATAGTGCAAGAAAAATTTAACACAAATGTTTGCATTAATTCGACACAAAATTTGTTTTGCTGCAACATAAACACCACTTTAATGTTAACAGTACAGTAAGGATGTAATGTTATTACAAAAGTACTTAATGTAACATTCACATTAAAATCTTAACAGTATATTACATTAACAGTGACATTAGTTGCTGACGGTTCACAGCTAACTAACAATTACTTTGGTAGTAACATTAATATCGTTGCCATAACATTCTACTTTTTGTGTAGCCGCAAGTTTACGTTTACAAAGTGGTTTCCTGGTACTTTTGATCAGATAGTGTGTTTGTTGTAATTGTATGCCAATCATTGAAACATGAAGTTCGACGCTCGCGCTTCGCCCTTTACATGCGGTTGTCGTACGTATGTTAGACTTTAACAATATCGTCCCTGAGGATAGCTTATAGCATTGATGCTCATAGTGACGCCTCCCTGTCTTTTTGTATCGTATATCTATATTTGCATTAGCTTTGTTACGCCTCCAGTCGTTTCATGATACTGATTTGACTAAACCACTTTTAATATAATAATTTACCTTTAAAGTAAACCATATTTTCTTCTTAGAAATAAAAAATGTTCTATGTTCTTTTACGAAATTAGCACAGGAAGGAAATCCCAAAATTTGTGTTGGGTAAAAACTGAATAATATAAAATGTTTAACATATGACATCATATAAAACATTTAAATTTTTGGTTATATAAAACATGTTAATGACTTAATTTGAGATACCATTGAACTGCATAGGATGTTTACTTTTTTTTCAGTTATTTTCCTTAATTTAAACAAATCGTTCCAACTTCAAAAATACTAACGAGAACAACATATTTGGCAAGAGACAGTGTGTGTAGCTGTGTGTGTGTTTAGGTGTGTATGTGTGTGTGAGATAGAGAGTGAAAGGGAGGGGGAGGGGTGTGTCTAATGCCTAGGAATTCCCCATCACATGAGATTTGTCCCTTGGTTCATGTAAGAAAATTTATTACCATACTAGGAAAAGTGATTTCCCAACCTGAAGTGTATTAATGCGTTATGATTAATGATACGAATATTTTCAAAGTACGATAGTAAAGCATGGTGCATACTGCAGGCGGAAAGTATCGACTGAAAAATACACGAGGCCACAGGCACGACTAAGATATACGAATATGCCATTAAAAACTACTTATACCCATTGAAATTTCACTGTTAGTTCCAAAAATTTACCCTTGATATATGCCAAGTCTTATTACTTTAACAGTTCTCCCGTGGCGCAGTCTGTTGGTACGTCATCGTATTGGGGTGCAGGAAGTTCTGGGTTCGAATCCCGGGCAAAGCACGGGTGTTAATTTAAGTTAGCTTATAAGTTAGTCTGTAAGCCGTCATCTGCTAAGCTTTGAAGTATAAAACCAGAGGACGTTAACAAGCCCTTTACGATACGCAGGAGAAAGTTGGACAAAACGGGGAGTTTGGAAGTTGATGAACTTTAGTGAAGAAATGAAAAAGTGGTATTTATGTAATTTACACAATATATACTTCAGTTCTTTTACTTCTATGTCACACAATTGAAATACGATTTTCTTGTTTTATTTTTTCGGAATATTGCATTTTATAGGAAAAGTGATTTTTTCCCCATTTTGTCCTACCGGTTCAATAAAATGGGGTAGTCATAAATATTAATGTTGAATTTAATTGAATGCTTACATATGCTAATAAGATGTCTTCTATTTGTTTTTGCAGGTAATTACACATTTATAACAGGTAGTATAATGCAAATAGATACATTTTTTGACAAGCAAATTAGTGCACGAAACATTGAAACATTTATAATAGTCTACAAAACAGCAAAATAAAAAAAAACCTGAAATCTTAGATCAAATTTGTCAATTTTTTCAGAAAATATACTGAGCGTATGCCAAAAATGTTCAAAATAAATATATTGTGTTGTTTTAAAAAAATGTAGGCCTACTTGCAATCACAAATAAAACATAATCAAGTTCATCGGCCCAGTTTTTCCACTGTACACACTGGATCCAGCATTCTTGAGCTACAGATCTTGAATAAAGTTCGTTGAAGTACACACATGAAGCATAATCACTATCTTCATCAGAGCTTTAACTGGAGTTACGTGTTTTTTACTTTGATGATTCACTAAACAGTTGACATGCTACTTTCTGCATTTTCTTTGAAACATTGGGAGATTTTTCTTGATTTAGAGGTCTCTTCTGGAATACCTTGGATTGGATTTTTTTCGCTGACTCAGCTGCAACTAGTTCATCCCTATAGGGTGTTGAGGTCAACACTGATGTTTTACCACTTCTGCGATTTTTTGTAGAGTTTCTTTCAGAATGCAGAATCTTCACCACATCATCTGGAGATGTGATGCTGAAGCTCGAGTTTCTTTTTTTTTCTTGTAACGAACTATGTAGTGTCACAGGTGCTGGTTCTGGTTGTTCATTAATTTCGCCATCCTGCTTTGGTCCGCCTTGGCAACAAGATTTTTTATGTTATTGAAATTCAACTTGTGCCTGAGCAGTTCTTTCTGTTGTGCCTGACGGTTCAAAATGTAGTCTGGGAATATGTTCGGATCGAATGGGTAAGTCCTTTTTTTCCCTAAATCCATTCTCTCATGAAAGTGTTTCCATAGAGCTCAACAACGTGCTTCACAGAGACAGATCGACCAGGGTGCTGCAGTAGCCACTTATCAACCTCCTAAGTGTAATAGTGGTTCAGAGGCGCCATAAAGACTACGTCCAGGGGTTGCATGTGATGCCTACAATGAGGCGGGAAGCATATGATCACCACATGATGTTCACGAGCTAGTGAAACCCAATCTAGACTTTTTGTGTACGTTGCATGTCCATAAAACAGAAAGACTGGCTCATCTGCTGTAGGATTAGTAAAAGCCACAGATCTCTTAAACCAAGCAACAAAAATATATTTTTGCATCCAACCATTGTCATGATACTCAGCTGTAATTCCAGGTTGCTAATGGTCGGGGAACTCATTATTTGGCCTCTTTCTGGGGAATATGGACATTAATGTCATGAAGTTTCCTGCAGCGCTCATACAGACCACGACTGATACCAGGGTGCCCCTCTCTGCAGAAGACAACTTTCCTATTTTTTTTCCTTTTATACCCATAACCTTGGACTTATTTTTGGGAACTCTAGAAACTCCCGTTTCATTGGCATTCTAAATCCGGTCTGCTCCAAAATGGTATTTTTCGTATTCTTGGCACAATTACACAAAAACTTTCCAACCGAGACACTGTTCAATCGCACAGCTCTGGCGAAAGAGGTGGCTTCGGGTGTTCTCAATGAAATTTCTGAATTTATATTCAAAATACCAACATTTCCCACCCAGCCTTTTCATTAGTTTTGTTAGAATTACGAACCAGTTTACTTCGTTCAGCTTTCTCGAATGCTAAGGCACGCAAATCATTGATACTAAATGCAACACCCTACTTTCCATCTTAAGAATCTGCGAAACTAATTGCTTTTATTGATTTGTAGAGAACCCTGTACAACAAAAATAAAGATTTTCAGTAATGGTTTGTCATATGCCTACAAAATAGTAGCATCTTATGTATAAAACAATTAGGTACCCTTCTCTGTGGCTTCCATGACAGATTTTCCATCCTGAATTTCTGCACTAGCCTTTCAAGGGTTGTCTAGAACATTGAACTGCTTGGCTGCCTTGAAAGTCCCTATTGATCCTGACATTACTTCCCGAATTACCCTCTTCATCGAGGCATAGTCCCATGATTGACTATCTGTATTTCATTTACACTTGGAACAGGATCTGAAAATAACCAAATAAGTAGTATTTATTAGACTTTTCATGCCAGTGTTTCACTAAATCATATATTTATGTATATTATGTGGTTTGATTATTTTCATGCTTTACAAAACTATATTTATTTTCGATTTTTTCTTTGACGTTTATTGTAAATAAATTTTGTTGGTCTACCTTACTGTAAGATAAAAATTATACAATTTATGAATTAAGGCTAATCTGAGCTAGGACAACACACTGAATCAAACATATATATAGCATAGAGATCGTATTACCTAGGGTTTAAACTCATAATCATTCACAGCGTAAACTAGTGTGCAACTATATTAGTACATAGTAATATTACAAACAATAAAATTAGTATGGTAGAATGGGGAGGTTGGACGAAATGGGGAGGTTGGACAAAATGGGGGGGTTTTGACAAAATGGGACTACCCATTTTGTCCAACTTGCTGCTTCCCCGTTTTGTCCGACTGTATCTGTTTTGAGAATTCAAGATGGCGTTCGGAAACCAGTTACACAGTATCAAACTTATTGCCGTCAAAATGCAACTAAATAATGATAGAATAATGAGGAATTCTCACATTTCGAAAAACAAATTTATTAAAACCAGAGAGCCAGAGACGAGCATAAAAATTAATGTAAAAATAAATCGAAGCAATGAAAGAACCAAAGTTTTCGAAACAAAATTTGCTCACGCGCACACCCCTCGCGTAATAACAACTGAAACTGAAGAAGCTACCTTTCGAAGCCATCTAGTACATAGTTATACATCCGCGGGCGGATGTATAACCCTTCGAAAAATGTCACTGCCACTTACTGCATGTATTTACGGGCACACGGATTAGCACGTACGCCCTCTAAAGTTGGGAACGGCGGAAAGAAAATAGTTCCACGTCTTAAAGCTGCATTAAAATGTTAGGAAAACAGTGTATGGGGATATTGAAGCTATTTCTTTTCTTTCCGGTTTTAATGCATGTAAGTTTAATGATAAGTAAATTTGTAAAATATTTACCTTCCTAATTATTTCACAGTTACGCTCGACCGACGCATGAATAATGTGACTAGGTCCATGGCAAAGTTAGTTTTACTTATGGAGGAAGTATAAGGAATGTACATACAAGTAGATCTTTAGCGGGGTTTTCAAAAGTAATCACTTTACCGTGAACAATATTTATCATAATGTACTGCTTGAAAATAAACCCAAGTATTTACTAAGTATAAGCACGTTATTTTAGCTTTTAATCTTATGACATATTATATTATATTTTTAATTTAATTTTTTTTCTGAACCCATTTTGATAACGTGAACCAACGAAGCCAGTCTTGAGTAGTTTATATATATATATATGCAACAAAAAATATTCTTAAATCATTTTTACTGTTTTGTTGACACACGTAAATATAATTTTGTATATACCAAAAATACTGTATTTTAAGTACCTTATTTGCAGAAGTTGAACCAAAATGTTCTTTCGGCGTTACAGACAAGAGTTAAAGTAATTTTCAAATACATAATATAAAATAAATTCTATTGGAATTATTGAAGAGCCTAATCAATATTCTAGTGGGAACAGTCCTCTCTTTTAACCAACATTAAGAATTTTTAATCTCTTGTGAAATCTAATTTTTAAGAGACAAGATCCGCTTCAGAGCCTAGTGAAGCCAATCAGAGAAAGGGACCGCCATGACAGCTCGTCTCTGTGTACTACTTATTTTGGTCATTGTGGTGGAAGCCAGTAAACAAACGACATCGGCTCGAACGTATAGAGGACTGTAACGTCTAGCGTGCTGGCGAAAAAAAAAAAAACGCAAATTTCACAAGTATTTGCCTATTGGAATGAAAACGAATGAGTTGAGTGCAGATATTTGAGCTGCTCTTAACAACGAGGTCTTCAGAGCCGCTGATGGTGAAACGAGGTGTGAATGGAGCAGCGCTTGACAGCAAGAATGGGGGAAAGAGGAGATCCCTGAGAAAACCCGCCGAACAGCGGTATCGGGCCGGCGCGATTCCCACGTGCAAAATTCCGGGAGCGAACCCGCCGGGAACAGAGCCTGGTTCGCGTTGGTGATGTGTGAGCGCTCTAGCCGCTACACCACCACGCCCCCCCCCCCCCCAGAAAAGAATGAATCTAAAACAGCTCGCCTTTGAGGAAGACAAATATTTATAGGCTGTTCACGGTAAAGTGAGCACTTTTGAAAGCCCTCTCATTCGGAATAATAGCCAATACATATATGTTATTTTAGCTGTAGATGTTAAATTTCGAGTGCTTTAGATTATTAATACTATGTTTATTACTTACATGGCAATAGTTATTTAAAAACTTCGTTAAAGGATTAAATATAGCTGGAAGGGAAAAGTAATTAGGGCCTCAAAAGTGCTCACTTAACCGTGAACAGCCTATACTGACTTTCAGGACAAGCAATAAGCAAGTAATTGTATCCACTACTAAAGTTACGTCACTTCTGTTGGTCTTTGTATTGTGCTTGCATTTACCACATTACACTAACGGACATTATACTACACTACACAGCTTTCATTATAGCCTTCTGTCATCTAATGGAATGGCGGATAAACCAAGTCCTGATCATCATATGGTACTAGGTACTTAAGTTGCCGGATTTACAAGCTATTGTGTTAATGTAAGCTAGTTACTGTAATTATTTCTACATAAGAAACTTTCTTTCTAATTGGCCTTACTTTTCTTGGAAGATAGTACAGAATCTTACCGAGGCAATTCAACAACACGCACTTGTTTTGTCTTGTGAAACAAAAACGATTCTAGTATAAGCTATTCGCTGTTCCTTCACACATTTTTAACCAAGCTTTCGAAAAATCACCCCACGTATAATGTGTTTAAATGTTTCCTAAATACGTCACGTATCACAGGCATTTTATACTTGTGTTTACATAAAGGTGCCTTATTCTTGGTTAAATTGAACTTTTACTAATATGTTATCTATATATCATAACATTTAATTTATAATTAGTATAAATAAAGAATAGAATTAGGTGTGTTGGTAATATAAAGTAAGAATTAATTCCTATGCTAAATATTACAATACTGAGTGCGCACGAATGCAGTGCTTTATCCATGTGATGTAACTGTCTTATACTTGGTTAAGCTTAGCATGCATGAGGCGGAGGAATATACTGGAAGCAGAACTTGAGCAGGGCTTCAGAAAAGTTGAAAGTAGCCTAGAATGGGTATATAGTCCATTCACGACTGGAACAGACTTATGAAAACCAATCTTTGAAAAAACACCCTAGCCATTAGCTCCATGCATAGCTAGTAAAAAAAAAGTGGCGGGTACGGGTAATGTACCCACTTTTTTTACTAGCTATGCATGGAGCTAATGGCTAGGGTGTTTTTTCAAAGATTGATTTTCGTAAGTCTGTTCCAGTCGTGAATGGACTATAGTAATGACAGTGCTACAGTCAGGCTTAGTTAGTCCTTAGTGGATCCTTCCCCCGTCATATTATGTTATTGGTTTATCTAGATTGTTTATATTTTAAACAAAGATAACACTGAAAGTACCCTACTCTATATCAAACTATAGGCTGTTCACGGTAAAGTGAGTACGTTTTGAGGCTATCTCATCAGACATAATAACCGATAGATGTATTTCATTGTGGCCTTAGACTTTTGGTTTTGGTAATGGTGAAATCTATACACTGTGTTTATTGCTCAAGTATTAGTGTTTACATTGACAAGTGGCGGAAGTATATAAATTGGCTGAGAGAAAAAAGTTACCAGGGCTTAAAAAGGGCTCACTTTACCATGCACAGCCTATAGATATTGACATTACACAGCTGTACGCACATGAACTACGAACTCGTATTTTTGCCACAACATTGATATTGCGTAATTTTAGCTGAATTAGTATTGTGGCGTAATTATGTAATCGAGATACCTTTTCTTTTCTGTATTGATGTGTAAAGTCAATAGGTAGTTGGGTATACCAGTACTTACAGCATTTTTTTCTTTTAAAAACATAAACATAACCGTAAGAGAACGTTCTGGCAAACTTCCTAAACTGTAATGGAACCTATCCATTTTATGGAAATAATACCTCGTATCAGGCCGCAAATTCAGGAACGTTTGACGTCACAACTATAGAAAGTAGGGAGCTTCCTTTAACATTCAGTACTTCCTTCAACAAATGTACGAATAACATTGCCATGGACGTATGGGAACCAACTGCCACTTGCATTTTCTCATTAAATGTTGGCCTATTCACTTAAGTGGTAAATTTATTATCTTATATATTATCTTAGAGTGCCTAGAAAAAATACGAATCCAACATAGTGGGAGAAAGGTTTCCCTTAAAGTGTTAAAGTCACTATAGGCTGTCCAGGGTTCATTGAACACTTCTGAAATGAACCTTTGAAAAATGTCACTGTCCATACCTGCATATATTTTAACTGGAGCGCTGACTATTATGTGCGCAATAAAGTTGGTGACGTCAGAGGAAAAATAATTCCATGTCGTAGCACTTAATTAAAAGTGCTATGCTTTCTTTTTTAATTTATAAAAATGAAAGAATAAAGAAATTTTGAATGTATTTACTATTATAATAATTTTACAGTTTCACTTGGCCGACACATGAAAATAAGTGATCAGATCCATGACAATGTTAATTTCACATATTGCGAAAAATGTATTCATGTGCCAGCCCAGTGAAACTGTTCAATTGTTATAATAGTAAATATTTTACCAATTTATTAGTTCTCTCGCTTTTAAGTATTTAAAAAAAAATCACGATACTTTTAATTCAGTGTTAAGACATGGAACTATTTTTCCCCTGACGTCACCAACATTATTGCGCACGTGCTAGTCAGCGCGCTAGTTAAAATATATACAGGTATGGGCAGTGACATTATTCAAAGGTTCATTTCAAAAGTGTTTAATGAACCCTGAACAGCCTATACCGACGTGAACACTTTAACGGGCTTTCGAAAGTGCTGATTATACCGTGTTAACTTGTCAGTGCAGATGTAAACAGCGCGAAGAGACGATCGTCGTTGTCTTGGGGCGAATGCAGGGAGAGGGCAGGCCGTGATTGGTGGAGGTGGTCGCGTGGCGAAGCAGGACTTGTAGGGGCGAGGACACAATCAGCAGCGGCCGTTCATCGAGCGTGCTAAGGCGATCTCCCCGGGCAGCGGTCGCGGCCAACTGGCAGCTCGGACAGTGGTTGTTGCTCACAGCTACTGCCTAATTGCGTGTGACCACCTGCCGTCGATGTCGGGACTAATTGAACAACGCCTGGCAACCCCGCGAACAACAGCGTGCTAACTCTGGCCGCCTGCCGACACCACACCGCTCTTACGCCGTGGCTGAGCGGTTAGACTGCTCGCCTACCACCAAGGCGAACCGGGTTCAATCCCCCGCCGGGTCACGCACGGATTTTCGCATGGGGGAATCGTGCCGGACGATGCTGCTGGTCGGCGGGGATCTCCCGTTTCCCTCTCCCTTTCATTCCGGTGCTGCTCTGTACTCACCTTAATCACCTTCATCGGCTCTCAAGCCAGCGCTGTTTAAGAGCCGCCCAAATCTCTTCACTCGCACATCCACAAGCTGAGATACTATCCTATTCCTACTATAGACTAAAGACGAGGTCAACCGATTAATTAGTATCCTGCGTATGTATCCAACAATGATCTACCCCAAAACAGCACAACTGTCAAAGTCACGTGGTCGACAATGATGAACGTGTTATTATAAACAACATACTTTTACCAATGTGAATTTAATCAAACTGCATTGCCAATTGGTTATTAAAAGCATAAAAACAAATCAAAGCACGTGTTTACTAAACAGTGTTCTAACCTCAAATCCAAACCACGCCGTTTTTGGTAGACGTGTTGGCAGAAAAGCAGTTCAGTCTTGGGGCACGGAGACTAGTTGTGCGCAGCCAGCGAAATCGGTCATGAGGGGTCAATCTTGTGAGGGATCAGTCTTGTGAGGAGTCAGTCTTCTGAAGGGACAGTCTTGTGAGGAGTTAGTCTTGTGAAGGGTCAGTCTTGTGAGGGGTCAATTTTGTGATGGGTCAGTCTTGTGAGGGGTCAGTCTTGTGAGGAGTCAGTCTTCTGAAGGGTCAGTATTGTGAGGAGTCAGTCTTGTGATGGGTCAGTCTTGTGATGGGTAAGTCTTGTGAAGGGTCAGTCTTGTGAGGAGTCAGTCTTGTGAGGAGTCAGTCTTGTGATGGGTCAGTCTTGTGAGGGGTCAGTCTTGTGAGGGGTCAGTCTTGTGAGTAGTCAGTCTTGTGAGGAGTCAGTCTTGTGAGGGGTCAGTCTTGTGAGGAGTCAGTATTGTCATGGGTCAGTCTTGTGAGGGGTCAGTCTCGTGAGGAGTCAGCCTTGTAATGGGTGAGTCTTGTGAGGGGTAAGTCTTGTGAGGAGTCAGTCTTGTGAGGGGTCAGTCTTGTGAGGAGTCAATCTTGTGATGGGTCAGTCTTGTGAGAGGTTAGTCTTGTGATGGGTCAGTCTTGTGAGGGGCCAGTCTTGTGAGGGGTTAGTCTTGTGATGGGTCAGTCTTGTGAGGGGTCAATCTCGCAGTGGAAAGTTGTCTGCTTTAAGAGTGACCGTGTGTTCAATCTGAGCGAAAAACATATCTGGAAGAAACTGTTGAATATGTAACTGCATGGTAGTATGGTAAAGGAACTAGATAAAGTGTCTGATTGAATGGTGGCATAAAAACACTTAAATCTCGCTAATGAAATACGTTAGTAAGTATATATCCTCTTATATAAGTATATGCACATATACGTGTACGTATATAGAAAATGGTACTGAATTACAGGTACGTATATAGAAAATGGTACTGAATTACAGGTACAAAGCTGTGAGGGCTTTTCCTGTGCAAAATGGGATAGAAATCATTATACGAACTATATCGTACTGAAACTCGCAAGGGAGGTAGTTACTCATGCAATTCGATATGTCAAACTGTGTTAACCGAAAATAATAAAATCTACATTAGATGGAAGAGCTATTCTGTGCATAATGTTTTCTTTAACCTGCCAACAGTTGTATTATCTCTCTCGTACAGTGAGAAAATAGGGGTGTAATACAATCCTACCAATATGTGTGTAACCCTTGGGTATTTCTGTAAGGCTTCATATTAATACGTACAGGACGCTAATGCACAAATAACGTTACCTTGATGTACCACCCTCAGACGAACAATGTTATGTATGTAAGGGTGCTCTTGGTTACCTGCCAGGTACGCAACTCGCGGTGCAAGGCAGATCATACTACGTGACGAGACTGTTGCGCGCGCAGCTGTGAGTTAGAACCGCTAGCGTGTGTGACAAAGTTCCTGGTGGAACCGGCGCTGGCCTCTCCAAACCTCCCCTCCAGGTGGCCGATACTTATTAAAAGGTCATACCTGGAGCTCTGCTTTCTATCCAGACTACTTAACCCCCCTCAAACAAAATCTAAAATCGGCTCTTTTGATCTCAGGTACGACCGGGAACTTTGCAATTTTGACACCGCCATGCTGTCCGAAATTGAAAAATGAAAACTATACTAATCTACTCACTCAAACAGACTAACTACAGTCCGCGACTGCGCATATCCTTCCTCGATTGAATTTAAGCATGAGGGTATTCCCATAACTGCCATCTCGGCTCAGTGCGCACGGGTTGTGCAGGACTTAGTTTTGGGGGATGTCCGGTAACCAGTAACATTCCCCGCCACCTCGACCCCGGGCGCAAAGAGCTTGTGTCTAAACTCAAAACTGCTCCTCGATACGGCACTCATGCACACACACACACACACACATACATATCCAATGCTGCGCTCATTCGCTTTGCATTTTGACCAACTACAATACTTCAAACGGGTACAATCATCGATGTCAAGTCAGGTAAAAATGCCTGAGCGATGCTCAGTGGCATCAAGTCTGGGCAGGGTTGTCTAATCTGGTAATTGTTCTCTGGCCAGGTGGCTGGGGGCTCAGTGGGGAAGAGTCCCTGTTTCCTTTTTCCCTTGTTTACTTCGTTCAAGATCCCGAGTCTCTTGTCTCACAGACCTTTTCTTCCCCAGATCCTGCCTCCACCCGGCCAGGCCCCTCCCGAAGGAGGGGCATGTCACATTCTGTGTGGCGTTACCAAAGCTGTTGGTAGGATGCCATCCGGAGTTGGAGGACTAGTACCGGACCACAGTGTATCCATTGAAGGGCTTGCTGTAGTCTAAAGAACGCCTCCCGTATGTACGAATGGCATCCTGAAGGACATCAGATTCATTGAATCTTTCGCCTCTGCCAATAACACTCCTTCAACAGAGTGACCAACTCTGAGGGTTTGGTTGGCAGGCCTGCCTGGGTGACGACAAGCCTGTCAATGGTTTCCATTCTTGGGAGAAGGACCCTGTCCCCCCCTCTATGTTTCTTATTACAAGAGCTAGAGCAGATGTCAACGTAGTTGGGTCTTCCAATTTAGTCAACATTGCTCCCCTGATAAGCTCATTATACAACCACTGTGGGTCGCTCGGGTCAGCCTGTGCAGGCCATGCCTGTACTGCGACATCTACCATGTTTTTGTCATCCGGCCAATCAATTTCCACAGTTTTCATCTCCTCAGGTGTTGCTACAGATTTTCTGGTGAGGACCTTATGGAGGAAGACTTCCCTCTCAACCTCGGTGTTCCGTGGCTGATCGGTCCGTACCTCCTCCATTGGTACTCCCGTAGACCATACCTCTTTGGCTCGGGACATGGCACAGACTGTTCGTTGTCTGTTGTTGCGTTTGAGCCTGCTCATGTTACAAGTAACACGAGTAAAGCCCTCCCGCACGAACACCACAGGGTTCCAAGTACACAGCCATCCAGGTGTTACTTGGTCTTGAGGATCTTGGCCACTTGTCTTGTGAGGTTCTAGGTCTATAACTCTCATTATAGATGTAGACCTGGGCAGCTCTAGTTCCCTTTTCATTTTTGCTTCAGTCCTGGAGGGGGTGCACGAGTTCTCCCATGTACCATTGCAGATGATAATCCCAAGAGGGGAAGGGGTTAGTGGGGCCACCCCCTTCATCCAAGATTACGACTGGGAAGATGTGATCACCGATTTTGGTTCACAACATCTATCCCAGTCTCATCCTCATTGTTGTACACCTCCAACATGTCCAGGTCCCTGCTCAGCCGAGGGTCAGATCACCAGACTACAAACTCTTATTTTCTTCTAACAATTTTTGTAAGGTGTTGTAGCACCGTCCTAGTTGTGTTCCTGTCCCGGAGCATGTCCCCGAGACTAAGAGGCCCATGGATCCCCTCAAATTGAATTGTCAGATCTTCAACTTTGGGGCATCCCAGCACGTGGGTATAGGTGTCTTCCACCCCACACACCATGCATATGGGGTCTTCCACCAGGCCCAGGGAGGACAGCTTCACACGGAAGTTGCCATGCCCAGTCAAATACTGGACGGAGTAGTGTCCCATTTCGAGCCACTTCTCCAATCTCAGTCTCTCCCGTACACAAGGAAACAAACCATGCGTTAGACGACCCTTATTACTAAGGTCCCATCTGGTCTGCCAAGCTGTTAGTGTGGCTTCCTTAATTTCTCTCATTTCCGCTGGGGGAATGACTCCCCGTCTTCTCCTACGAGAAATTACACCCATCTGCGCCACTAGCAGATCCAGAGGGATCTCCCCAGCTATAAGCTGGAGAGCATCACTGGAAGTTGTCCTGTAGGCGTTTGTTATCCCCAATAGTGCTGCTCTTTGTGCACTATTTATGGTTCTCTTTCCATGGACTCCCTCCGCCTCCGGGTACCACACCCCACACGCATATGTGATGATGGGCAGGAACACAGACTTATACATTAGTTTTGACGTCCGATAGCCTAACCCCCAGTTCGCAGGTGCCACCGCCCTGAGCCGATGAAACATCGTGATGGCTTTATTCACCACATAGCGAACGTGGGCATGGAATACCAAACGACTTTCCAGGATTACACCAAGATACTTCATCTCGGTGACCATCCTGATCACTCTGCCCCTGAACCTGATCACAGGATTCCGCTTAAGGTTTCAGAATAGCATTAATCTTTTCTACTGAGAGGTCCACTTTGAACCTCTCAGCCCATTCTTCTAGCATGGATAATGCTTGGTCCGTCTTCTCCTCTAGTTCTTTCCGTGACCAGGCAGGGACGAGAAGCAAACCATCGTCCGCGTAACCATAGACCTTGCAGCCCCGCAGGAATTACAGCCGAAGCAGACCCTCGAAGATCACATTCCATAGGATCGGACCAAGGACCGACCCTTGCGGACACCCCTTGGTCAGCACTTTCTCTTCTCTATGCGATCCCATTTCCAGGGCGCATTTTCGATTAGTCAAGAAGGCCTTAATATATTCATAAATGTTCTTGGGGCACTCTAACAATCGTAGTTGCCACAGAATCTGCAGCCACCAAGCATTGTCGAAATCCCCTGCGATATCAAGGGATATAGCCATGGCGTATGTGTGGTCGTAAGTTTTCACTTGATCGACCATGTCCACGATTGCCATCTCGGTACTTTTACCCTTCATAAATGTTTATTGGCGAGGATGAACACCGGGGACAATGTCCAGGTATTGCATCAGCCTCTGGTTTACGAGGCTTCCCCATTACTGGCAGAAGCGTTATTAGCCTATACGAGTTGGCCTTTCTCGGGTTCTTCCCGGCCCCTTATAGATCACAATTAGGAGACCCTTCTTCCACCCTGAGGGGAATTTTCCTTCAGAGAGGCAATCGTTGAACAAGTCCAACATGTCATGGCATATTCGAGGGTATGCGCGGAGGAGCATTTCCCCTGTCATCCCATCACATCCTGGGGCTTTTCTCAGTTTCGTCTTCTTGACTATCACATCAAGATCTTTTAGAGAGAAAGGTGCTGTGTTCTCCGTCATTATAGGGCTCAGTTGTGCTGCCCTGATCCTCTCGTGATACTCGGTCTCCCCCACCGCAGTATCGTCTGGCAAAAGCTTTTCAAGCAGATGCCGAGTGATCGCTTCGGATGTCTGCAAGAGACGGTCATCTGACTCAAGGGCAGGAAGCACCTCTGAGCTTCTGCTCTTACCTTTTACCATCCGGTAAACCAGTCCCCAGGGGTCTTGGTTTCCCCTATCCATAACAAGCTCTCTCCAAGCTGTTTGTATATTCTTTTTAAGGATTCTTCGGTACTGCACCCTGGTAATATTGTACTGTTGGACCGCTTGCTGTCTTAGGTCTGGGCGATATGTCCACTTAAATCGTTTTCGCAAGTATTTAACTTGCTTCCGATTTTGCTCTAACTCATCATCCCACCATGGGTGATGAGTAACCTTCCTTTGAGTTTTGGGTATGGCCCGATCACAGGTGGCCCCATTTCCCCCATCTTTTCAGCCCGTTGATCCACAGACAGGAGCAGCTTTTCAGCTCGTACTTATTTAGATGTATCAACAGCACTCTGTCAAACAGAGGCCAGTCCGCCTTATTGTGACATACCAGGGACGTTCTAATCTGGTTTCGCGAATTCCATTCACCTGGATGATAAACAGTATAATTTTATGATCAGAATCAACCTCATCCGAGACTCTCCAGTCCCCAATACAGCCAGCAGCACGCGCCGTCGCCACGGTAACATCTAGATACGATTCTGTATCATGGGCAGGGGACACATAGGTTGCCAAATGTCCCGGTCAATGGACCACCTGCAGGTCTTTCTCCATTAGGTATCTTAGTACCTCCTCTCCGCGGCCGTCCGTCCTCGGGGAATTACACAATTCCGACTTGGCGTTGATGTCCGCACCAAGTATGATCTTTGTATAATTGGCTCTCGTCAGTATGTTCTCCCACTGACCTAAATGCTGTTCGATTGGGTCCTGAGGTTGAAAGTACGACGAGACTATCGTCATGCTTGCTCCCCCGATCTCCAGACGAACACACGCATGATGCGTGTTCGAAAGAGCCTCTAGCAGAATATAATTTATCTCAGGGTTACACACCCAGATCCCTGCGTGTGTGACAGGGTGGCATTTCACTGTTGGTTCGCGACGTGGAGAGACAGTACGCGTGCGCAGAAACTGTGAATATGCATCTCGTGTATGGTACTGCGGGTGGTAACTCAAGAGCAGCACAACGTCTGTATGAACAGACCTTTCCAAACAGACGTTGTCCAGGTCATCTGATGTTGACGTCTGTGGACTCACGGTTGCGCGAGACCAAGACATTTACAGCGTACAGGCATGACACAGGCGTGATACGCAATGTCCGGACAGCCAGGTTTGAGGAGGAAGTGTTGAAACGCATAGCTCACACAATGCATGCGAGCCACCAAAGTGTGTGTGGAAGGTTCTGCACCAACAACAGCTACACCCATATCATCGTGAAAAGATGCAAGCCATACAACCAGCTGATTTCTAGCCATGGGTCGGTTTCGCTCGCTGGTTTCTGCATCGCTGCGCCGACGAACATGGCTTCCCTCGCTCCATTCTGTGGATAGACGAGGCTGCTTTCACATGCGATGGCGTTATCGACAGTCTAAACAGTCACGTTTGGAACGACATAAACCAACATGCAATTGTTGAACACCGTCATCAAGTGACATAAGGTGAAACATGGTATGCCACTTGAATTTCGATCATCTAAGGTGAATTGTGTGTTGCCTACACACCCGGCTACGGTATATCGTGGTTGAGTGCGTTATGAATTTATTCCTCGGAAACGGTTGGGATTAGGGCAATGGTGATTTTGGCCTTTTTAGCTTATTTTAACGTGTTACTTCATAATATGCCACATAAGATGTAATAAACCATTGGTAACACACAATTTTATTTCAAAATAAGGGTTGCAACCCCTATTTTGCCACGAATAAAGCTTTTGATGATAACCATCATGCGGATCATAGAAATTTGTCCATGTAATAGTTGTTCAGAGTCTTAGGGTTAGATTGTACATACTTTTTTAGAAAGTGCAATTACCTGGTCTTATTACTCCTACTTTAAAGGGGCGTACCCGCCCTTGGGATGCACTTTAGACTGTAAGTCGTATATATGTATTCGCCTGATTTCTTCCTGAGGGATGCGCAGGCGGAGTTTGAACATGCATTAAAGAAATATTATGTGTATGTATGTATGTGTATATATACATATATATACATATATACATACATACACACAACATTAAACATCGCTTAACCTTTTCCTTTGGTATTTAAATTAATTTTTGTTTTTACTTTAAACAAAACACGCTCAAAGAATGTGTATTTGCTATAAATAATGCCATAATGTCATTAACAAAACATATAAAAAACATTCGCATAACAGGAAACCTGTACGTATATGTAACCCTCTCTTTGAATTAAACCTATATTGTATTACTGAAAACCAAACGCCTCAAAAATGTTTTTCTTTTCTATACAGAAAACGTTGTATGGATTTTTATAGTGCATTATTTTTTACTACTTGGTTTTTGACAGCACGATTATGGAAATCAGTCTCAGTGGTAATAAATTCAATGATCTGTAGATGTTTGTGAAGAAAATGTTAGTAACTTACTGCAACATCGATAGCGTGCAATAGCAGGAAACTATATAGTGTCATACTTATGGCAAGTAGATATATTTAGAGTTCTCTAAAAAATAACACAGATAATTACAGTGCATCTATAATTTATAGGAATTTTGTCTCTCTACTATAAAGCCATTAAAATTAACAAGGTATAAAAAAACTGTATTCTTCAAATGCCGCCAAATCAAATCGGGCCATATGTACCTAGTTACATTCATAACAGCAGTAAAAAATTCTCTTGAACTATAATACAATAGCGTGTGGGTAATTAATAAAATTGAATATTAAAATATATTTACTTATATGTTGCCTTCACGATTAAGGAATATTCTGGATCATCAAGGAATTGTGCTAGTGTATCGTAACCCACCAAATTATAAGATATTTCACAGTACTGTATGTAACTGTATGAATTAGAACCGGAAAAAATCAGGAAATACATAATTCGTCGGCCATTACATGCTAAATAACTAACTACATTTTCAGTATGGAGTTGAAGAGTTCTATCAAATCAATATGGCTATACAACTAATTATGTTGTTTGTTTGAAACTCTCGTGCTCGTATATTTTTCACCTTGCACGTAAGTACTTAGTCGATTATGTATCTTAATCCCTGCAGCACACATTTGGGCATCGTATATATATATATATATATATATATATATATATATATATATATATATATATATATATAATATACACACACGTACATATACCATGTTTTTGCGACTGAGCATAATATTTAATTAGGCATTTATAATATGTATTATTTGTAGATGGGTATAAAGCAATTTTGATGTTAAATATGTAATTTTAAATTTTACTTCCTTGGATGAAAATGTATTAAGGTAGTATTACATACACATACATACGTCCCTAATAGCACAACTCTGTGCTGCCCTTTACAAAACCCAGTACTTTGGGACTGTTAATTATTCCGCTCCTGTTTTAGGATGCATTAAACATAACGATGGTAGAAAATCATATCGCTGCGAGCGGATATCGAAATCAGACCAATTATCGTCGTATCTAAACTAATAACCGTTAAATGAAACTCCATCGGAATGGGCGCACAAACGGGAAACCTTTGATACTGGCCTCGAGAGAGATCTTGTGCGTTCGGTTTGGAATTTGAATTGTGAAATTATAATTGCAGAGACTGGGTAATTTGATACCACGGGAAAACTAGAATATTATAATCGAAAAATAATCACAACAGCAGAGACAGAAATTCTTTTGTAATTGTATTTTTTAAAACTATATTCATAACGAAGCAGTGCAGTTCTTTCAATAGAAAAAAAACATGTCCTGCTAGGGTTTTACTGAATTCATTGGTATGTCATCTACGGTATAACTTTCGAGAACGTAAATGTGAAAGCAATTCGCCTTTTTTTACACTTCCTAAACGAGAGTTCATAATTTTCTTGCCAACTAACTTTAAAAATACTATAATATAATAGAGTATAGCTTTTAAATTTTTCTACATATATTCTCGTCTCAGGTTTCTTAACACGAGATATGTCAAACGATGGTGCAAACTTTCTTACAACTCCTTTTTATATCAATCAGGAGCCTCCTGAATGAGGACTTTAAGTTATGAAGCATCACAAAGCAGGCAGATAGCAGCATTCTGAAATATTTTCACAGCTCATTTTTATTCATTTTAGAGTTGATAGCAAATTACTTGAATATAGAAGTATTTCATTGTGTTTCTTTTTGCCCGGTGTAAATTTCTGCTCGTCAGCCTGAATGTTATTTGTGTTATTACTTTTTGGAATATCGGGGTGTGAGTGTAGGCGACTAAAGCATATAATTGTATTAAAATATGTCTTTGAAACGAAACCCTATCATTATATTTTTAATGTAAATTCTATGAAATATATTCCCCTTTAGTAATTATTTAATTTTTAAATTAGAATTCCGTAAGGCAGTTCCAAGGCAAGGGTCAACTGTGTTTGTGATTGTGAGTATGAGACTTCAAATGTATCTGGAGTTCTGGCATTTTTTATTTTATGTTTAAGGTGTTTAAGTAAGCTAGTCGCGTATGTTTTGGAAGTTTTATTTAGTAGTTATTACTTTTCTTGCCAAGAGATCAAAAAGTTACTTTTTCTTCTTTATTCAAACTCGGTGGACAACCTGTTCAACGCCCTCGGGCTACCCTGGAAATGAGCTATGGCTCCTAGTTTACTAGGGGCACTCGTGACAAAAATTTTCGTTACAAAATTATTTTGGTGTAGGCTGACGAGTTATGTTCTTCGTGATTACTGAGTTGTTGCGCCAAAGTTTGTTTTCTAATTATTCAGATCGTTGACCACTCAAATTGCAGCACCAAGAAGAATGCAGCTCAAGGACCCCACATTGATGGAATGCATAAAGCAGGATAGGACATATACCAGATTAGTTATTCAGCTGAGTGGAAAAGCACACTATAACACTCCTCCCTTCTCCTGTCCTAGTAATCACTGATTCTCCTATTGTTACTAGCTTGGCCTAACTCAAACACAATATGATCACCGTAGAAGGTGAAGGTGCTACTGGGGGCGTAACTATCGATGGTCAGACTAATAATGGAGAATACTTCCTTAAATAACACATTTATTTATAACAACAGTTAAGATCGAATTACTACAATACAACAACTTGATAAGGAACAAATATCCATTATCATTATTTATAGATATACTCTTGGCAGCACAAACAATAGAACAATATTTAACGTTAGATAGACGTTCATCCTAACCGTGCCATATTTCTTACATTAAGTTGAATGGTAACGGAGACTCGTGAAATAGTGTTACGCCCTAACCGCAATGCGGGTTACGCACACTAATTAACACACTGCAGCAAGGGCATAGAGCTCCTCTAGGCCAGGTCGGATATGTTGCCTTCTGCTTCGTGTCGACTCCGACACCTTACTCACACTGACTCTGTTCTTGCGTCGCGTTGCCGTCTGTGGTAACTTGTTTGGGGGGGGGGCTTGGATGGCATTTAAATAGTCTGGTGAACTGGAGCATGTTTTACAAACATTTTGCTCACCCACAATCTATAGTGCGTAGTGCCTTAGGTGGTATGTGTGTGGCGCCTGGTTGCCACTAAACTACTCCCCCCCCCCCCCAAACCCACAATCAACCAAAATAACAGCCGTCCCGGCTGTGGTAGTAGTGGTAGGAGTCAGAGCAGTAAGTATCTTCAAGGAATAAGTGAGAGAAACAAGTATCTCGGATGTGGAAATATAGTAATAGTGGTGAGCAGGCCGAGGAGCTCAAGGCGGTGACTACGTAGACGCATAGTAGCATACGCGAGAATAATAGAAAGCAGTATCGAAGACGTAACCCTAAGTACGATTCTCTGTTTTACAATGAGTTATAACTGTGTTATACTCTGGAATGTTTATGTTAAATTTCTTTGGGCAAGCAGCAAGGTAGAGCATGACAAGAATAATAGTCAAGTGACATTAGTTATACAAGAAACAATACAACTATTAAGTTAACAGCAAGGCTTAACGAACAATGCCTGAGTTCGTTGTATAGCGGGACCAGAGGGTAGGGGGGAGGAAGTGTCCATCGCCACATTTAATCATTATAAGAAAAGGACCACTAAAACTAGGTGGTGGACACGGGGAGAAGGAAATTTGGATTGCACGCGCTTTAATGATACGCTCTACAACGTGCCAGGGAAATATTACTCGAGAGAGAAGAAATTATGTTACTTTAAGGCAACCTGCCAGCTGGCTGAAACACAACGGTTACAAAACTTACGAACATGCCACATTTTCAGTTATTAAGTACTGTAATATGGATATACGCTCAAAAAGACGAACAAAAGACATGTTGGTACTGCGACTGCCGGTGCGACAGAAAACAAGTAGTCGACAGTTGGCAGCGCCGGACAGGCGTGCCTTCAGTTGTTTGGCAGTAGGCTAGTAATGTGGCAGAAAAAGGCAACGGGAGACGTGGCCTGTGTATTTACAACTTTAAGTTACTTACGTTCTAGGTTTATTAAATATATCATCGCTTAACTAAGCAGATAAGGATATGTTATCCGTAATGCTAAACACTGAATGGAAATAGAAACTTAAAGTTAAATAAGATTATAGTTATATGTTTCACCACATGGTGAATACTACCCTGCATATTGCTTTTCGTAACATTGGTATAAGTGAACATGAGAAATCAAACCAAAACATATATATAAATTTTCATAATGTTACTAACAAAATTGCATGAATAACCGCCTGTAAGACTTGAGATATTGCATTGCATGAAGTAGATATCACTGTTGACTATTGCAATTGTTTTCGTTAAGAGTTCACACGTGAGATGCACTTGAAAAAATTAGTAGTGTCTGTATATACACACGTGTATGCTCAATGAGTGGTTATCACTGTAACACTAGTGAGAGTTCAGTGCGGTAAAGTCATTACACTACTTGAACACATATTTAGGTGTAGTGTTTTTCTTTCCTTTTTTTGTATCACATTATGTCTGGTTTAAGGGTGAACCAGTATAAAGTCTTTTATTACAGAGGCATTACTTATGGTTGAAAATAATATTACATAGTGCCATTACAATATTAGTACACTTAAAACATAACAAAGGTTAACAATTGTCTTACATGCTAGGAGGTTGTTTTTATAAAATTGTGTTTTATTCACATATAGACATACAACATTGGAACAGAATAGAAAATATCAGCAGATAAAGGTAGGGAATAATAAAAAGAGTACTCATCTTACAGCTAACTTAAATACTAACTTACTACTTTACAATCATAAGGAAATTACCAAGGTGATTTTCACCTAAATAGGAAATACTTTTAAAAATTATACACACCATAATTATTACTGCACCGAGAGGCAGGATTGTGATATGCAAGCAGCAAGACATATTAGTCCATACATTGATTGCGATTTGCAGAGATAATAGATTGATTGAACTAACTACAGATGCCATGAGGCATTGGAACATAGGTATTAATATACATTGAGTAATAGTTAAAGACCTGTTGGTCTGAAAATGAAAAATAATATATTTGTATACGAATTGACGTGTCTCTGTTTAATATTGTTAACTCCATACACTGCGGAGTGAAGAAAAAATAATAATAATGAAAAGGGAAGTGAAGGTTGGCACGCTTGTAGACACAAGGAAATATACTTTGATCAATACATAGACACAATATGTACTTAATGACAGACTGAGTCTGTAATAATACCTTCTTTGCATGTTGTTCTTTGTCTTTTGTGTTTGTTTTTGTGCCGCATAAAATGAGATAGTAACCTACTGGAGCGGGTTAATGCGTGCAAGCAACATAGACAATTTAATCAGCTTTATGTAAAATGTTATGATAGCAAATACTAGTAAAAGAAGGATGCCTGTGGATACATAATCATAGCGGGCGGGTCTAGCACTGAAAGGAGTTTGATAGACCTTAACTTACCAATCGTAGATACTGGAGTTATTTCTTGAAGTATTGGTAGCACAGTATGATTGATGTGCCAGTCAGTGTTAAGTGCTGCAGTTATATTGTGAAAATGGATGGCATCCTGGAGGGAAAGTTGTGGTAAGTGAAATGATCACTCTGTGAACCAATGAACGGAGATGACAGTCTGTTGAATGGGGATGGATGGCGCACGAACATCACACAGATGTGTGGCCTTGACAAGGATAGAGTCAAGTGTGGCAATCTAACAGCCACATGGTACATGGAGTTCGACTGTTCCTAAGTTGTGATTGGTGATATTCGTGTTTAATCTGTTTACACACTGTACCATCGTACCTGTAGGGGGATTCGTTAAAACATATTGATGGGGAAATTACCAATGATAGAAAAGGAACTGTCATGAGTGCAGTGAAATTTTCAGGCCGAAAAGTGTGACGAAACATCTGACAATAATATTGCGGATTCACACATTTAGAATTTTCTCGCATAAGGGACTCTGGAAGGATGAATACAACATCCTCTGATGAGTCTGATGAACGAGGGATTGCCTTGAAAGTATCTGTCGTGAGGTCAATCGCAATGTTGTGGGATGGCATTTGGATAGTGCAGGATTTGTTGTGAAAATTATAAGGGACTGACTTTAAGTTGTACACTTTCCATATGGCGTTGACTTTGGTGACTGGCACTTGTATCTTAATGGCTAGCTATTGTTGTGTAAAATGACATTCTGTTAGCTCGTGGGAATAGTACTTGAAAATTTCTGAGATACCAAAGCTCAGCATTAAATTAAGCTTCAAAAGTTGTAAGTTTAGATGGATCAAATCATTAGACAGCTGAGACTTGTTGACTGCACTAAGCTGTAATTTGTGTAATTGACAGGAATTGATGAAAGACTCAATGGAATGCTCAATGATTATGTTATTTAGGAGTTTCAAAACACTTATCACCAACAAGTTATACTGTGTTTTAATTATGTTAATAGTATTCATAGCAGCTTGATGTGCTCTCAAAACACTAGTAATGCCATTTATTGCTGTAAAAAGAGAGTTAACCTTTGCCTCGACTTTATGCTGTATCTCGTTGACGACCTTAAAAACAATGTTAAGGGCTTTGTTGGTGGAGTGAATATTACTTGTAAGGGTTTGGATCTGCTCGTCCAACATAGCATCATTTTGAAGCAGGGCATGTAAGTCTTTATTATTGAGGAAATTGCAGCACCAGGAACCAACATCCTCAATGACCTAGATGCCACGGTTACTACGAAAGGGAGTGCTGATGTCAGTGTGGTAATCTCTGAGTACACCGTTCTCGATATCCTGCAAGTACTTGTACAGAAGTTTTTCTTGTGCACAGGAAGTGACGTTTCGGTCAGCACATACCAGTTGTAAATATTGCTCAATTGCAGCTGGCATGGACGGGAATTATAGTGTAATTTTATAAATTAAAGGTATACTTTGCTCGTAAACTATATCGATGTCCACCGGCGCCCAATAGACGCCTGCGTGGATCCTGAAGGTCGCGGGTGCTAGCTGGACAGCCGTGAAAACAAAACGCAACAGTACTGTGACCTTTACGGCCACGTGAACAATGTGGGCTGGAAGCTTGCCCCACTCCTTCTCTGCAAAGCCGCCATTGCCTCACGTTGTCATGGCTATGGCTGGCGCAAGCACATAACGCCCTCGCATCTGTTGGGTGACAAGAAGAGCACCTTGTAGCCGCTCGAACGGCGCAATGCCAGGAATGGGATTGGTAACATTGGTTCCCCTTCCGTGGCGTGCAGCAGAGCCCCGGAGGAGCGACGACAGATGTGAATGCAGGACGGTCGCCTCGTGCCAGCTTCTTCCTGTCGCATGTCACACGTGCTGAGTCTAAGTGCAGTCAGCACAGCCCAGTTGCAGTGCGAACAGGCCTCCTGGCGGGGATGTGCACGGCACTCACAGCATTGCACGGGACGTGGGTTGTTTCAGACAGTGAACAATACATACTGTAACATCTTAGAGAATTCTCATTAAGCACTACACATGTAAAATAACCCTCAATGTCGACATAATGACATTAAATTAGTGCATAAATGCAAATTTGGTGTGTTTAGTACACACTGTGTCGTATTTGGGGGGTCCTGTTTTATTTGTTTGAATACATATTGTAGATTCACCCAGTACATAGGTGACTCTGTAGGGGCCGTTGTATCGGTATGTAAGAACTTTCTGTCTACCTCTGTTGCGAACTCACACATAATTGTTAATGTACAATGTGTTCTTTTTGTGGGAACGGTCAAATTGAGTTTTTTTGATACCTTGCGCTTGGAGTAAATTTACTCTATCAGTTTCACAGCCTCAAGCAATTTATGACACCAGTTGTGACCCCTTTGAGAATATTGGCCTGCTACAACCTGTGCCAGAAGGGCAGCTTCTACTCCATGCAGAAAATAAAATGGGGTGAATTTCGTCGTAGTATTGATACTGGTGTTATAATTCAAAGAAATAAAATATACCTATAAATCCCAGTTGAATTGATTGGCATTAGCGCAGGCAGTAAGTTGTTACCAATGATATGGTTAGAAGATTCTACAAGCCCATTGCACCTAGGCCATAGTCATTAGTTTCTTTATGCCAAATTATTGTCACTTTATGCCACTCTCTGTCTCCAACACTGGACTGCTTCTCTGCTAATAGTACAGTCATAATGACGCAGAAAGAATTTGAGGTTATAACGCCATTCATGGAAACAAGTGCTTTGAAATTTTTGTATGCTTCTTATAAACCCAGTTTCATTACAGCTAGATTAAATTGAAAAATTTGAAAATATTATTTTCAAATTAAAAGACCTGTCATTTGGAAATTAAGATACAAACGAACACGTCCATCGTTGTTAACCATGTGACTTTGACAGTTGTGTTGATGTAGGGTTTGTCAGCTTTGGGTACCTTCGCAGAAGTCAAAAAGATAGGTCTGCTTCATATTTAGTCTCTGGGTGATAGGTAAGCCCAAGGGAGCCACGAAAGTAGACCCGTCACGAGGCAGAGTGAGTGTGTTCCCATACCGCTCCCAGTTAACTAGCGCTGGGATCGCCGACGGCTGCATTCGGAACGCAAACTGTTGTTTTGTGGTGTCCCAGCCAGGTTGGTGTGGCGCAGAATAACCAACACTCGCGCATGACGAACAGTAAGGGAGTACCGCACCTTGTTAGTGACGGATTCGGTTAAGGCCCATATTTACACCCTTTTCTACCAACGATTGTCATGGATTAGTACTTCGCCCTGCAATTTATTTATTCTTCAAATTATTTCATACATTATAACTCAGTACTGAAGTTATTTTTATCTCGGAGATGTATGATATGTATTAACAATTTCTTATATACTTACGGTTTGTACAAATTACATTCAACACTTTCTGTTTCTGTTAAATATTTCATTCTCTTGTAAATACTTCCAACTTATTTTTAAGCTACCATGTGGTTAATCCTGCCTGTCCCTTCGTTCAGCTCTTTAGAAAGTACAGAGTAAAAAATTTTACTGTCTGTTATCTTCTTAATGCCACGGCAACTATTCCCCAAGTGATATTTAGAGAGACGAGTGAGAATATAATATTGTGTGATGTTCGGCATGTAAGTATCCCATGTGGTATCAACATCTTGACAGATTCGCTGGTGATAATAGTTATACACTTGTGAGAATCACATGGCTTTATATTTCCCATCAAACTTCGAACAGTCGAGAGCTATGTTAGAAATTCATGCTCAGTTCTCGAAAACTGAACTGTAACTAGGTTATTAAAGACGATTACAAAACTTCAAAAGAGTAAATTCTACACAGTATATCTGACAGATTTTTTTCTATTTCTGCCCATTTCTGTAACTTATCATTAACGCCCAAAGAAAACAGCATCAAAGTCGCTGTAGTTGTATGGGCAATGTCTTACTCATGACTAACGTGTATTTCTAATGGACACAGAAGACAAAAGTGACTAAGGAGGGAAAGGTCACATAGGAAATGGCCCGAAACATGGGGATCTACATTGCCTAACGGGACAATTTTGGTTCATTGAAAGTTTAATTGATTGCAGGTGAATAGAAGTTTGACTAATTAGCAGAGGCGTGGCCAGAACTGAACATGGATGGTCCCCTTCCAAGACCACAGGGTCAACCGCTTTAGTTACTATGCAGTGTTGAAATAAAACCAGCAAATAAAATGTAGAATATCGTGAACCTCACAATATCACGTGTCTGGGGGCTGTACGCCACGGAGTAGAACATCAGTGTGTTATAGCACTTTCCTAATGCGGTGTCCTTTGCATACTAGTACCAACCCTTGGTCATGACTAGGTTAGTTAGTTGAACATTTGCACTGGTAGGGAAATTAACTTTCTGTACACTGTGGAACAAGTGATGCTCTGTGGCACAACACTTTCACATTTGAATACAACCACCAAATACCATATCATAACAACTTATTTGCTATCGTATAGCCACCATTTGTGGCCATCAACTAGTGGCTACAGCAAAACCACATAAACTAGACCTATTGTAAACTATGATTATGCCGAGAAGGTTAATATGTAATTAAGAGGATATTACTTGAAGCAAGAGATAAATAAACACAGTTTGTTGTCATATATTAAAACTAAATACGAAATAAAATGGAAAAAAAATGTTAGGTTTCACTAAATACAAAACTTTAATTAGAAAACGTAAAGTAATTGAATGCAACGTTATTTTTAAAAATAATGTAAATTGTCAAATGTGCAGTATTTTCTGGTCCAAAAATAAAAATCCGTATTTATGAAAACAGTATTTTTTCAGTCATTTTTGGTGAATATAGTGTTCTACGATAGTGCGTGCCATTCAACCCGTACTACCTGTAGATATGTTGGGTTTTACGGAATGTCGAGCATCCGAATTTCAACTTTGTACACAACTTGTCTATAGATACTGAAATATCTGCCAAAATTCAGGTTTAGTGTTAAAATATCTAAGTTGAAGAATACAACTGTGACTGAACAGTCTTTTAGTAATTACAATGGCAAATTATGCTTAATAAAAAGTAGGCCTACAGCCATAATAACCAAATTTCTGAAGTTACTGTGACACCTCATATTTACAAGTATGTAAGAGAGAAATAATTTATAGTAGCCACTCGCGAATAATTTTTTTTTTCTTTCTGAGAAAATTAGTAAGAATGTAACTAGTCAATTTATGTTCTCTAAAATGAACACGACTACCTGGTTACTAAAATTCCTAAAACCTTTGCACAAGAAATCAGCATTATACCCATTTTTCAAGTTGGAATGAATAAGAACTATTAAATTATTTACTCAAACGCGTCAAAATGAGTTTTCAAAGTCTTGAATTTCTTATTTGTTGGCATGTTTATGTAGCTTGAATTTAATCTGCTGCTGCCCAAACTCCAAAATTCAAACTCCACGGGTGCGATGACGCATCGAATCCTATAAATAAACGAAGGATGATGTAGATGTTTCGTGCAGTCTCTACAAATCAATTTCGCAATTGATTCACTATTGCGTGGAAACTAATTACTTTGTTAACTTTGTTAATTGCCGTTATTTGGTCGTGTGTTCTAAACAACGCATACGTCACAAATTTTAATTACGTAATTAATATAGGCCTACTTAATTGGAGAACGTGCAGGAAAGTAAATAAATGAAAGTATCAAAACAATATAGAAAACATATCCATTGTTTACACGTAATTCAAAGTTATATAATGAATTTTTATTCTGTTCATTTAAAAATAAAAATTATTTCAAACCTAATGTGTTTCCAGAGAAAAAACATTTGAATAAAAACCCTTAATTATGCCAAATATCTTCAAAGAGATTTTATGTTTTCATTTATAAATGATGAAGTAATATGAATAAATGCAAATCTCCCTTAAAATATAATAATGATTAAAATTTTACCTCACTACAAAAATACTAAGGGGCAACAGAAATGCTGAAAAACTTATAATAGCGTGTTTAAAAAAATTGGCACCTAAAATTGAAAAGCTTGCAGATAATAATTTTATTATTCCTTTTCTCTAACTTTATGGTACTATAATCTTATATTGATCTAAACATCAACAAAATCTTCATTTGAAAGATATTTACAGGATTATTTTACTCGTGCACATAGTAAATAACATTCCAATGACATATCAGAAGAATTTTAGAAATTTAACGTTATGTAGTTAACATAACAACTACACTAAGAAACAGATATAGCGTTGGTATACCGCCATATGTGACCAAGTCAGAAATTGATTAAAATGAGATAAGGTGACCAACTTGTTCGGAAGAGTTACATATTTAACAGGAAAACTTGCCAAAGTCTAAAATATATGTTAGTGTGTATTTGCATGTTACAGTTTTGAATAAGTTGCAAACAGACTGTGTTTTACAGCAAATAATAACTAAGTCGAATTAGTTAGTTGTATGTGTTTGATGGCACAGAATCTGCAGTTTATAAGCAGAACTGATCAAGTCTACTTGGTCACTTTCTCCTTTGAAACTTACTGGTATGCAAGTTTACCAGCTTGACGTCAGTTTCATCTATAGGAAATTAAACATTTCACTGTTGGCAGGCAAACAATTTTGAGTCAGTATCATTGTTTTGTTTTGTTTATCTGTGACTTGAACAATCATTAAAGTTTATGGCGCTTAGTTGAACAATATTTTACAATTATAATGAACAAAGGATTAGTATCCAATGGCTCTCAAATGTACTACAGCAGAAAACTTTCCGTATACAATTTTAAAGTTTATGAGTCTACTCTCTCTCTCTCTCTCTCTCTCTCTCTCTCTCTCTCTCTCTCTCTCTCTCTCTCTCTCTCTCACACACACACACACACACACACACAAGGCATACTATTTCGTATGGTCTGAACTGACTGCCCAAGGAGGAAGTTGTGGAATTGGTACCGCACTGCTTGAGTGGATGCGACAATTGCCTGACACTGTTACTGAAATATCACTGTTTTTCCGACACTTTTAATGGACAGAATAGGAACCACTTCACTGCAACTTTGTTTCTGTACGGTATAGGGAATACTCACTCGCAGATAATTGAACATAAATTTATGGATAAAGGACATTCATACATGGAAGTAGTTTCAATTCATTGTGTCATTGATAATGCAAGAAAAAATGTAAAATATTCACACCATGAATGAACTGGTTGAATGTTCTTCGTCTGGCTCTTCCTACAAGGCGAAAAAAATAGAACAAGTGGAAACTACGATGTTAAAGAACTATTGTTTTCAGGCATGATGGATTTCAAAGATGTTGCAGCGAACGGTATTAAAAACAGATCTGTAGACAATGAGGGTAACAGAGTGAAGTGGCTTACAATAAAGGTAATTCTTTGTGAAAAATAAAAAAATTAATTAACTGTAAAGAAAACTTTTAACCCAAGTTTTTATTTGCAAATGAACTAAACAGATAAAAATAATTAAAGGCGTAGTTACAGAATATGTAGAACTTGTAAGATGTGATCGAACAGCCGTAATAAACTTTACTAAAAATTAATATATGTTTATCGATTTATATTTAGTACATAAAAGCTTGACGCGAATAGTTAAGAGCCTTAACCAAGATATGTGCTTACTGCACTTACATAAATGAGGCATACGTTCTATATTGCGCCAAGCAATAATACACTAAATATATATTGATACAAAAATATTAATCTATAATAAAGTTTATAATGGCTGTTCGACCACGCTTTAGAAGTTCTACAAATTCTGTAACTACATATATTATTATATTCATCTTTTTCGTTATTTTATAAATAAAAGCTTAGTTTTAAAATGTTTTTACAATTTATTTATTTTTCACTTTTTAGTGTCGCATATATTTTATTTATTATGTAGGTAGGCTATTTATACGCTCACAAACTCGTCCGTAATTGGAGTCGCTTGCGATCAGGCAAGTTGAACCTTCATGCTGAATATTCATTGTTCAACATACACGTGTCTGTATGTCGATGTATATGACATTTCAATGTGAGCTCACTCAGATCGGACTCTTCAAATGGTATTTCACATACACACACGCGGTGGATCATTTGAATTCCTGCTTGTGTTTTAAAGTTTGGATGGTCTTTTACCCACACAACCCACCTTCTCGATACAAAGTCCCACAGAGCTTCCTCAATAAGTCACGCATTCAATAGTTCAGAGGCTAAGTTTTACTTTGGGCATCCAGAAGCTAAGTCTCACATTCATTCGTTCTGAGCCCAAATCCCACTCTGAAAGTCCAAAATCAAAGTCCCACATCCACTCGTTCATAGACTAAGTTCAACTCCGTGCGTCCAAAAACTAAGTCCCACTTCGGTGAAGGTCCTTACGCATCCGCCTCAGCGCCTGTCCAACCGAGCATCCAAGGCACTCTGCGACGATCTCTCCGAGCCGATTTCTTTTCTAACCTACCCCATTTCTAAGGATGAAGTGTAAGCCTTATGTAGGGACGGGAGCTGATTGCATTTCAGGGCTAACCCCAAACACCTAGAGGGAAGGAAATCATGCAAGCAAACATGCATCATGGCAGAGAGAGATTGGGCAGCCATGGCCAGCGATTGGGCCATGACTATCTGTCCCCGAGCCCCAAAACCACGCCCCTTATATGCTGGTTAGCGACCCCCTCTCGCGCACCCCCCCCCCCCCCACCGACCCCTTTTTCCTAAACACGCCAGGCTCTACTTCAGCGTGTTCGGCAATAACCACCAACATAAAACAAGGTACAAAGACATCAATCTCATCCAATTACACATTAATTTATACTGGTGACCTCTTCCACACTTCGGGCAGCAACCTCGCGAACAGTGATGCGATGCAGGCAGAAGCGACGATTGGTAATGTTTCTGTGGGCGCTTAAAGACAACTCAAGAGACACCTACCGTGCATACAATCAAGTAAAGTTAAATAAAATCTTGTAATAAAAGCTTGTTAAAAACCAATCCAGGTCGCATACTCTTTAAATATAATCACAATTATTCGGAGTTCAAATCCATTTGTACTGCTAGACGAGGCTAACCTTTTCACATGCCAAAGGGATTTCCTCCCATGTAACGAGCACAGCTACCAATTGCAGATGCAAAAAAAAAAGTATCTCATGAAACTATGAGCTACCGAGGCTATCCCTCAACAACTTTATGGGTAGTAGGCCTCGTTGCCAGCAGACAGAATAAAGAGTGGCAGTGCTCCAGAACCTGGCATTTTAGATTCTGAAGAATTGGGTAATGAATTAACAGATTATGTAGTGTTAGTCAGTGCTGAAAATTACTCATTTCCTTACAGAGCTAACAATACACAATATTATCCTTGATGATCGTTCAATTATGTTAAAGTTGTGGCATAACCTATTTTCCCAAGTTGGCTTAGTTAAAGTAATATTGCTAGGATAAGTGTTTTTTGGTTGTAATTTGTTTTTTTTTTTGTCCTCCCAGTAAATAAGGTACAATACTTATATCCTAATACTATGTAAAGTACTTCAACTCATTGAAAAGGCATTCTGTTTTGCTTTACAGATAACGACTTATCTAGGTTTGCACTTAACAAAAATTAAAGACACTGAAAGGTCGTTCTGATGCCCCTGCTATTATCGACATAAGTAATGCAATACAGTCTCCGTTTTTTGTGTTACCCTTACAAAATCGTACATAATCAAAAAGTCGACTTGCAGTAAATAATTTCTGTCAGCAAGTATAAATGTAATAAGTGACCAAATCATATTGTGTGAAAAATTTGGCCATGGTCAAGTAATAATTAATATCACAATAAATAAAGATTTGAAAAATTAATTTAAAATCATCTGTAATCATAACATTCATACTTTTTGTAACTTACAGAAATTGTTCGATCAGAACAAAATATAAAACTGTATTTTTGGTATGCCAGTTAATTTTAAGTTGTAATATCCCACAAAACATAATTTTTGCCTTGGTTACATTTAACAGTATGCCGACGATAGGTGAGATAAGTAATAGCATATTTTATTATATCTGTGCCTTGGAGAATACTATGTAACAAAAGCTGAACATTGTAGAGGTATGGCTGGTTCCATATTGTTCGTTTTTAAATTATCGTTTGTCTGATTGACTATGCGATAAACATAAACATAGCATTTAACCGATAGTTTATATCGAAAGGTTTCTCAACACACTTCTTACGTTAAGGAAACTGGCGTTTGGCGAGGTACTGGTAGATATAAACATGACAGCAATTCAGTGGCATGTGATTAATGGTTGTCGGCATGTCGTCTGGTTTTTATGGTGTGCCAGTAGCAAAGTTAGTTAACAAATACACAAGGGATTGCCGCTAGTACGATAATTTAGTCAGTAAATGTAATTACATCATAAACTGATTCATTAATTTTCTTCACTGAATAATATTTGTGCGTGTGAAACAAGATCAGTGATACACAAACGCAACTTCGTGGGGCACTTTTGAGTGGTCTATGCTGACCTAGTGGTTGTGTCATATTTTTGACATGTCGATATTTTAATACAACCACGCATTTTTCACGGTATTTAGGTATCACACTAAAACATAATTTTTTTTTTTTTTTTTTTTTTGTCGTCCTTCAATTTATTTTGTTACCCTGGATATATTACGTCCACGCAGTCATGTTCACCAGATAATTATTTCAGTGGTTAGAACAAGCCTGAGTTAGTGAGTGACTCAATGAGTGAGTGAAGAGATTTTGGCGGCTCTTAACAGTGAGGTCTTGAGAGCCGATGAGGGTTATTGAGGTGAGTAAGGAGCAGCGCCGGAATGAAAGGGCGAGGGAAACGGAAGATCCCCGAGAAAACCATTCCGACCAGCGGTATCGTCCGGCACGATTCCCACGTGCAAAAATCCGGGAATGACCCAGCCGGATATTGAAACATTCTCGCCTTGGTGGGTGGCGAACAGGCTAATCGCTCAGCCACCACGGCTCCTGACTACCCTGAGCTTAAATTTTGGAAAAATTCTGGATTGTCTCGCTAATATAAACAGATACTTCACTCTTATTCTGGTTTTCTATGTGTAAACACATCCCGAGAAGCACACTGTAGTAGATATTACATGTAGTCACCACAAACATAAAATTATTTTATTCGACTCTAAACTGTTTTATTTTAGCTTAACTGGAGAATATTTTGCTTCATAGGAACATATAACATGTGTTCAATTTCTTCAAGCAAAAGCATGAAGTTTCTAATGGAAAATCCTCATTAACATCTAAATACGGAAATTTGTTTGACACTGGAAAACTAAAGTGTGATTATTTATTCAACAGTTTCCTTATCATCAACCTCAAGTAAACAATTTAAAATTATCTCCCAACACATTTTTATGCACAACCATAACTTCACCTCAGTCATTACTAACACATTTGTTTTAAATAATCTGATAAGAGCAATAATCGAGGAAATATTATTTTTTTAAGGCAGGGTAGTGTAAGTTATGCGTACACACTCTGATGATTGCGAGGGAGTATTTATTAACATATCTTGAATCAAATAAATTGTCGACACTTACAGTGAATTATGGCTTTGGGTTTGAAACTTTCCCGGCTCCTCAGGGCAGTAATAATTTTGCAGCCAATGTAACACAATTTAAATAAATTTTACAAGATATTTTACACTCAAGCATCTCTGTAGCAGCCAGTCTTCTTAGACTAGAAACAACAAACAGGAAACGCTGTGAAGAAACAGAATTCTAAAATAACACTAGCTAATGACAAAGAAATACTCACAGGCACTTGAGAGAAATAGATTCGATTTAATTAGAAAAAAGAGCTTTGATCCGAACACCAAGAGAATAAATTACTATCTGTGTAAATATTATTTGGAAATTCATAACTAGTTTCAAAATTAGTTTTGCTTAGTGTGGCCGTAACTATGAGTGTAGCCTTCTCATACTTGCCTCTTATTAAACAACTCTAAAATAAGTTATGTCCTTAAAAATTCCTTAATTTTTGAAAAAATTTATATAAAATAAATTTCATAAATTTCTTTTTCAAACCAATTTAGTCGGGAGCACTAATAAGATCTTGTCGGGGCCCCGTAGGCAAATATTCAGACCAACTTCAACATTCTATGATCAAAGGTGGTGTAAACGTGAGCCAGGAATATATGTCCGAAAATTATTTATTTATTTTACAGACGCAGTCTCTGCGTTGAAACTCAGAAATACTTAGCTGGAAGTACTTAATTGCAGGAACATCTTGTAGAACCTTCCTAGGCAAAGTAGACTGAGATAGATGTGACAGTTAAAAGTAGCTGTTATTTGAGCCGTTATAGTAGTCATTGTTCTGTGGGAAATTGAACACTAGTTATTTATGATCATACACTGAGGATCAGAAAACGTTGCTTACCAGTACTTTACAAGTAATCACACAGTCAGAACAAAACCAGACATTGTAAACCCGACCCTAAGCCTGGAATATCTATGTCAGCCCAAGTCAGTGCCTTCGAACATCGTCTGCATCCTCACAAAGCGCACTAGAAATCATGTGTTACTAAACAAACCCTGTTAACTTGGATGTGGTATAATTATCGCTCGCTGTGAAAACGATGTTGTTACTTTATATCCACTGGTGCACGAGGAAAATAATAACAATTCAGAACGACGTTGTATTCAAATGCCATGATCCTGAAAGTGTACGATGTCTTATATAGTGCCGAGACAGTGTATAGAGATGCCAGCAGCTCAGTTCCAGGCACACTTATTACACACTCGTGAAGCTTCGAGGAGTTCTCGCACACCATCGTAACGTCCTTTACAAAAGACGTGTCACATAACAACATAAAAATCCAATGAAGGTAAAGCACCACTTAAAGTGTTCGCCTATTTTTATGTAGGCTTTTCTCTAACAGTAATTATAACCCCAATTCGTTTTGGGACGAAATTGTTCCAAATTTTTTTTTTAATAAATACAGCAAACCTATTTTTTAACATTTCAAAACATTACTATCACTTACCCTTTAACTATCTTGATTGAATAACCATTTCATTTCTACACTATAAAATCTGTAGTGAATAGATTATTGGATATTCTCTGTTCAATAACTAAAAATTTAACTAATTTTAACTAATGTAGCTATGATTTTACTATACACTTTTAAGTTGATTACTAAATGTAAAGTGCATTGTGTTATTACATTTTATTCTTGAAAATATAGCATGCACCAACGATCTTCTCTGTCTAACACAAGCCAGAAGAAGCTAAGATCCTGTTAAGGCAGTAGCCATAATTATGAATCCAATATTTCAGAATTGTCCTAGTGAGGAGTGTCTGATGTTGATTTGCGTAATTGTTTTGTTGTTGAAATATGCACTGTGTAGACGATGGGGAGTGTGGTAATGTGCAGTCGAGAGATACTTAGCGTTGTGCAGTTTTATTGCCTCAGCAGCCTGCTACTGCAACAATGTTAATGGGGCAAGGGAGGGGGAGGGTACATGATAAGTTGCCTGCAAGGCTCGGAGAAGGCGCCTGTGTAATGAATGTGTTCCGCGTGGAAGGGAGCGGGCACCAAGTCAGTCTTGACGGCATCACTAAGGTCGGAAATACAGAGGCTTTGGTTAGAGACGTAGCGCCTTAATGCGTTGTGCCAGAGAGGCGACGCTCTATACTCCCTGTCCAACCACTCAGGTCACAGTTGCGTTGGCAACACATACTAAAAATTATATACTAACTAACAATCAAAACAATTGCTCAGTCAACTACTATCAAGTAGTTATAAAAATAATTTGACTTGTAATACATAGTGCATTATAAAACGACAAATTTGTATCATCGCCCGTTCTACTCTATGCTTTATGCCATGCCTGCTACCGTCATGTTTAGGACAGAGTGAATGAATGATGCCACCTTTTCACCCAGAATTTGCTTTTGTAACTAATGAGCCGTCTTTCGTCTACATGGGTGCAAGTCGTTTTTAATGAAGTTCTTAAAAGCTTAGAGGGTATGTAGGTCTTGACCTCTCGTTGACTTAGAGATAAACCAGGAACACATGCAACAGTAGTGAGACAATTACAAATGCACACGTGTCTTTCCCGGGACTCGAACCCAGAAATGTTCGTACCATAATAGAGCGTGTAATCAAATGAATTACGGAAGTAGGATTCGGAGTATCAACTTAGGACGTGATCATTATAATGTTTCAAGTGGTAGGGTTCGCTAACCTGAAATATTTACAGGGTCATCAATTTGAAAATAAGTGTTTCATCCATGGTCTATCGAAGCACTACTAATGTGAAGAATTTGGTGAAAATCGTTTGATTAGAACCTGTGATGTGGTATAAATTACTTTATTTCCTTATTTGGTGCTATCTTACAAAATTGTCTATAGGAGAGGTTATGTATACGATACTTCTAATAGATAATATCAGCATGAAAGATTTGTTGAGTTTGAAAAATTAGTTTAAAAGATGTTACAAACTTATCAAAATATTCACATGGCTGCCTTTTCAAAAATAATCGTCTGAAATTTCGTAAGTTTACATAGAATTCTGTAGCAATAATGGGGTGAAAATTTGACGTAAATCTGTTTAAGTGTTTCGAAAATATGCCGAAATGTTCCATTTTTTCGCCCAGCACTATTTTGCAAAAAGGTTGTTAAAAGAGAATATCTTTATGCATAATTGATGCTTCTGATAAATACTGTTAGCATACTAAATCTAGTTTAATTTTGTTCAATTGTTTTATACATATAATAAACTAAACTAAATTATTTATATCAGCGCCATTTAAAAAAGGCCTGCCACACCAAAATATGATATAGGCTATTAACGATCAATTGATATACTCTATTTTAGCCTTGCACGTTAACTTCCGAGTGTGATGTAATACACACACTGTATTTGTTACTTACATGGCAATATTTATTTTAGAATGTGGTTAAAGGATAAAAAATGGCTAAGAGAAAAAAGTAACTAGGACCTCAAAAGTGCACACTTTACTGTGAACAGCCAGTTTACTTACCCTACTGTAGCACTACTTGCATGAAAAATATGGTGAGAATATAAGAATCAGTTGATTCATCCTTGATATATGACATAAAACCTCAGTTATTTCCATTTAAAGATCTTCATAAATGGAGGACGAAAAGGTTATGCATTAGCGCATGCGATAGATACTGCCAGTATACAAATTTAAGGTTAAATTAGTTACATAGTTTCCTATCTATAGCACACTAGGCTAAAATGTTTTTATAACAGCCATTCTGAAAATAGAGTTCTTGCACACTTAATACACAGAGTACAACTTCTTTCCCAGATTTGGAGGGAATCGGTAGATTGTTTCCCGAGATATGGCAAAAAAAAAGTATTATTTTTTTCATGTGGGACTATCTTACAAAATGGGGGAGGAATGAGGCTCTGCCAAGGAAAATTTGATTGTTATAATACATACTGCCAGCATACAAAGTTAAGTTAAAATTTGTTCTGTAGTTTCGTAGATAAAACATACTGAGTTAAAATGTTTATATGTCCACCATTTTGAAAATTAGTGTCTGGCCTACTTGAAATATATTGGTTTATGTGGTATGGCGTAGTGCTACTTGTTTGCCAAAATTGGTAGGAATCTGATTGTTTTTTCCCGAGATATGACATAAAAGTTGTAATTTGTAAAGTGATGCTAGCGTACAAAAGGGCTTACAAAAGAGACTTTGTGAGGACATATTTGATGTTTTTAATATATACTGTTAGCATACAAATTTAAGTTGGAATTAATTGCGCGGTTTCGACGATAGGCATACGTGGCTAAAGTGTGTATATGTCATTTTGAATATAAGTGCCTGACCTACTTAAAACATGCCCGTTTACATCAACTGCCATGACATCAGATTAAAACTTCATCATTTTATGTTGCGCTATCTTGCGAAATGGTGGACAAACATTTTATGTATTTGTATATATGATGCTTCTAATAGAACTGTCAGCATATATTGGTCGAAAGTGTTTAAACGGTATGGCAGATATACCAAATAAACCTCTAATATTTGTATAGTAGCCATTTACAGAATAAGTGCCTAAACAATTTAAATCGCTTATATTTCATGACCTACCATAGCATTGCTTACGTGCCAAATTCGATGGGAATTGTTTAAGTTGTTCTTGAGATATAATGTAAAAGCTTTATTTTTCAGGTAGTGCTATCTCCCAAAATGGAGGACCAACAATAATATCTACATCGAAATTCAACGCTTACTTCATGCACTGGAACATACAAAATTTGGTTTAAATTGGTTCAACGGTTTCCGAGATATGACGTCACCCTAAATTTTAAAATGGCCGGTGTTGCGTATTGTGCAATCACTTGTATATCCTTCCGCAGAGACCTACTTTTTTCTACAGCAATGGCGTCGCTGCAAGTAGTTCCCGACGCCAGTGTGATTCAAGAATGCGACTTGGTAAGTGCTCCCGCTAGCGTGTCCGGCAATATACGCACATGTTTGTGTGTTACTTCTTGTATATGCTAAATATTTTGGTCCTCCAAGCCTGATACGTTCCCGCGCTTATTCCGTGCAGTGAATGTGATACGTTTTTCGGTCGTTTTACGTGTTCTGCGTAATTGAAGCTTTATCTCACGCATGTGCACAAACTACCACCGCCACTCTGAATCCACTCATCACAGAAACATCCCAAGAAAGAACCAGTATTTGCTTCATCACTGCCCAGTATATTTGTGAGAAGTGTTACGGTTTCGAGGAAATTCTTGGGAAACCACGTAGTTGTCCGTGTTATTGTGTAATGTTCTATTACCAGCCTGTGCTCAACATGTGGGTGAGTTGTTTTTTTGTCTTCTTGTTGCATCATCCCATTTGTAGCGTGTTTTCTGGACCAAATCAGCGTTTTATCACCGAGATGGTATGCAAGATGCCCTAACCTAGCTTTTGACGTTGTTTTCGCTGTATCCCCATATTGCATCAAGTGTTTTTTTTTTTGTTTGCTGTGTGGTAGATTGGTAGATCATAGACATAGGATTCAAATATTTTTGGTGAAGTTCACGTTTCAGGAGAGCAAACTGAAACACATTAACGACAGGGTACAAACTCTTGTAAAGGCAGAAGTCACGGTAAATTCCGTTCACGGAGTGAATGCATTTGGTGCACAGCTATATACCATCGAGTCCGAAGTAAATTCCTTGTGTAACGAACTTTTACAATCTGATCCCCTGCCGGATAACATGGACGAAAATGTGCTAACCTCGAAGAAGCACGAGTTTTTCTTGCTATGTTGTCAGACGTCCGATTCAACATAACTTCATTCTTGTCCATTCATGTTGTGCCAGCTTCGTCGACCAGTAATCTTGCATCCACGTCAGCAAATGTTAGACTTCAGGAAAATATTTTTCCCTCTTTCTCAGAGTAGTGGGAGGAGTGGCCAATGTTTTCTCAACTGTATCAAGCTACAATCCATGACAGTCAAGCATTGGTCGACATATAAAATTTCTATTACTTGTTAGGATGTCTCAAGAGGGAGGCTTCACAGTTGGTCAAAAATCTGCCTGTTACTGCTGAAAATTATTTAGTAGCCTGGGAACTTCTTACATCCCAATACCAGAATGTGAGAAAACTCACAACCTTGTGTATTAATAGGATTATCGATTTGCCTGGTGTCGACTCCACAAACCACCAATCCATTCGACACTTTATCAACACATTCAGTGAAAATGCTCGAGACCTCGAGGGATTATATTGTGACATAAAACAGAATAATCCAGTGCTTGCCACATTTTTGCTACACAAACTAGATGTAGGTGTCAGAACAAAGTTTGAAAACTCGTGCACAGAAATCCTGACACATTTCCCACTGTTTCAGAGCTTGTTGATTTTCTCCGATAAAGGGTAGCAAAATTGGGTTGTGCAGTTGATGTGAGCAAAGTTGGGCTGGTCAAGTGCATCGGAAAACATGCGTAATCAAATCAGGTCACACAACCTCACAACAAAGGTCGGTCCTCATTACAGATTCTGAACCTAAATTATCTAAGCCTTGCCCAGTTTGTCAGAACACCTCTCACAGTGTTTACAAATGCCCAGAGTTAGTCAGTGTATCACACACTGACAGGCAGTCAATGGTTCGCAAAAGAAAACTGTTTCAACTGTCTTGGAGGATCCCATACAGTACCTGGTTGCGCCTCCTCTCACACATGTTATCGGTGTAAACAAAATCATCACACGTTGCTCAACATCGATGGGAAGTCTAATGCAACTTCAAAGTCTCGACACAAAGGTTCTGCCATCACTGAGGGTCCAAGCAGTACATTTGAATGTATGTCAGCCCATGATCGTAAATCTGTTTTATTGTCTACAGCTCTGGCCAAAGTGTATGGTGCCGATAACAAACCTCATGCCATGCGCTGTCTCCCTGATAATTCAGCTCAGGCATCTTTCGTATCTGAAGCTTCTGCAGAGGTACTGTCTCTACCTGTGCATAAGGCACCCAAAAGGGTGTTTGACCTCTCTCGAGGTGCTGTAAGTCTGAAAGAAATTATTAGTTGTAAGATACAGTGTACCTTCAATCACTCACTTTTTTCTGTGTCAAAAATCACTAGTAATCTGCCACAGGCTTATGTAGATAAGTGCGCCCGAATCCAATTGGGTTCCCTTCCTCTGGCAGACCTCCAATTTGATAAACGTGCTCCAATTGATATGTTTTAGGTGCCGATGTTTATGCATGTGGTGTATTTGAGTGGCAGGTTGGAGTTAGGACAGCACATGCCTGTGGTGTTGGAGACACAGTTCGGATGGGTACTGCTGGGTAAGTAGCCAGAGTCGTGCACCAGTTCCGATCAAGACATAGTCTAAATGTTCATTGGCATGGAGGATCCAATAGATTTGACTCTAAAGTGGTTTTGGGAAGTTGAAGAACCACCATGTGTTAATGCAAAGCTGCCAGATGCTGACTACTGCGAGAAACATTTCGAGGATACCCATTTGTGGGACGACATGAGGAGATATAAAGTTCGTCTTCCTTTCAAACCTCAGGCTCAACCTCTTGGGGAATCATATTTGAATGCTTAACATAGATTCTGGTCTTTAGAAAAGAAACTTTTATTACATCCTGAAATGAAAACCATGTACACAGATTTCATGACAGACTATTCTGAGACAGGCCATATGAAGGTGTATGTTTCCTCCACCCAGCCGACTGATGATAAGCAGACCATTGAATGTTTCATTCCACATCATGGTGTTCTAAAAATGTCGAGCACAGCCACCAAATTGAGGATGGTATTCAATGGTAGTGCCAAAACCATCACTGGGCTCTCACTCAATGACGTTCTGCTTCCAGGACACAAACTTCAAAATGAAATCTGTGATTTATTTTGAGATTCAGGTTGTATAGTGTAGTATTCGCATATGATAATAAGCAAATGTACCGGCAAATTTTAATCCACGAGGCTGACCGACCATACAAACTCAATGTCTGGCGTGATGATCCATTCCTTCTGCTCACAGTTTTTCAGGTGAATAAGGTAACTTATGTTCTTTCATCCCCTCCATTCCTGAGTATTCGTTCACTACGCCAGCTGGCCTTGGATAAGGGTACCCAGTATCCTCTTGCAGAAAATGTGCTTCACAATCACATTTTTGTTGACAATATTATTACGAGAGTAATATCCATGGAGGAAGCACATATGTTGAAATCTCAGCTGATTGAACTTCTGCATCAAGGTGGTTCGAACTCCGGAAGTGGTCCAGCAAACAGCCACAGCTCCTCGATGATACTCCTGTAACTCATCGGGAAACCCCTAGAGATCGGGGTTTTTCATCTGGCCCTGTTGTAAATGTTCTCGGGTTGTACTGGAACCCAGAAAAGGACTCATTTTCTTATAACTTGAGGATCACCACCAAGGTTGAAAACAATTGCTTTGTCCTTTCACAAATGGTGCGAGTATATGATCCTATGGGATGGTTGTTGCCAATAATTGTGTGGGCTAAGGTGTTAATGCAGTGGGTATGGACTGGGGGCTTAGGTTGGGATGACCCACTTCCATCTCCGGCCATAGAGAAGTGGTACCAGTTCATTGATGGGCTAATACAACTAGAAGTACTTAGTCTGCCTCGTCACATATGCCATAATGTCGTCAGTGTGGAGCTGCATGGTTTCTCAGGCGCTTCGGAGAAAGCCTATGTAGCTGCTGTATATCTCAGGAGTGTGGATACTCAAGGGAATGTGTATGTTCATACCATCGTGGCAAAGTCACGGGTAGCTCCACTCAAGCAGGCGTCTCTTCCTCGATTAGAATTATGTGGTGCTCATTTACTGGTCAAACTTATGCTCTATTGTCATGCCTTCCTGGTACATCACTTAAATGTCACTGTTATTCATGCCTGGACCGATTCCAGTATTACTCTGACTTTTATAAAGACCCAGCCCTACTTGTTGACAACATTTGTGGCAAATCGTGTTGCACAAATTTAGGACTCGGTCCCTCTCCAGCTAGGGAAGCATATAATTTCCAAAGATAATCCTTCCGATTGTGTCACCCATGGCATGCTGCTTCATGAACTCCTCTCGCATGACTTGTGGTGGCATGACCCTGACTGGTTAGTCAACCCTCCAGGGCAGGGGCCAGCAGCCACAATTAATCAGACGGTGGATGAGATCCCAGAATCAAAGCATTCTCAGTTCGCATTACTTAACACATATGACAGTTCTGAATAATTTCCAGTATTGCAACAAATTTCCTCGTGGCCCAGGCTGGTTCGTGTCATGGCACATTTTGAGTGTTTCGTCAATCGCATTAAGAAACAGCCTTGTACCAGTGGCACCCTGTCTCCTGCAGAATTGAAAGAAGCTAATGCTTTGGTGTGCAGATGTATCCAACAGGAGCGTTTGTTAGATGATTTGAAACGACTCAAAGAGGGGAAACCATGCTCAACATGAGTGTAGCATTTGGCACCATTCTTGAATGGAAATGGTGTGCTCAGGGAGGGCGGCAATTTGTCACATGCAAACATGGAATTTTCAGTAAAATATCCTATCATACTACCTAAAAACCATGTAGCTGTTAAAGCTTTGGTAGACCACTACCACAATAAGTATTTGCATGCAGTGCCTCAGTTGTTGCAATAACTTTTGTAACAACGGTTCTGGATTCTCTCAGCCAGGTCCTTGGTTCGTTTGAGAGTTTTTAAGTGTGTGCATTGTTTTTGTTGTCTGCCTGTAAACAATCCCCCATTGATGGGTGACTTACCTTCTGAATGAGTCACATCTGCTGGATCTTCAAACATACTGGTGTGGACTATGCTGGACCTATTACCATAAGGATCAACAAGCTGCATCGCATGGTCACCCAGAAAGCCTATATCTCAATTTTTATCTATTTTGTAATGAAAGCCATACACATTGAGATTGTTACAGACTTGACCGCTGACAGTTTTAGTGCAGCCCTTACCCGGTTTGTATCGTGAAGAGGTTTGTGTGCTCATCTCGACTCTGACTGTGGGACCAATTTCATAGGATCTTCAAAACAGCTCAGACGATCTTTCACCCAGCTCCTCCGATCTCAACTCTTGAAAAAATTTACCCTGACCCATTCAATTTGCTTTCATTTTCTCCCTCCTGCCAGTCCTCATCAAGGAGGATTGTGGAAAGTTGCTGTAGAGTCTGCTAAATATAATTTCAGGCTATTAATTGGGAAACCAAATTCTCACTATGGAAGAATGGATTACGCTCTGTACTAGAGTTGAAGCAGTCCTCAATATCAGGCCCCTGACTCCTCATTGGTAGACCCCTGGTAGCTACACCAGAGTCCTCTGAAAGTAGTGACATATGTTTACCGAGAAGGTGAAATTTGGTGTGCACATTAGCAAACCATTTTTGGAAGCGATGGTATGGAGAATACCTGCAGCAGCTGCAACCTTGGGGTAAGTGGCAAACCCAACAGCCACCACTCGAAGTTGGAGATCTTGTTCTTGTGGGAGAAGAGCGCTTACCACCCCTTGGCTGGTGCCTAGCTATAGTGGTGAACATTAATCCTGGAAGAGATGGTGTGATCAGAGTGGCGGACGTGTGCACCAACAAGGGACAGCTGCGTATACCAGTACACAAGCTACCATGTCTACCACCATGATAAATAATAAAGTCTGCCAGTGGTGTCGTGTAATTATTTATAGTATCTGTAGCATGTAAAACTGTGCTGTGATTTGTTTTAAAGAAAATAAGTTTCAGGATCACTTATAATAAACGGCTACGGTAAATTTTGTATGGGAGTACACAGAAACACAAACCCAAACAGCGTAAGCGTAAAACGGTCAATAACCACTTCGGAAGGTTTTCTGCAATAAGGGGATCAGGCCACTATCTCGAATTTTCATTATTTGTGCCGTAAGTTCCATTTGAGAACATTCAACGAAAATTTTTGCATGACATGGCATAAATAATATTTTTTAAAGCTTTATGAAACGATTACAGGTCTACCATGTTTATTAATTTTTGACTAGTCACTCCAGGCAAGAAACAAGTAAATTTTCGTTGACTGTCTTCACAGAAATTATCATGGAAACAGTCATAGCCTAGCAATACATGTTTCAAAATGTGTGCAAGGCAATGCCCTATGACTTGTCGACGCCCAACATAAAATATAAAATCTATTGCTAGTTACAGCGAAAAGTACATAAAGCCAAGATGGCGGGACTGATCCCCCTTAAAAACGAAAGGTCGTACTCATGCCGCGAAATGTCTTCATGAGCGCAGGCACTAGCCCATGAAGTTTTCTTATTTGAAGAGATTGAAATGTACGGCTTAACACTCCAGTTGCAACTACGCCTGCTCCATCCCAGATGAAATCTGCAGTCTCTGATTGGACTGAGCAAAGTATCATAAAACCCAGCATTTTTGTGGAGTCTTCCAGGAACATTTCAGTTGCTTACTTGCGTTTTAGACATCTCCTCTCCCACAACAGTTTGTCAACTAATTGTGTTTCTTCATACGACATTAGCTCGTACTACATTTTCACTTAATTGTAATTTCAGCTGACACATTGGTATAAAATAGGAAATATTTTTTTCGCTATTTATTTTGGATTGGCCTATTTTTATATAGATTATTTTATTACGCTTTTGTATTTTTACTATACGTGATAATTATTTGCGGTGTATTAACCTGAGATACACTAAAAATAATACTAACAAGGCTTGTACTTTCTGGCAAATATAGGCCCCTATTTGCAGCAATATAATTGAGATATATAGGAAAACATGCCAATGTTCCGTGTTGGATCACAATATTGTATACACTCGTACATTTATATGCTCTGTTACCACTTTAAATTACAATAGTTAAAAAAAACAACGCAGGCTATGCATTGCTTTATGCCTAATTTACACATTGGTTGAAGAACTGTTGAGCATATAAACATTGCATTTACCAGTTAATTTTACTATTATATAAATACTACGCTATGATTAACAATTAACAATCGTTTTATCAAAAGTATTGAATGTTTGTGAGAAAGTGGGCATGTTTTAAAATTTATTTTCAACAGACTCGTTTTTCAAGTAACATCAGCTTAAATTTTTTAAATATTTCAATCGAGGAGTCTATGAAACTAAACTAAAGAAATGACATCTCCATATGATTGAAGCCCAAGATACTGTTGTTAAAAAAACCCAGTGATTTAACCATAATGCTGAATAGGTGTTTGTTACAACCTGAACATTTCGACATTTATCTCGAAACATATATAAATATGGAGCACTTTACAGCCATAAGCAACTTTACTTTCAAATAAATGCATTAATAACATAACTTAGATATGAGCATAGAATAATTCCATAAAATATACGTTTATAGATATGCATACATCCTCATTAAAGAGTAATGCGAACATAAATTACTACGTTAAGCAAAGGAACACATATTGTTTTAATACAAGTTAATTTTATCACATTACAACTTGTATAACGGTACAATTTTCTAGCAAACAACTTATTTCACGATCCACTTGGCCCAAGAACTGCTGACGTTGATGTCTTCTTGCGAATTTGTTGTGCATAGTACATATTATTTTTCTGTTTAGTTTAAATATACACGTCCAAACACAAAGACGATTACTTGAATTCAAGTCCCAATTCCATAATGAATGCGGTACTTTGAGTGCACGAAAGCAATGCACAATAAAAGGCAGCAACAATTACTGCAGAAACTATTATCAAAAATCTATAGTTCTTCAATAACGACTGTCCCCACACCGCCACCGACGATAGACTTAGTTCTTTATATGAACAGTCCATTGCCGGATCTCATGCAGCCGATGGTATTTCCCGTCTGCCTCATCGCTGGCAACAAACTGTGAACCCCCTCGGAGACCACTTTGAAGGATGTTAAACATCTCGTACACGTATGATACGTACCTGTTCAAATGAGTGTATACAGTTTTGCACGAGAAAATATCCATAAAACTGTAATTTCAAGCAGCCATGTTTGTATTTGTTTCTTGCTGGATATTTTTGTGCACCCATACCTCATGTGGTGTCACCTTTAAACAGTCCTGGTCGTACATTTTCAAACGTACATAGTACATTTCCTGTGTTGGGGCATTTTCGGGAGATAATCAATAAGTGTCTTGACCCCGAATCAGGCCTCGTATAATTTACGTTTCTAAGTTTAAGTTAGTTTGTTTCCGGAAAGATGCGAATTTTTTATTTTGCGAAATGATTCTGCAAATAAATATTTGTTTATTTGGACTTTACCATTAATCCAACGAGTGTAAGGTTAACTTCGGTCAAAATATGTGTGTATTACTGCCTCTGTACGAACAGCTACGTATGTATCGCGTTTTGTTTTTTCATTCAAGTTAAAATTTTTCAAGTTGTAATAATTTTGACAATAATACGACTTTAAATTTGCAACCATAATGGGAGGCAATCCAGAACATCCGATGATAACAAAATCTGAGAATAAAATTTGGCATTGCAGCTTCGAATATATCGTCTACATTCAAAAATAAACTACACCACTCATTTCCAAAGGACCAAAGAATATGTTACGTTGAGTGAGGACTGCGAAGCATTGTGCCTGCTGGCGGGGGGGGGGGAGGGGGGGCGCAATTTTGAGTTAGTTTCGCCGCGTCTCATAACTTCTGCGTAGTAAAACTTCTGACTAAGAGAAGCTACGACGCTCGTTTTAGTTTCAATCGACAGGTCTCGTTAAGATAAATCTATTGCGTGTATAAAATAATTTTTTTGGCGTGGTTATGGTGAAATTGAATGCTAAAGTAAAAAATTAAGAAAACTTAACACAATTTCGGCCTATACTCGTCAAAAAGCCAAGCCGAAATACAGAAATTGTATACGGTGGGAAAGAGTATCTCGAATGCATTCCATTAATACCCATAAAACCCCATATGATCGGGTGAAGCGATGCCGGAAATGTAAAATAATCATCAAGGCGTCCGAGAGCATCAACATAGACGTATTCACGCAAAAACAAACGGACGTGCCCCCAACAAAGCCAAACCCAATTTTATTGTTATTTCCACAAAAGTAAATTTTTTTACAGCTCCATGAAAACAATATGCAACTCAAAATGACACAATCGTAAGAACCTCAAACCAGTGCCATCTCACGAAAGACTTTAAACTAAAGCGCCCGCCCCCAGTTTCCTTGTTACCCCGAAATAATATAAGCAGAACCCCAAGGAATTTAACTTGGCAATTACAGAAATAAAACAGGTTGGAATGCCAATACAGCTATAAAATCCTACGTTGATTACTTGACGGAAGTTAGCTAACATCTGTCGTTAACTGCCTGCCATGACAGGAAACACGAGAAAAGAGGAAATTGCACTTGTGCACTGGATTCGTAAATTTCGCGTAAAGACATTTTTTTTTTGCAGGTAAAACAGCTGTGATGGAAGTGTACATTTTGGCCACGCTACTTTTCTGACACAATCTACCCCAATTACATGAAATTTATAATACTTTATTTGTAGGTCCTAATAGCAGACATCGCTTGTAGAATCATCGGGAACAGCATGTTGCAAATGACACGTTTTAGAATGCATCGCACACGCTGGCATTCGAAAGAGTGAAGAGTGAAGAGATTTGGACGGCTCTTAACATCGAGTTCTTGAGAGCCGATGAGAGTGATTGAGATGAGTATGGAGCAGCGCCGGAATGCAAGGGCGAGGAAAATGGGAGTTCCCCGAGAAAACTCGCCGACCAACGGCATCGTCCGGCACGATTCCCACATGCGAAAATCCGGAGTGACCGGGTCGGGGATTGAACCCGGATCGCCTTGGTGAGCAGACTAACCGCTCAGCCACCGTGGCCCGGGAATTCGAGAGAGGTACAATATCGGCAATGTTGTGGTGGGCCGAGGGCTGCTCCCACCTGGCCAGCGGAAGAAGCCGAAGTAGCGGATGACTGGGAGGAACTTGGACGAAGCCATATCTACCGCCGCCAGACAGCTCGATGGTATGGATCATAGCTACAGCTCGACGACACGTCTGCGTCCACACACAGTTAGTGCTTTTAAAGTAAAATTTCGGACTGGATCGAACTCGGAATGGAATCAACTTGTAACAAACTCGGAGTGAACTCGTATCGACAATAAGTGTTTAAGGTAAAGTTTCGAACGTGGGCTAAAATGTAAACAAGACTGAATGCGGATTGAAATGGGATAGAAGCATTCTATTGGCGACTGGCAGAACTATAAAACAAACATAAAGATATTCACACATTTCCCCGTCCAAATATTTCTCAGTTCCTTCGTGGTCATTTATTTTTCGCTTCACTTCCAAAAAAACACTTATTTTGCTAGTCTCGGAATTATTCTAACCTCTTACATAACCAAACTAACGAGAAAATATGGAGGCCACTTGTTCTAATTTCAGTCCGATTAGTGTTTAAAGTAAAATTTCAATCCGGATTTTATATCCCTGTCCACGTCGACAACTGAACGGGATTATCTCACTCCACTCCTACTTCAGTCCAGTACGGATGTATTTATACTAGCATTTCAATCTGGATTCTTCCGTCCACGCCAGGTTCAATCCGGATTGAAATGTAACCTTCAACGCACTAAAAGTCTTGTGCTCAGAGCCGGGCGGCGAAGAGGCCGAAGTAGCGGATGGCTGGGAAGAACCTGGTGACGGTGGAGTTGATGCGGGAGACAGGCAGATCGAAGCCATATCTACCGCCGCCAGGCAGCTCGATGGTGTAAGTGTAGCGCACGCCGCCCACAGCCTTGGTCCAGTCGTCGCTCGCGCCCGACGACAAGTCTGCGGTCACACACTGCGTTCTACACTCCTGCCTATTTCTCTACCTTACTTACTAAGGTTTATGCTGCTCAGGTTGCGAACATAATGACATTTCTTATGGGAGAGTTTGGCATAAGGGACATTTCCACCGCTAGGTGCGCTGTATTCCAAAAGGCTACTTTTAATTAAAATCTTAAGTTACGTGACTAATAAAAAAGAGAGTTTACTTGGCTTCGAAGTTAATTTATATTTAATACGCTATATGATTATTGTATTTACCCTGTTTTTTTACGTATAAAATAGAAATAATCTCGTACCTTGACAATACTAGCACTTACATAGTGGCGAAAACTTTCCCTTTGCCAAACCTTTAACATTTATCTTCCCAACCTGTAGTAAAACTAGCCTTAACCTTACTAAAAGCTGTTCACAAGAAAGTGAACACTTTTTTAATCAACATTCGGGAAAAAGTCACTGCTCCTACCTGCATTATATTTTAACGGGTGCACTGTGTGACATGCACCCTGTAAAGTTGGTAACGATAAAAGGAAAGTAGTTCCACATCTTAACGTCAAATAGAAAGTGTTAGGTATCAATTTGTGATAACTTAAATTATTTATTTCACTTTCTGTTTATTTTAAATATCGAAGAGTAAAGATAACCCAATTTGTAAAACATTTCCATTTTTAATAATCTCACACTTTCACTTGACCGGCGCATTATTAAAGTGACGAGACCCACAGCAATGTTAATTATACATAAGGCGGGAGACTACACAACGTGCATACAAGTAGATAGTATTAGAAGTGCTCATTTTACCGTGAACAGTCGATATAATCTATTCACAGTCACGTCCAAATTTTCTGAAGCCCTGCTAAAGTTCTACTTCCAGGATATCCCGCCGCCTCGTGCAACCAATGCTTAAGGTCCCCGTCTATGTGGCGCTTTTATCAGCCTTTCAGGCAGAGAAGCGCGGGAGCGATAACTGCAACACCGTTACGCGTAACAAGTGTGGCAACGTCGCTGAGCACAAGGCTCTGGACTGGTGTGCTGTGTTCTAGTCGCACTGCGACTACCTGTGCCACTTTCAGCGGTGGCCACATTACATTATTGTCGGAAAATCTATGGGAAGGTTCAATGAAAAGCCCCTGAGTAGTTATGTAGATGGGAGCCTTGCCCGAATCTAGAAAGTTTCACCAGAGGGACAACACACCGCATTTGTTTGCACTCAGTGTAACAATATTTCGTATAAGAACTAAATACAATAAACACACTTATCTTCCCTTCATTTTATTCATATTAATTATAAATGAAGTATTATAATTAATATGAAAAATGCACTATCTACCAAAAAGTAATTGGGCACCTGTCCACAATGTTTGCTTAGTGGTTGTCACCCCGTTAGAATCTCGTAGGGCCACCTCTTGCGGTTATAACAGTCTGGCATGTTCTCTACGAGTGTTTGTAGCACATCCACGGGGATTCGTCGCCATTCCTCTTGCAACCATTCCATGAGTTGTGCAACGGATTTTGGCGGCGCCTGACGAGTCCTCACCCGGCGATCCAATTCGTTCCAAAGATGTTCTATAGGGTTGAGGTCGGGGCTCTGGGCTGGCCAGTCCAATCGGCGAACATTGTTGGCGGCGTACCACTGCATAGTAGCCCTTGAAACATGGCACCTGGCATTGTCATCCTGGAAATAACACGGGTCCATTCCGTAAAAACGCCACAATGTAGGGAGCATTTCACTATCCAGAATGTTACAATAGGTCTCTGTGTTCATGCTACCATGGACAAACACCAGCGGTCCTACACCGAAGGCCGTGAAACACAAGTCAACTGACGTACTGAATTGCCTATCTTCACGGGTGCCCAATTACTTGTTGGTAGATAGTGTAAAAGTAAAAGTTTAATGTAACCAAAAATAATGTACCTTTAAATTTAACACGAGTACAAAACGCCTATGATACACACCCCATTAAGGAAACAACCAATAATGACCTACTTGGTGTGATTTTTCAAAGGTTTGATTTAAAAGGTGTGAAGAAACCGCGAATAGATTATAGCACAAATTAAAAGACACAATTAGCTTAGCAGTATTGAAAGCCTTGGTAAGGATCTACTTTCCCTCTTAAGTGGTATCCTTCGACTGTATGGCATACTAACATTGCCAAAAACCGTATATCTTTATTCATACGCTATCCAAGTGGAAACTGTAAGCATTTTTAGGAAGGTAAATGTGTTAATAGTGTGAAAATACGTGCTCTTATTTCTATAAAACATAAAACCTTACCTTTTAATAGCCATACATGTACATATTACACTCAACACATCATGACTTAGAATTATGTTTTAAGAATTCGCTACCATCTTAACTGGAATCTTGCATGACAGCGTGTATTGTAAAATACCTGCAGTTTTGGGCGGTGATTTTTTTTCAATTGTTGATTTCAATAATGCTCACTTTATCGTGAACAGCTTTTAGCCGCATTTCCTCTACGCCCTGCTGAGACCACCAGTGCATTTATCTATGTTACCGATAGATATCACAATAAAACATTAAAAATTAGCAAAGAGTGTGTGCGTCGACTGTTGGAGATTAGGGGAGGTCAGTCAAACCCGAATTAAAAGGATGTTGGGCCAAAAGGAGGGGATGAGGCAAACTCTCCCTAGGCATCAAATAATTTATGGAAGGGACAGTAATCTGTATTTTGGTAACTGTCATAAAGCCTGTAAATACCACCCATTTCGTTGGACTGATCCTTACCAGATTCAATAGTTTTTTATCCTTGTGACAGCCCATCTGGCTGACCCTGAGAAGGGAGAGTGTGAAATGTGGGTGCATATAGTTGCATCTCACAGTGAGAGGGTACCTGCAGGCCCTACTTGTGGTGTTTGACTATACAATATTTTGGGAATATTCCCCATCTATTCCCACTATTTTTCATAATGGCTCTGTTGTTCCTTATTCGTTTGTATGTGATAAGCCCTGCTCAGTATCGGCAATGGACTGATAACCTAAATACCATCTGGAATCTTTGTAGGGCCATCATGTTTCCTTGCTATTGAATAGGACTATGTCCAAAAAATGCATTGTGGTAATTTTAGGTAATATGTGTTACTATTTAAATTATGAATGAGGAAGTTCATGTACAAAATGTAATACTTGTGTGTCACACAGACTTGTTTCCCTTAGAAAATACTTTTTTTTTTATTTAGTCTTTTGGGATTTCTAGTTTTGGTACAATTCAATACTTTGTTTATTTTGGGAATTTTAACATAGTTCGTCAGGTAAGTTCTCTTCGGCATTTCGTTTCATTTGTTCTTCTTTAGGCACCTTAATTTGTTTCAGTGTGCGAGTGTGTATTTCTCCCACTCTCGGAAGTATTCTGACCTTTCGGAGGTCCACCACGTTCCTGTTTTCCTTGGTCTCCACCTTCACTGTTCTGCCCTATTCAACTATTATGGTAGAAAATTTCCATCCAGGAGGTCTTTTTGAAAAGTAAGATTATGTTTTGTTGTCGGACAACTACTACTCCATTGTGATAAACTTCAATGTATTTGAATTACAAGTTTATGAAGCGTACTTGATGCTTTACATCAGCATGTTGTCAAAGTGCATAATAGTGAAATTGAAATTCCTTGTGAAATGTTGCTTTCGACCAAATTTTTCTGTTTGCAGTGTCACAACTCAAGGAAACAACTTTAGTTTTCGTGTATGAGGTTGCTACCCTAAACTCTTTGCTTGCTTCTTGCTCTAGACAAAAGAGAGTAATTTTAAATATTGGCAGAATAATCCTCAAAACCTTATTTGGGGCCCTGAATAGTAATAAACTCAAACTATTGGAGAAAAATTTTAATTTTATTTTGGATTCACAAAATGATATTTCTACTATTATAGCAAATCATATTATTTCCCTAAGAAATATTGAAGTTCATATTTTGAATAATAAAAAAACAGTAATATGTATCTTATTATTAGGAACATTGCATAAATTTTAATTGTCTGGTAAATCATACTGTACAAGTAGTGATAAATCACATGATTGCCTTCGTGAGCTTTAGAAGGGACCTCTATACTATGTTATTACTGTTTGTGTTAGTGAAGCAGTTTCTAATGAAAAACTAGAGTTGTTTGACTAGAAACATGTAATTGAAACTAATGTTCATGGCAAATTGAGTTACACCTGGAAGGTTGCTGCCTCATGTATTAAAGTCCTAAGCAATATTCACCATTCAGTTACTCTACCATTGTACATGAATTCCCCTGTCATGCCTGAAAGTACTCATGAAAGTACTTAAATGTTTTACAGACATAGAACTCTTTAAGCGGTTATTTATAACAGATCTCACAATTTTGTCTTTAATGTACCCTCAGATAATAGGGATAGTTTTTTGGTACATTGCAGAATTTTTCCTTTCTTTCCGGTTCGCCAAATTGAACAGTTATCTTCCGTTTCATCCTAATGAAATTTTGGAAGTTATTACTGATAGGAAATTGTTTGCTGCTCTCAATCTTAACACACTGGTTAACTATAAAAGCTCGTGGCATCGCCCTCTGCCCTTTTAATATACATTTTTTACTGCTCAAGTCATGAGCTGTGATTTCAACCTATTATTGGGCAGACCTTATCTAAATTTCCGTGATATATCTTTAGTGAGTCTCGAACTCGCCTTATTTCTGAAAACCAGTTCACACTGGCCCTTTACCACTAATTTTCCTACCGAAGCAACCTTCTTTTGCAGATCTACGGTTAACATGCTGTCTCTTGTTTACTATTTCTGTAAATGTAAGTGAATCCATTAACACTGCTAGTCACTGTGATACTATCAGTATTTTCTCAAAACTTGTAATTCAGTAAATATGTCCATCAATCTGAATATATCCTTTCCCATAGTTCACATTCCTTAATGTGTCGATAATCTCTCAACAATGCACTTTTCTAAATTCCCTAATGACTATTTCATTAGGGAATTTGGTATTTTGATATTTAAACTGTGTGGCTCTGATTTGTATGATATTCAATAATTAACTCCAACACCAGACATGTTCTGATAGCAATTGTTACTAGGTTTCCCTTATAATTTCTTGTATCCTTGGTGCTCTTTGCCTTGGTCTGTGCTTTTTGCTTTTGCTAAAGGATTACTTTGGGCCAAACACTTCTCCTGAAACCCACACATCATTCTCTGCTGTTCGCTTTTGCAACTTCCCAGCATTCTTCTTCACTCTGTATACTTGCTTGGTATTATCTGGTGTTTCTCGCATTAATACATCGATTACACGCTGGTTTCTACGACAGCTGGGCAGTACCACTGCCAAGTGTGTGGTCAAATTCAAACGTGTCAACATAAGATCATGAGCATAGCACCCCATATTATCGTGATTTACATCGTTTCGTGGCTGTAGCGTGGTTTCTTTGTGGTGAGCTATTTTCATTGTCTGGCAGTGTTTATGAATTTGCCATTGTTGTTGTACTCAAAATAATTTTTTTACACAAGAGACAAAGGCATCTCTTACCAACTTCTGTCTGTGATGAATGTAGTAGCAATAAAGGTCAGGATATCAACATAATAAAAACATTATAAAAGCTAAAATACTCAAATATAAAAATATTAAAAAACGTCACTAATATCAAAATATTCTCTTTCGAGTAAAACGGCAAAATCATTCAAATTGTGTAAACACTAAGTATGTATACTGAAAGATACAAGATAAAAAATACTAAAACATTCAATGTTAGTGGATTTGCATGTGATGTGTAGTGTTTAGTAATGATTGCCGCTTAATCATGGAGACTCGCGATTACCGAGCCCAGGTGTGGAGAGCACATGGTGAAACCCATGAGGAGTCAGCCTCACTAGGAGTCAATTTCGTGAAGAGTCAATTTCGTGAGGAATAAGTCTCATGAGGAGTCAGCTTCGTAAGAAGTCAACCTCGTGTGCATTTAGCCTCGTGTGCAGTCAGCCTCATTTGCAGTCAGCCTCGTGTAAAGTCAGCCTCATGTGGAGTCAACCCCATGTGTAGTCAGTCGTGCATGGCAATGAGCCCTGTATGACCATTAACCCTGTGTGGCAATTAGCTCCATGTGGTGCCAGCCTTACATGGAGTCAACTAAATGTGAATTCAACCACATGTGGATTCGACCTCTTGTGGAGTCAACCATGTGTGGATTAAACCTTGTATGAAGTCAACCCTGTGCAGAGTCAACACTGTGCAGAGTGAACCTTGTTTGGAGTCAACCCTGTGTGATATCAATCCTGTGTAGAGTTTGTTTTGAGTGGAGTGGTCCTCGTCTGGAATATACCCTATGTGTAGTCGATCTTGGTTAGAGTCAGCTTTGGATTAACTATGCCTTTAAGAGGACATAATGCATAATATGTAATTTGTATATTCTCAAGGTCATGCATATTGTTTATATGCTTGATTGCAAATGCCTAACCATACTGGTTTGTCTATATGGTCAACTATGCTTATAAAAATATGTAGGGCTTATCATGTAACTTGTACTTTATCGGAATTTTAAATGATCCCTGAGTATTGATTTTCTTGGGTCAAGCCCAAATACTTAGAAAATTATAACCAGCTATGCATATAAAACATTGTAAGGCTTATTGTGTTACACATATATTCTTGTGGTAGGAATTTATGCACATGTACTAAATTTCAAGGGCCTAGTCCAAACCCAATTGCACCTATACGAATATTTGGGGCATACCTTGCATTACATAAATTCTTGTAATTCGGAAATGATGCCTATAATAGTGATGTTCAAAGGTCTGATGCAAATGGATCGAAAATTATGTTGAACTATGCTCATAATTGCATGCCATACATACATTTTCGGGGGGGTCATGTGTTTACTTATGATATGAATTTTGTGTATATAATTTCAGTGAACAGAAAAAAGGTAGGCTATAGAGGCAGAGGAGTATACGGGTACGGGGTGGGTGAAGGTCAAGCACACGCGACAGACTTGGAAGCAAGCTGTTGAGGGGGTAGAAACTGACGCTTGTGGCTTGAAGGGGAGGAGGTGAACTGGCAGAATCTCAATCTACACAGTAGGTAGGTGCAAGGAAGAGAAAGGTTTCTTGGATGTGAGCAAATTCGGTAGCTCGTTGGGCTCGAGGCTCTGGGAATGGGCTTTGAGTATGATTGGCTGAACTGCTGGATATCAAGTAGTTTTGCAGGCACTGACTGGTAAGCATTGTTTCAACACATTGGTGGCTAGTGCTGGTGTGTGTGTGTGTGTGGCTGCAGTTCACAGTGCAAGTGGCTGTATATCAAAGTACCTACTCTTTGGTCGAGCCGAGCCTGACAGGATTTGCTTCAGTGCAGCACATTGAAAAGAGTGCAGAGAAATCGTACATCATTTCTGCACGTCTGGCCCTCCTTTAACGCATCAAATATATGTCTCTGGAAGGAACAAATGATAGATAGTTCGAATTTGCCATTATTTTAGGAAAAAAATTCAACTGTTTTATTTAAAATAAAAAGTACTGGCTTAATTGATTATATGTACTATGTATTCAAAATGTTATGTTTTATATGGTTAGGCTGTACTGTATGATGTATTTTGCTGATAACTAAAAAAATCTAAAATCAGCCAAAATATAAAAAATTCTACATAAAAAATTGAATGCAACACTTTTTATTAATATCCCATCAAACCCAAAATAGCTGATGACACGTTGGACACAAAGTGTAAGTTCACTGTTTATTTTTTGGGTGGCCGTAGATTGTTTTGAGTATTCGAGTGATCTATGAGACTTCGAGTGTTTTGGGATGATGTTAGTAGGAAATTTTGAAAGGAAATAAATATTTTTAATTAAAAATTAGGAATTTTAAGGGATAATGGAGCATTTTGAAAGAAATATGAGGTTCCAGTAACTAGGTAAAAATGAAGCGACTCAAGGTTCAAGTGGCCATGAATCAGCCAAATTATACTACTTGATTACTTATGTTTTAAATAAATGATTTATTAAGAATTATTTAATGCGTACATTGCATTAAATAGAGATATTTCGGTAGGGTTCTGTCCGGGGTCTAGGTCCGGTGACATAGATGGCCATGCCACTGGGCCTGCTCTTCCAATCCAGCATTGGGGTATTTTGTATCCAAGTACTCCCTAACAGTAAGACTATAGTGCACTGTCTATTCGATTTGTTCCGCGTGTACTACATTTAAAAACGTAGCTGCAGTGGTACACTTTCCAATTGCCTTGGTAGTTCATTTTCCTAGAAAGCTCTGCGGAGTCTCCATGAGACCCCTAGGAGTGCTTAGGAGCCTAATTAACACGCCACCAACAATGCCCGCCCACATTTTCCGTGAGACAGTACCAATACTTTGTGAAGGGAATCACACAACTTCTGTCGGCAAAAAAAAATATAGGCAGCTTCAGTACTGCAAGCTTATTAATGTATGGTACATGCTGTTTACAGTTAGCGTTAAAACTATCCCCCCCCCCCCCCTTCACGGCTGTGCAGTGGGCGCAACACCATACCACAGACGCATGTATGTAGTATTGCCTGTGTGTTAGGCTCTGTATCGCTGCAGCCGGAGCTTTGTGTGCGTTTTACATGAAAACGGTGGGTCCTGGACATTTACAACTAGAGGATCACTTTTGTTGATTAGGTCGTACTGCTCTATTAACCCACATCAAAAATTCACAATTCCTGACAGTAGAAATATATACAATTAAAGGGTGGCCACCCCTGTTATATTCATTATTATGACAAAAGGTATTAATGAGAGTTTGTTCTTTGGTTGAAAATCCCAATAACGTAAAACAATTTAATTTTCTTTCGTTTCCGATAATTCTGAAAAATACAGTTTAAAAAATTAATTTTCAATGTCTTATATTTTCTTTAATATTCAGTTTAGGTAAAAAGTGCCTCGCGAAATCTGTCTGTTGAATTACTCGTCATTCTGTATACCAAACTCACTGTTCAACAAACGTTAAGCCTGTGAATGGCCCACAGCTGTTGGGCAGCACTTAAACACAATAAAAAAGGTATTCACTAGAAACTACATGGTAGGCCTCAAACATAGTATTCATTACATCACTAAGAGCCGTGTGATAAACATGCAAAGAGCGTGACAAATACGTAAAGAAAATAGATACAAAAAAAAGTTTATTTTATAATTTTAAGTCCAAGCATACTTACAAAGCACGTTAGAGGAGCTACCAATGATGAAACTGCGGCCTCCTGCTGATACCTGAGCTGCATTGGCACCTGCCGCTACTTCTTCCTGCAAATAGAATACGTCTTTTTTGCTTTTTCTTTACGAAGTTTTAATAATACAAGTTTTTTAGTTTCTTTCATTGAATTTTAATTTATCATTACACAGCTTTGATGAACAAAATAAAACACGGAAGTTATTCATTTGTGGTATTTTTTCCTCGTGAAAAAAAAACAATACTGAAAATAAATAATACATCATGCGTGTCTCAGGTCAAAAAACTTAATCACTGAACAGTTTTTCATACATCGTTTCCATTTGAACCTGGAGGACCTCAAAGTCTGAGTAAATCCGGGGTGTGGCTATATCGGGGTGCGGCTATATCGGGGTGTGGCTGTATGGGAGCACAGCCGTGGGTCTTATGTGAATACATCTGCGATAACAAGTAATATTTTCTTTGTGATATGGGAATTAAATAAATGTAACAATGGATACGTGGTTTTTAAGGCTTACATAGACATATATAGACGATATATTTCATTTGCGCCAAATTCAGCACACTAGCACATCGTAGTTCCGAGACAGACAACTGCCGGGAAATTTTCCCCCACTCCCAAAATTGCCAACATTCGCCACAGTCCCCAACCCAATGAAGTTATAGAGACGTAATGGATCACTCTGTGAACTTTGCATCGCCGTTTCAATCCTGATACTTCATGTTTCGGACCGATTTTAAAGACATATTTACGTAATAAAAATACGGATGGTTAAACGCTTTAAAGTAAATATTTTGATTTGGGGAACCTCCGATCCGGGATGTACCTAATGAAATCTCCTCGAATTCTCTATATTTCCAGTGACTTTACAATACCAAGCGCGAACAGAGGTGTTCATGTAAGTTGCTTTACTGACTAGCATATCTATCAGAAAATGCAAATGCATCGATGGTGTTAATTGTTTTGGCAAAATACACATTTGCGTTTGTCACACAGAAAATTGCCTGTAAATGACGCCACCGACCTGATACAAGGGTTACACAGGTAAAAGAAATCTTGTAGAGATAATCAACAACAATTTAGATAAATGTCTAAGAATGTCTTGTCAGTCAGTAAAATAACTGACGGAATATTCACACTTATTATGACTTGCGTCACGTATACTGTTATTTATTTTTGCTATGGGAATTCTTCGGAAACTAGTTGCCAAAGATTGTTTTGCAACACTACACACTATTACAGTGAATTTCACAAATACTTCGTGTGGAATGAGTGAAAATAATGATGAGTATTAATAAACGAGAATAATTGTATATTTAAAATTATTTAGGCTATTTATTTGAATCTAAGCAATTTTGAAATCAATATTTGGAAAATGTCACTGTATGTATTTTAACGGTCACACTAACTGCCATGCGCCCAGTTAAGTTGGTAATGAAAGAGGAGATAAATAGTTTCATGTCCCAACGTTGGAATTAAAATTTTTGGTGAACATTTGTGAGTACTGATATGGCTTCTTTTTCCATCTGTTTTTACTGTATATTAGTGTATAAATGGGCGAATTGATAAAATATTTATATTTATGATAATTGCACATGTTTTATTTGACTGACGCACGATAAAGTGAATAATAGGTTGATGACAATGTTAATTATACATGTAATGTAAGAAAACATAACGTGCATACAAATAGATCTTAAGCAGGGCTTTTAAAACCGCTCAGTTTATCATGAACAGCGTATTATAAACATTCAGCTATGTAAAAAAATTTCTATATTTTCTAGAACAACAATATGTTCTGCACACACAATATTTGACATGAAGAGTTGTAACAAAGTCTTTGGCAAGTAGTTGCCAAAGAATAGTTGTTTCTAACAAGTGCAGAAAAATTCTAATGTGTAGAATATTCCCGACTACGTGACGATTTCAGCATGCACCTTTGGCCATATTTTCTCCTGATGTGTGAATAGTCATCCTCCACCACCGTCATTATTCTAATGGGCCGCGGTGGTGTGGTAGTCAGACTGCCACACCACCGCGGCCACCCACCCCACCGCGGTCCCACCGAGGCAGACAGGGTTCAATTCCCGGCGGGGTCGCTCCCGGATTTTCGGACGTAGACATTGTGATGATGATACTGTTGGTCGAAGGTTTTGTGGTCAGCGGGTTTTCTCGGATATCTCCATTTCCCCGCCCTCGCATTCCGGTGTTGCGCCATACTCAACTCGTTTCATCCTCAACGACGATAAGAGCCATCCAAATGTCTCCACTCCGCTCACAATTCTGACTCGTTATAGTTGGAAACACTTGTGTAACTGCCACTCGAGAAAACCACGCAGTGTAGTAGGAATGAAAACCAGGGCTAAAAATCCGCATTATTCCGGCGGAAAATATGTACTTATTTTTAAATGTGAGCGAATAGCTGAAAATGGCTCACCTCACAACGAGCAGAATACATGTATCGTTAAAGCTGTTAATGAGCCAGAATTTATTTTCTAGATTCTGTAGATATTTTATGATTTCTTTAAAAAATCGATGAGAAATTCGTAAAATTACAAATCATCTGAAAAATAACATTCGCCACGTTTTCATAGCGTATACGTTCGATAATTTCAACTTAAAATCTTGATTCGTACACATTTCATATTGTTTAGTTCCAGCTAAAGCGTTCATTGAGTGCAGTGGAGAGACTTGGGTGGCTCTAACCATCGAGGTCTTGACAGCAAATGAGGATGAAGTGAGGTGATTATGGAGTAGCTCCAGAATGCAAGGACGAGGGAAACGGGAGACCCCCGAGAAAACCCGCCGAGCAGTGGCATCGTCCAGCGCAATTCCCACATGAGAAAATCCGGGAGTGACCTCCGCCCGGAATCGAGCGTGGTTCGCCTTGTTTTGCAGGCGAGCAGTCTGACCACTAGACCACAACGGCCCTCGTGTTCACTGAAGTTACAGGAGTGGCTCGATTTATTGAGATCCGACACTTAGTGAGCTTGTGGCAAGAGTTTAACTTGTAGCTATCTTAACTTTCAATTTTATATCTTAAGAAAAAAATGAAGTACCTACGTGCGAACCTCACAACACTATAATATCAAAGGAATATTCATTTTGTATTCTTATAACATGAGCAATTATCTTCAGCTGTAGCTTAAAATATTAATTTTGTACGAAGAATTTTATTTATTCTAAATTATTTCAGCTTGTTTTATTCTTTTTTTTTAAGTAATTAATCTCCTTCACTGTAATTTTTTTATGGCTATTTCTTTACATCATCCTTTTTGGACGTCATATGCTGAAAATGTGTAAAATAATTTTTGCCTCCAGAACATCCTTAAGTGAGGTCTTTCCTCGTCAGTAACTCCTCACTGTATTGACGCTCAGAACTTTGTGGCGTTTGTAGATAAAACCGCGTCCGGATTAAAATGTCATTCCACTGTAAAAGTATAGAAGTATGTTATGCGCCAGGGGAGCGCCACAGCAGGAAATGAAGGGACTGCAGCCCCTCCCAATAAAGTCAAATCTTATGTAAATATGAACAAATTTTGGAAAATAACTTGAAATTATATACTTAAAATTGAAACAAACGTTGAAGTAAGGTTTCCTTTAGTGTGCACTAGAAATCAAAATTATTTTTATGTTGAGAAAATGTGTTTTGCTTATTTTGGAATCTGCCACTCGCAAAATTAAATCCTGTGTATGCAATTGATATTGCTTGCTATGTAGTTCAAATGTCGTGTCTCAAAATGGCACGCGATAAAGGACTGACTACTTGCGGGAGGAACTGGAAAGTAAGTGATTGCCGTAGTCGAGCACAGTGCACAACACATAGCACAAAATATATTTGTATTGTTATAAAATTAATTGTATTTTTGGTACCACTATCAATAGCGTCTTTGTAATTAATGATATTACTGCTCTGAAAATAAACAATAAGTTACTGGTAACTAATGAACCTATTTTCCTCTACATGGGGGCAAATACACATTAGTGAAGTTCTTAAAAACTTAGACGGTAGGTAGATGTTGACGTCTCATTGGAGATGATAATAAAAACATGTGAAACAATACCAAGATAAATAGAATACACGAATGAATTACACGGGATTTGAATCCAGAAAAATTCGTAAAATTAAGCTAACTTCCAATCAACTGCATTGCGAAGGTAGGGTTCGGAGCATCAACTTCGTATATAATCAGTCTAATGTTTTGAATGATAGGGTTCACTAACCTGAAATATTTACTTGGCCATCATTTTGAAAATAAGTGTCTGATCCAATAAAAACACATACGTTTACATGGCCTACCAAAACGCTACTTGCGTGAAAAATTTGACGGAAATCGGTTGGTTGGTCTCCGATATATGGCATAAAAACCTTATTTTCTTAAACGGGACTATCTTAAAAAAAAATTTCAAGAGGCTCTGTACACGATGTTTCTAATAGATACTTTCAGCATAAAATGTTTGATTGAAAATTGGTAAATTGTTAAATATATAGCATAGGTATGCCAAACATATCAATATATATGTATGATGGCCGCCTTTTGGAAGACATTGTCTAATAACCCTATTTAAATGATGTACCTTTACATGTTCTTCTGTAGGTGTGCAAAATTTTGTAGATATTAGTATAATTATTCCAGAAATATGGCAAAATGTTCAACTTACTCACCTGACACTACTTTGCAAGAAATCCGGGAAAAGAGGATTTCTGTATACACAGATGATGCTTCTAATTAAGGGGAAAGGTATCCTTGCTATCTTGGATTAACGTATTTTCCTCATTAACTTAATTTTTGGAGTCTATATTTAAAAACCAAGCTAGTCATGACATAAGGAACATTTTAACAGTTATTTCTAAATCCCAATTATTTTCGTTACATGATTAGTGTCATGTCTATAACCGTAATTAAACATTATCTAATTATTTAATCATTTCAGTCCCACGTGGCAAAATACAGGTATATTTGAAACCCTACAAATTAAAAAAAAAAATCGTCAAGTAGTCGTCCATGTCATGTCTAGCTTTGATTTTTTCTTTCTGGTCGTACATTTTCATCACGAAGATTTGTAAGGAAATTTGAAGATGGAGTGGATACTGCCCCCTTAATACTTTTGACGTACAAAATTCGTTGAATTTTGGTGAAACTTTTCATAGGTATAACAATTTATCTTAATTATTTATACAAACTCTATTAAAACATGCCCGCCACACATAACACATGTTAATTTACTTATCCTACTGTAGGTATACTTGCGTGAAATTTTGGTATGAATCGGATGATTGTTCCTCAAGATATGGTATAGAACCTCCATTGTTGGTATGACGATCTTCATAAATGGTGGACAAAAATGTATGTTTGGCACATTCGATGATTTCCAAAGATACAATACACGAAGTTAAATTTAAATCTGTTGCACAGTTTTGTTGATATAGCACACTAAGCTGATATTTTCTGAATGACATATATACAAACATAAGAGATAAGAGACGTACACACTTAGAACATATAAATTAATATGGCCTACCACAGTAAAAGTTCTTCGCCAAATTTGAAAGAAATCTGTCGATTCTTTCCGAGATACATGGAAAATGTTATTATTTCATCCGGGGCTAACTTACAAAATGGCAGAGAAATGAGGCTTTGCATAGATAATACTGTCAGCATACAAAGTTAATTTGAAATTGTGTAGTTTCGTAGATAAACATTGAGCTGAAATGTTTATATGGCCGCCATTTTGAAAATGTGTGTCTTCCGCTCTCAAATTTTATCATTTACATGGCCTGCCATAGTGCTACTTCTTTGACAAATTTGGTAGAAATCGGTTGTTTATCGGAGATATTGCATAATTTTAATTTGTCATCTGATACTGTTATACAAAATCTCGGGAAAGTAGATTTCGTGTCGACACATTTGATGGTTGTAATATATACAGATAGCATATACAGTTTCAATGAAATTAATGACATGGTTTTGACGATATGATACAACACAAAAATAGCTATATGGCCGCCATCCTTAAAATAAACGTCTCACATGCCTAAAACATATGAGTTAATATCACTTACCGTAGTTCTACTTATTTACTATATGTGGTAGGAATCGGTCAATTGTTTCCAGATATATGACATAAACACTTTGTTTATTCGTGTGGCACTATCTTATGAAATGGAGGACAGAAGAAGCTCCGTGTAGACACATTTGATGTTTGTTATAGAATATACTCCCAATATACAAAGTTAAGATGGAATCGGTTGAATGGATTCGAATATATTGCTTACTATGGTAAAATAGCTAGATGACCACCATTTTGAAAATATGTGTCTGGCATAATTGAAACATATTTGTACATATCAACTGCCGCACTTGTTTTCCCAATTTGGTATGAATCTTTCAATTGTTTCCCGAGATCTTACAAAAAATATTTATTAATTCATGTATCGCTATCTTACAAAATGGCTGACAAAATTATTTGTTGTTTGGTTTATATGATGTTTGTAATATATACTGTTATCAATATATACTGTTATCGTACAAAAGTGAGTTGAAATTGGTCGAATTTTATGGTAGTTATACTAAACGAACCTAAAACATTTGTATGGGCGCCATTTTGAAAATAAGTTCCTAGTAAAATTCAATTACTTACATTTACCTGGCCCATCACAGTATTACTTACGTGCCAAATTTGGCGAAGATTGGTTTAATAATTTTCGAGATATAAAGAAAAATCTTTACTTTTTCATGTAGCTCTATATTTCAAAGGGCGGACCACAAATAAGATTCGCCTCTGTATTCAATGCTTACACCGTTCGCTGCCAGCATTCAAAATTTGGTTTGAATCGGTTGAATGGTTTCCAAGATATGACATATCACATTATATTTCTAAACGGCCGCCATTTTAAAAGTAAGTGAATGGATTGGTTTAAAACTATTAATGTCATGTGTCCTTACTTAGTACTATATTATGAGTACCGAGTTCAGTAAAATTTGGTTCACGAGTTCAAAAATTGATAAGGTGGACACACACACGCATAGACACCTACACAGCCACACGCCTACACACGCGTGCAGACACACAGACAGGCAAGTGATCTCATAAGACATCTGTTCCTTCAGGAAGTAGCCTAAACACTACACTAAATATTTCACTTTACATTAAACAATCATTCTAAAATAAAGCGTTCTTTACTAAAAGATCGTTACGAAAATGTGTCTCAAAGTGCATTACTTAATAACACATTTTGAATCCAATTTGGAAGCCTTATTCCTTAAGAAAGTCTCTAAGCATGTCCTTTTTGAAATTAAGTTTTCCTTTAAAGTTCAAAATGACTTTTTTCAATCATTAACAAAGGTATACTACACAGAAACATTTCTGAATAGTTCTTCACGCGAAATGACAGTTTGTGATAGACATAAACAGCTACATATATTTTTCGCAGTGATAACATTTGTTTTATTTAACATCCGGTTTTAGTAGTGCCTCCACAACAGTAGCTCGTCCTTTACCAAAGTCGATAAGGAATGTGACAGACCTGTAGTATTTCCCTGGCAAAATAAAATGCATTGAAGATTGTATTAATGTCTCTCCGCCTTTGTGCACAGTACTCTTACATTTAGTCTCACCTGATTTTCGAGTTATGACTGTTCCTTCTACTCTCATGATGCACTAGTTATCAGTTGTGTTATTCGAAAATATACCAGTCATGGCTATACTTTTGAGAGATAGGCGATAAGCATAGGAACGGCGTTCCAAAACGTTACTCTGAGAGTAGAGTAATGTAACAGGGAGTAACAGCTGAGGAGAGCAAAAGTAAACATTGTTTTGGAACGAGCATGATGTTAATAGCTTTCGGTGTTTATAAATATTTATTGATTGAACAACTAGTGTAAATCCCAAATTATATATTTGCCCCGTTCCCCAATTTTTTTTTTTTTTTTTTTTTTTTTTTTTCCCCTAAATATTGGTAATACAAAATTTTGCACGACTCAGACAACATACTTCAGCAGCGTAATGCACGGATCATTTGCAAAAAAAATGATATACAAGAAGGCTATGCAGACCCATTTCAGAGTTACAGGGACGTAAGTGCAGTAAAAACATAAATTGGAATTACTTAATATATTTAATGCAATTGCTTACATCCATGTTCAATGTCTCACAGAAGCTGTTGAAAATGTGCATCGTCTGGCTGTAAATAGGCTTCGATACGTTTTACCATGGAGTGTTGCCACACTGCATGCCTGCAAATTCATTTCTGTAACTGTCGATCACCAACATCTTACAGAAGGTTATGTTGATTCCGACACTGTATCTTTAGTATGCACGAGCAAATATCTACTTGATTCCGGTCCAGTATCTTTTTAAAGCCAAGGCGTTTTATTTCGGGAAGATATTTCTGTCGTCTCCTTGCTGGAGTAACTATTTATAAGCATTTAAACATTCATACTACCATAAGTCCCGATAGCTTAGTCGGTTAAGGCACGTTAAGGCACGCCTCAATGCTTGGTAGTTCAAAGCTCCTCCACTACACAAGATGCATTAAAATACTTATGATTATTGAGGCACGCATGACATGTGTGAAAAATAATACTTCGACGTTAAATTCAAGGTGAAACCATAAACAGATACTATAGCGTTTTGTATCTTGCCGGTCAACATCTGGTGTATTGTTGACACTGTCAGCAAACAGTTGGCCGACGTTCCATATTTATATCGGCTCAATTCCGGCATAAGACATAGGGCCAGCATCGGCTGCAAAAGTTACCGCGGCACGCTTTTGCCGGCCCCATTCTGGCCCGCGTCTTTCGCGTTTGTTGTGCAGACGAGAGGAAATTTGTATGACTGAAATGCTCATACACATTAACCATGGAGGTCGGCTCCGGTATATGACAGGTCCTCTTGGATCGCTCATGGTTGTTCCTTATTGCAACATTATTGAAAACATCTCGTTCAATACTGTCGAGCAGTGGTGGATACACTTTGAGTGGTCTCTCGGCCCGCCAAGAGACTTGCATCACTTCGCCGCCTCTCACTACATCTAACCATGAAGAGATCATGACTTAGAAAATAATGAATGTATGTTCGTGCCAACTTGCAGCTGTACTTACAAGCTGTCTCCAGTCGCCAGCCAACTCGTTCGTGTAGCCCCAGGGATGCAGGATGTACTGCACAAACATAAGATATATGTACGAGAAACTATTAACAATCACATAGACAAGTTCTTCGCGGATTTTCCGAACCTGTGAAAACTCTGACGAATCAGTGAGAACTCTAACTAGAAATCTAACTTTGATAGAAACTTTACGAATTTAAACATTTCTTAAAATAGCTTGTACCAACAATGTAAAAAAAGCAACACTGACTAAAACTAGAACTATTAAAATAAAAAGTAATCAAAGTAAAAAAAAATATTCATAGTTATCAATACGAATTATTGTCATAAACAACATTAATAAATACTAAATTTAATGTACTCAACTCTGGCAAATAAGTAATATAAATCATAAATCCAACCAATATATTTGTTTTATATGGTCCTTTCGTACTGGCATAAAATATATTTTTACGGATAGAAACCAACCTCGCTCACGTTGGTTTGAACTTAGATCATGCAAGAATTTTAAGGTTGAACAGACCTAATAATTAAGCGCCAACACCCAACTATAATCTTAACCCAACCTTAAGGTCGCAATCACTTTTGTCGATTTGAACCCTCACAAAGAATTACTCTGCTATCTCCATTATTTATATTCATAGAAAAGGAATTAAATATTATAAACAATGAGATAGCCAGCCTATCAACATGTAAATTAATACTAATAAAAATATAGTACACCCATATATAAAAGAAAGTAGGGATTATCTACTTTTACATTCGTGAATAAATCTCGTTGATCTCCCAGCGATTTCTTACAGTTATCATTCAGGCTACTTCCACTCAAAAATTATTAAATTAACTGATATAAAACAACTCACCATTATCTTTCACAGCTACAGTGAAAACCTCAATCACTAAACAAAGCGGATGTCGCCTAACTATGTAAAATTAACAAACTGTGATAGTACGTTTGCACTGACAAACCAAGATTGTACATTTCTCACGAAAAAATTATAGTTACATAGAATATAATATGCATAGTTGCCTAGAAAGATTCCTAAGGGCAGTACATGCACTGAAGAAGAAGCTGAATAGCTATTTTACTGCAAATATTGCTGAAATATATCAAGATAAAATACTGTTTAAGCAAACGTTTAACTAGGCGAAATTCTTTTATCGCTTCAGAATCTATAGCTTCCGACGCATTATTTTACGGTAATTATTTGGGAAACAAACTACCATTATTATGTATTAAGTATCCTGACACGGACGCATAATTGGATATCCAATTACTGAAAATAAATGCGCTTGTGAAACTGACAAAAGAGATCGCCTTGTGTTTAAACTCCACTATTGTCGAAGGATTAGCGCATAAAAGCTTAAAACAAGAAGCCAATTGAGTGGTAGGTGGGGATATACTCATTGCAGTGGATATGACATAGCGTAGTTAGAGAACGTAACATTAAAAATACGCCACAGAGAAACATGTATATGGACTGCCAAGCGAATAACGAACGAAAGATGGTTATGAACGATTGTAAGCGTAATTCATACCTTCCGAACCTCCAACAAGTAGTGTTAATGACTTCCTTCGATTTATAAGATATGCAGTGACGAAATGGTAGCTAACCATAATCCACCTTCATTTTCAGCAGAAGTTATCAGAATTAAAAAACCGTACAGCTGTGATAATTAACTGGGAAACAAAATGAGATATAAATTCTCTTGAATCTTACTGGTTAACATTTAAGATGGTGTACTTTTCGTTCATGCAAGACATTGTGAATTAAAATTGTAATATAATTTCAAACGAATTGTGCAGTTTTGGGTTAATTACCCTGAGCATAGGAGAGATCACAATTTCGGTCATGGACACGTGGACTGAAAATGTTAAACCGAATTAACTGCTAGAGAGTATCTCTCAGCATCCATAGTTTCATTTTCGTAACAGGTTCAATGATTTTATCTTATATGGAATAAAGAAGTTATTTATTTAATGATTTTTAATAAGTTGTGTTTATCTCTCATGTTGTATGGATGCGAGGTCTGGGGAGGTGTGACAAGCAACCGTATGAAATTCATTCAAGGGACGCAACAAAATACTCAGAGCTGTCATGAGGACGACTATATCAATAATCAGTAGCAGTACTCTATCCCATGGAGTAGCACAAACAAAGACCATTTACGACAGCAAGGACAGAAACAAAAACATCTATGGCGGACGATTAAAACCATCCACAATTCAACAAAATAAATCACAAATAATATTCTAGTCAGCATGATCAATAAATTAATGAAATTAGATATTAATGGAAACCAAGAGCAAATTATAACTCAGAGAGTGAGCTAACTTCGCATCCCACAGTTTCAACAAAGATCGCTTGAACTGACAAATAAGTGGTCTTCTGCAAAAGACAATTCCAGATCAACCTTTTTTTTTTTTTATTAAGAAACTGCAAAAATTAACAAAACTGTAATAAAATCAGAAAAAAAATGTTTTTCTTGTCAAATCTCTACAGGATACATTGATATGTTTTAAATTGGAAACCATTTATTTACATAACGAGTTTTTCACCTTAACTAAATAATTAACGGTGTTACCAACTACAAGGTGAGTAATTTTAATTACTTTTCAATTGCAAAATCCTTTAAATCTAAAGTTTGTGAGGTTAATTAACAGAGAATAGATAGGTGCTGTTGACTAACTCAGTGATCTGGAAATACAAATAGTAACGTTTGCACATTATAGTGATGAAAATATAATCAATATACGATTACATGCAAGGAAATACATACAAAATAATAACACTTTTAACAAGGCAATCACATATAGCCTGAAATAGTCTTCGGAAAAGTATTCTGCATTTACTTAACTGCATTTAACTCTAACATAAAAACTTCGCGTATGTGAGTACAGTCATCATACATCATCTCAAAATCATTCTCCTCTTCTCCATCATTGCTTGCTATGACTTTAACATCAGCTTATGTCTTGTTGAAACACTGAGTATAAATCTAGATCTTGACGTTTTCATCCCAGTTCTATTCAGAGTGAAATGTCAGCTATGTAGCTAGGTATAGCATCCTTCTTTCTTACGCCTCTCACTAGTTATGGGATTAGGAAATTTACAAATTATAAAACCATTTTGCAAAGAGTTTTGTGTTCGCCACTTTCAAAATTATAAAATGGCTCTCCTTGAACCGAAACGCTTTTTTCCATATCTACCCTAGTCAGCACAATCTTCACTCCTTTCTCAAATTAAAAATGCCAATTTCTAGGTTGTCTTAAATATCCTGCGAATAAAACTTCCAGTCACTGAATGCACAGTTCTTGCCATGATTAATTACTGTCACAAACTTGTTAAAAACCTAGACATATTGATCAGGATTTATACAGCACTTTTATTTTAAAGTAACATTCAAAATTTTCAAGCCGACGTCCCGTGTGGCAGAGTCGGTTAGTGCACTGCTGGTCTGAGGTGCGGGTGGTTCTGGGTTCGAATCCCAGGTAAGGCATGGATGTTAGTTTCAGCTTGGTTACAAGTTAGTTTGTAAACCGTCCCCTTATAATATTTCAGGTAAAACACCGTGGGACGTTAATAAGCCCTTTCCAATGCAATCCTAAATGTTGAAATACCCTGTAAGGTAGACAATACCTTTCAAATTTTTAGGTGTTTCCAAAAGCATCTAATGTGAAAACGTTTCGATCATAGTTTGAATTTTGTTTTGAGCATCACAGCCATCAGAAAAAAAGTTATGAATGTGGCGACTTCATCAATATACAAATTATAATGCCTGTGTTGTAAGGCTGATAATATTTGATTCTTATCTTTATCATAAGCAGCTTCTATCCACACGTAAAAACGTACCTTGTTTTGAGAGGAGTTTTAAATACCTTCGCAGATTGTGAAACTATGGAAAAACATTCTCCTTTTGTAATATGCCGCTTGGTCAGAAATTTCAGGCATAATTAAGTTATTCTGACAGCCATAACTCAGGGTGTAAGGCGCATACCCGGTAGGATTTGACCTCAACCTCAAGATTGGGAAGGTGCTCTCCAAGCCTGCCTGTCTGTCGGCCCCGAGTGATGAATGATACTCTCCAACTCAGAGTGTGGGCTGCTTTCCCCGGTGAATCGCGACACCAGAGGATGGCGCTTTGCTGCTTCCCGGTGGAGTTTGGTGCCGAGGAAGTATGCCACTCTGGGTTTGTCGTATTCTCCCCTGTTCACTGGTTTGAGCTCAGGATGGGAAAGACGAGCGATCGGCTCTTGACTGGGTGTAAGGTTTATGCCCGGTGAGGCGTTAAAGTGTTCTCAACCACGTCAGTGGAAGGGACTGCCTCTGTTCGCCTGACTTGCCTCCGGGGCGGGGCGGTCGGTCATTTATAATCCACAAGTACCATTTAAAATAAGTGGGAGCACGGCACGATCGGTTGGCCCCATAAGAGATTCTCTCTGGTGACCGATCTTTGAGGTTGACACGTGCTGGCAGTGGTTAACTCCGTATACTGAAGACTATCTGGAGAGATTCCCACTCTCGTTGATAGACCGAGCGGTGAGCAGCAACCTGCTCCGGTTGTGCTCTGGAGAGTCACTAGGGGTATGGATAGAACCCCGGCCAGACCGCACGCTTTGTTTTCTGAGGGCGACGGTCTCAGAGCCTCTGCGGTAAAAAGGGGGGGGGGGAGTGTGTACGTGCCAGGTTTGTGTTTTGGATCTGGCTAACGTCGCATTAATCTGTAACGGCCCCTTCGTGCTGATAGGACGCGATTCCTCTCCCACGCCTATTGGGAAGCCAAAGCGCGGAAAGGCCTCACGGCTAAGAGCGCTGTGTTAAGATACAAAAGCAAGAAAAATCGAGAGCTCTGTCTGTAGTCATAACTCAGGACCAATTTACTGTCAGTCCCCCCCCCCCCCCCCCTCACGACGTCTTTGTGTGCCAACAACTCCTTATGAAGATTGTATTCTGTCTTGTCTCTTTCATGACTAATTTATTCTCGAGAATGGGCTTGTGGAACACTTATTAGTGCATGAGTTATAAAAGCTGATATTGAAGTTCTCATTAAAAACTGTCCAATAAGCTTATATTCAACTCGCATAATTTCGTCTATGTATTTCTCGAGGCACATTGCCCACATTTTCTTTACCTTTAAGTGGCTGCTCAAATACTAACATGCAGTGATTTTCCCCTGAAATAATAAAACATTATGTTCTAAAATGTTTTGATTAATTTTTTTACTGTTTTCCTTTAAAATACATACTTCTCTACTTGGCGGACTCCTCCACGAGTTTCTGGAGGAGTGATACCAAGTTCAAGATAGTTTCGACATAGCTTTTAGACACGATGATCACGATTCTCGAGCAGAATACCTAAGAATGCTTTTCCACGCACGTTTACATTTCAGTGATGCTTTGCCTTTGCCTTAGTAATCACAGTCTTGTAGTTATTTTTCTTCTTGAGTTACTTATACTAGAAAACTTATTTTTCTATATGTGACTGTGATATTCGGAAGAATGTAATTTTTCTTTGATCCTAGATCTCCTTTTTGGTAGTATTTTTTATTAATTATTCTTTTTCGTGCGTGTATAGCTTATTACATTCAAAACTGCTCTTTGTTTCCATGTCGACATCTATGAATATTAGGAAAATCCTACGGACAATGTCTGGAACAAAATAATGCCCATTTTTTTCTGCATGCCGATATTTTATTATTGTTAATTTTCATTGTCGGCATATGTCATTAATAAATTGACGTAAAATACGGAATTTGTAATAGTGAATGTCAAGGCTGTTGATAAAACATTTTTTTTACGTAACCTTCTTTGTAATATTTCGTTTCCAGTTTCCTTAACGGTGGCGTTCCATTTTTCCGTATTTGTGTGCAGCTGTCTTTGCTACAAACTTAACATTAGTACCAATATTTTAAATTATCTACTTCTCCATCCATCATTACTATTCAGCAGAACAAACTCATTTGAATATATATACCGCTAAAGTAACTACACAAGATATCACACTGACAGAAGTAATAAAATTTGGCTCCAAATTACTAGCTGAATAGCTGTTTCAGGCAATATTCTTACTCATTATCAACATTGCAGTTATTGCCAACACAATCATATGAAAATAATATTACACAAAAAATTAATTTGCATGTAAGCATGTATCACATCAATTTTATAATTAACTTTATTTACGTCAATTTCAACCGTAAATTTTTGTAACAAACGTATGCACATAAATCAATTATAAAAATGATTTCCTACATTATTATTAAAATTTTCTTACACACAATCACAGTAAACATTATGACGAACTTTCTTTTAAGAAGATTTTCTTGCAAATTCCGCTTTCCGAAGCATCTAAAACGTAAATGCGCTTAAATTTAGTTAAAAATGCGGACTATTATTTTTTTACATTTAAAAAGTATATTTTAGTAAAATATTTTATAATGTTGCAAAACATATACATTCTTATTTCATATACAGCATAAATCTCACTTTTGTGACCATTTTTATGGTGTCTGTACTACTTTTATACGAGTTCTTCCCATTGTATACTCGGGTGCAGTGCTCCGTAGGCAGTTGCTTTAATTTAACCTTAAGATCTCCCTTAGTGTCGATTTCGCACACATGGAGTAAAATACGGCTCTATACATATAGATCAGTGAGCGTGAAGGAGAATGATCGTGGTTGCCATGCTGTGAGTTTGCCTCTTTCAGCCCACTGGTGGGGGAATAACACTTCCTCGTATCAATACACAACAATAGTTAAGGGTGAAGGCCACATCATATTGGGGCCACATTGCCTAATGTGTATCCAATACCTCATACTCAGTGGATGTAAATAGCGCCTTCTGCAGAAACTAGAGAGATATCAAACCATCGAGATGATAAACGAAAATGTTTGGGTGTGAGCAAGTTGTCTTCATCGGCACATTCATACAACACCCAGCTTCAGAAGCCCAAACGGATAACATGGTCTACTGGTGGGATTGTTCGTGTAGGATGTACACGCGTTGGACAGAATAGTATGAACACCGCCTAATATGGCGTAGGTTCACCTTTAGTATCCAAGACAGCCTGAATCCTCCTGGGGATCAATGCATATACATCCTGAATGGTGGTCAATGAGATTTTATTTCTCTCCTCGAAAAGAAACTGCTCCAATTCCTTGAGAGAAACTGGATGTGAGTAACGAGTCCTTAAGTTGTTTTCCAATAGAGACCATAATGGCTCGATAATATTGGAACAAGGCGGTTGTGGAGGCCAGGGTAGGCGTTTTATTGCATCCCCGTGCTCATCAAACCCCTCTCGGACATTTCCAGCCATGTGAGTTGGGGCATTATAATCTTGGAAGATGTCATCCCCTGCTGAGAACAATACCTACACCACTGAATGAACATGGTCACCTAAAATGGTTTCATAGACTTTACCAATTACCTTTCCCTTCGCTGTGGTGGTAGGGCCCTCTGAAAACACGGTATGGCCTCCCAAACGATGGCAGAACCTCCTACATGCTTCACGGTTGGAAGAAGGCAGTTATAAGTTTCCTCTGATGCTCCCCATACATGTAGACTAGACCTAAATGTAGACTCATCGGACCACATGGCATGTTTCCATTGGTCGGTAGTCCGAGTTTTGTGGTCCTTGCACCACTGAAATCTCTTTTTTGCATTCACCTGGTTTACGAGAGGTTAAGCAATAAAAGCTCTACCATGAATGTTTTGTTTGTGCAGTTTTTGTGGCACTATTTTTGTTGGCAGTGTGTTCTATAGGTGCATGTTAAGCTCAGCAATCACTTTCGTGGCAGTGGTCTTCTTATTAGAGATAACATTCCTCTTAAATGCCCTTCTATCTCTATCTGTACTTTTCTGTTTTCTTCCACTACTGTGTTTAGCAGACGATGTTTCCCCTTGAACTCCGTATGCTGCCACGATGCCAGATACAGTAGCTCTCGATACCCCTTGTAGATTTGCGGAAGTTGTCGCGGGTACACTAACTAATGGAGCGCCAATAATTTGACCTTGTTAGAAGTCCGTAAGGTCCGATATGACGGTAGATCAACGCACCCCCACAACAATAACAGATGTACTGGTGGCGCATTACACATCTAGAGAGGTTATAACACAAGGTGGGGGGAGATAACGTCTGTGCGCCACAGATAAGCTATAAAACGAATACTATTAGGCGTCTATACCAGAGTGTTCATGTTATTTTGTCTAACCTCTTGTGCCTAACACCCACTTTATGAGATATTTGCCAATATGGCCCCTACATGCTTCGATGCTGTCTCTTCTAACCTGAGTGTACCCATTCGTCATTTTTTCCTCGCGTATGGCCAATACCAGTTTCCTATCTTCGGTTTTCCTTCCAAGTGTAGGTACATGGTATGCGCAGAACACAATCTGTTTTGCTGCAATCTACAGTACAATATGCGTCCTCTAAATGCTTTCCCACATATTGACTCCACGTCTGTCTGTCTAAAACAACTGCAAAATTGTATACTGACAATTCCATCGTATAGATATTAAGAGACTGAAAAATACAAGCAGTGAACTACCGTTGTTTTCCATTCTGCAGCAACAGTGAATAAAGTGGACAAAACAGCACGTGAATATGTAATGCCAGCATCAACATTTTTTTTGCAAACAAAGCCTTGCACTTTCCAATTACTAATTTTACTTATAAGGATAGAATTGTTCCATTTCCACAAACATAGTTTTATGAACCACTGCATCATATGTTCATGCCCATGTTGTAGATATAGAATAAATATGTATGACACTTATTTGTGACAAGCTGCACAATACCTAGTTTAAAATACAATACGATTTCAAAGAGATAAAGAAAATATGTATACACTCTGAGTTCCATGAAACATTTCAATCGTGTCATGCCACGAGCGTGTGGAAATTGTATACAATGTGATATAGACAGAGATGATCACGGATATGGGTAAGATAAACTCAACAACTCACCCCTCCATAGCTGTGGAGAGCCAGGTACATCTTGATCTTGGCCTTGTTCCGCCACAAGTAGTTGGCTAAGTAGGTCGTCTCGTATTCGGAGAAAGGTTTTGGGCCAGCATAAATTTCAGAACAAGGGTCTGAACTGGATCCAACCACTACACATGCAACCAAACATCTTTACACGGAGGCCAGCAGCAAAACCATTGGTAACCAATCACATGCCAACAATACACCCAGTTTATTAAATATATACGAGAACAATAAGCTAATGTATGTATCTCACCCTGTGAGATTTCGTTAATTATCATACAACAGGACTAGTAGGCCTACCACTTCTTCTGCAGAATATCATATATGCATTACTAAAATTTTGGAGTTTTTTACTCTCTCGATAGATCAGCTAAAGTATATGTGTTACTTTAACATGGCATGCACAAGAAGCTTTATGAATATTCGAAGAGGAAGAGAGGATTTATTTAACTGAAAACGATTGCGGTAAGTAATAGCTAATTACTAACATATATATATACGCTAAAGCTTCGCAATGGCACTGTTGTTTTGGATTAATATATTGTGTGTTTTCATCAGCTTTCTGAGTTTTCGGTTCTGATATCTGTCATCGCAACCAATTTGAAAATATAGATGCTGTGTATGTATATGGGGTTATTTGATATACGTATACATGGTCCAATCACATAATTATGACCATCTGCTACATTTAAAAACAGCAAAGGATAACAAAGGATATAATGATATTAAAGTAATTATGTACACTACGTATAACAATGAAAGACAAAGATTTTTCAAAAACGAATGGAACTAGTATTACAAATGTTGAATTTCTGTAGTTTTGTACAAATCTCTAAACTGGACAAAATGAATGCATTAAGCAAGACCACAAAATAATTTAAAGTGAAAATATAGATTTAAAAACCCATGTTGCATGTGAACCAAGTTTCGGATTTCAAATAAATTGCAACATTCCGTCCTGTAACTACAATGTGCACTCTAGCTGAAACCATATATTGTACTTTTTTTTGTACGAATGTTATTCAGTAATCATTCAGTATTAGTATCAAGTTATCGTCAATATATGATGAAAGCATTAAATATTTTCGCTGTCTAGAAATAATCTGACTGTTTAACAGCCTTAAGCGGCAGTTACGTTCAAGAGCTCCTTTTCTTGTGGGAATAAGAGGTGGTTATCCAGCATCGAGGTACGTGCTATTAAAGATGAAGTAAACTGCACTGTGAAAAATAATGGTAAAATTACCTTACAAGTGTAAGGTAATATTCGCTAGGGTATGTGGGAAATATAATTTTCCTTGCGTGTATAATAAAATGACCGCACTCTGGAGTAAAATTCATGTACGTAGAGGTGGAAAATCCCATACATGGATGGTAAAATTACATTACAACGCGTGCATCTCTTTAGCATTGTCTCAACAGATAAGTGGAAGGACGGGCGTAAGAAACAATCTTTGACACACTAATAATCACTCTAGCTGTCATGTCGTGGTGTAATAGAGAGCGCAACGGCCTATCGTGATAGAGGTCCATGGTTCGCGCCCACCCACCAGCAAGTGTCGAGGATTTTAGTGTTGAGGTTTCGGTTACTATTCGTCCGAGGAAATAAGAAATTTAAAAAATTAACAGTATCAATACCCCGTGTAATTTTAAATACAAATGTATTATACAATATAGTTAATATTACATTACCGTTATGTAAATTTACTCCACATTTGACAGGTAATTTTACCTTGCATATAAGGAAATTTTACCTCAAATCAGTTTACAGTGTGTACTCTAGTGCCGACCTACCCATCTGTGAAGAACCAGTCCAACCGAGATGATATCGTGGTATCAGGCTCTGTAGTATCGGGCTGACACCTTGTTAGGATGACATTCAAGCAACATGCGAAACAAAGTATCTCTAGGATTGAATTATTAAAACGCAAATGATAGTAGGTAAACTAAAGCCTCGATTTATTTGTCACATATATCACGTGCTCTTTAAGCGAATGCCATATTCTAAACTTGAAACCGTGAGAATTGAGCAAAATCAGTGAAAAGAGTGAAAATTTTGCAACTGGTAATCAGTGCCAGATAACTAATTAATAGGGTAGCTGAATTTCACTTATTAATTAGTGATTCCCACTGAATATCGATCATTCCACTGCTGTAAGTAATTTTTTCCCTGCTAATTACTTGATTCGCTAGTTAGCAGTATTTTATCAACTAACTTACAGTGATTGATATCACTGATTCGGGCTTAAGGTTAACGTCATATACATATGCAGTGTATGAATCATTCTGCTAATTCACATCAAAGGAAAAATTTTATATATGCTCCATGCCGCTCTTCTGTCTCGTCATCATTACGAAGGCTGTGTAAATTATTGAAATTGAACTATTGGTGACAGTCTGCTATAATTTTTAAAGTTTCAACCCAAGTGCCCGACTCGGGACTGTGTCTCGCCCATTAATTTGAAATTTTCCTTTTTTTTCGCAAATCCGACATTACTGTCTGTTGTATTTCAACATATAAATAAAGGTCTTCTAGTGTGATTGAAAATTATCAGTTTTCATTTAGTCTAGTCGTGGTTTCTTCACACTTTTTGAATGGAATCTTTGAAAAATCACCCCATGTAAGTATAGTGTGTTTAGTTGTTTCCAAAATATGTCATGTATCACCTGCGTTTTATACTTCTGTTAACATAATTTTTTTCCATTTAAACTTTTTAGTGTATTTTAATTATAAATAATAATATTTCATTCATATTTAATATAAATAATAACTGGCAGAAAATATGTGTGCTGGAAATGCCTAGTAAGAATAGTTCTTATGGAGAGAGTTGTCATTGTGAGAGCGCACGAATTTAGTGCGCTGTCCCTTTGGTGTAATTTTCTATACTTGATTACGCTGTGTTTGTATGAGGCGGAGGAATATCCTGGAAGGAGAACTTTAGTAGGGCTTCAGAAAAGTTGGCAGTAACAGTGAATGGATTATATATCAAATAAATTTCTTTCCAGTGGGCGATTATACTGCTTACTCCACTTTATTTAAGAAATTTTGAGATGATTGAAAATTGTAAAATGTGTAGAATGTTTGATTCTCTTCACAAAACAGCAATAAACTCTTTGTGCGTGTGCGGGTTATGGCGAATAATGCGTCGAGGAACCGGTCTGTACAAGAAGGAAAGTAGAAAGAAGACCGAGAAGAGCAGGAAGCGAGCTGGAAACGCAAGTGCGTGCCGAACCCGGAGGGACGTGGTTAAGAGAAAATAAAATTGAAAACCTGCGGTGTGATGTATGGGCCAGCCGCAAGTTTCTCCTTGCTTCCGTTTACATCCGAAGTACGGCTACAGGATAATGTAAAGTGTATCCCGGGCGGCGCTGCAGCCTGCGCAGGCTCTTGCCTACAGCATGAATACTAGACAAGGTCACACTACATTGAAAAAGACGGTGGAATTCAACGGCACTGTTTCCAAATAAACGGTATTGTGATGCATATGCAGTAAAAAGAAAATTTCCAAAGTCTTGCAAGTCTTACCTTAAAACCACTTGCCTAAATTCTTAAACATTATTGAATGTGATATGAAATCTTAGTTCATCTACGAAAATACAACGTTATGGGATTGGTGGTGTTAAAACATCATTACTACTCCATAATTTTAAAATTGTACGCCACTTCTGCATGTTCTGATGCCACTATTGCAAGTAATTTTGTCTTTAATCCTGCTGAGTATTACTTCACCCGTTGTGTGTGCCGGAAAACATTTAAAAGCTTTTTTTTTTTATGGATATTCCTGAATAACCTTCCCTCATCGAACCTAAACTAAATACTGATTATGAATGTTGTACGTGTTGCATCCCGCTCCCCCCTCCTTTTTTCAGTCCAACTTTCCTTTGTATATAATTATAAAAATAAAGGTAAATAAAAATGTCGAGAATTAAACCATGATGAATCAGTTGGTAATGCTGACATATTTCACAATCACTAACAACATATATACGAAAATATATTTCCATTTATTCACATGCATCAGCAAAGAATTAAGGTATTCACAAACATACCGAAAAAGCCTCAAGTATTGTCGAAATTCAAAATCAGGACATATGATATCATTTCGACTCGTAAATTCGTAAATTTTAATCTCGCGCCGTAAAGTATTTTACCACATGACTGTAATACAAGCAAAACTGTCCTGTGAGCCAAAGAACTTAAATTTTAGACTGTTTCTCCTCTAGCCCCTCCCATCCCTCGGACACGTTAACCTCCAATCAACCTTCTGTTACAATCAACTATATATTGTCTGTGCCCCACTATTCCCTTATCACCCAACGGATAAATTCAGGAAGAAAATTACTTTTCGGTAAAAAAAATAATTGGACATTTCATTACAGCCATCGTTCAAAACCTGAAGATAGCAGAAATCAGGTAGAAATATATTTCACTGAATAAAATTATAATTTTTTTCCTTATTATTACTTGAACGTTCCCAGGGTGAAATGTGTACATCTTCGACCAGCAGCTGGTAACTGCAGCTGGAACTCCAGTGGCATCGAAGGCTTATCTTAACATTCTGGATGAATGACTTTGAGATATTAAAAGCTAGTAGCGCGGACATATTTCCTACACATTCGTTTTTTTTTTTTTGCGCGTTTACGCGTATCTCAGCACATATGTATCCGGGAAATACCTGTGCGGTTTTGTTTTTATCGTATTAAGTGTATTCGAAGAGTAAGAAGTCACGAAAATTATAAACATAAATCACTCTTTTTAGATCTTGCCTGCGCAATTTCCTTAAAAGATATAGGAGAAAAGTACAACCATACAGTCGTAGTTATATATGTGGGCTTTCATCGTGAAATAAAGTCGCTTCTGTCACAGATCTAGTTTGCTCAGAGAAGCGTGACGTCGGAAGCACTGCACCCCGATTCCGCACCTTGCACATATAAGCTATGGGGCCCTATGCGGGCGGTTTATTTTCACCCTTATCGCTATGACTCGAACACTAAAAAAGTCTCGGGATCTCCTACAGCTAACTGTGTAAACGCTGTTTACAATAAAGTGAGCACTTTAGACATGAACCTTGGAAACAAAGGCACTGCCCCCGCATGCATATATTTTACTGGGTGCGCTAACTGGCATTTATCCAGTAAAGTTGGTCACGGTGGATGGAGAGTAGTTCTATATCTCAACGTCGAGGAAAAAGTGTTAGGTAACATATTGTGTTAACTTAAAATTTTTCTTTTGCATTTTATTTTTTTATTCATCAAAGTGTAAAAATGATGTGATTTGTAAAGTATTTAGTGTCTTAATAATTTCACAGTTTCATTTGACCGACGCATGAATAAAGTGAGGAGGCCCATTGCAGTGTTAATTTTACATACGGCAGAATAATACACAACATGTATACAATTAGAACGTAAGCAGGGCTTTTAAAAGTGCTCGTTTTGCCGTGAACAGCCTATAGCAGCATGATCGTAATGAGGGAGAGAGAAACAGCCTTAATGTAGTGAGTAAAGCCCCTAGTATTTCGCGGATTGTGTTGGCAGCAAGCTAGGCTGGACAGACCTCTATACACTCGGGACATTATCGTTTTCTTATTGGTTGCTCTGCTCAAGTGAGATCTCTGTACAGAACTGTTAAACACTGCTTCACACAACTGCTAACTGGCTCACAGTTAAACGGGGGGTGTCTAAAGAACTGTCATCCAATCACAACAGTAGGAGAAAAGAGCACGTGATTGGAGTCTACCTCGCCTCCGAATGAATTCGCCAATAACTCGTGGCTCTAACTATTGATGCGTATCCTTCGAACAATAAGACGTGGTAGTGGACGCCAGCTTCTGAAGGGTTGAGAATGGCGTGGAGGGATTTTGGCGGCTCTTGGCATCGAGGCCGTGAGAACCGATCAGGGTTAAGTGAAGCGAGTATAGTGCAGCGTCGGAATGTGAGGGCGGGGGAAACAGAAAATCCCTGAGAAAACCCGCCAACCAGCGGCATCGTCCGGCACGATTCCCGCGTGCGAAGGTCCGGGAGTGGCCCCACCGAGAATCGAGCCCGGTTCGCCTAGGTGAGAGGCGAGTAGTCTGACCACTACACCACCGCGGCCCCAAGGGCTGAGAAGAAAATAAGTCTGAAGTCTCAGAATCGCTGCACGAAACAGTTATTACTCTTCTGTGTACATGATTAAAACAAATATTGTTCCTGCAAAATATTTCTGGTTTGTTCCACACGTAACATTCAGTGAGATGAAATAAAATTAACTTCTTTTACTAGCGGTTAATAAATGGGTTATGTTTGTTCTTAACATAAATGTGAGGTAACTTGAAAAAAATAAACTATACGAATTTAAATTTCTGCCTTTAAATATTATAATACTATAAATATCCACAGAAAAGCATGTGATTCGCAGTAAGTTAGGTAATATTTATTTATATCTCTTACGTTTTATATATCAATTAACATCAAATAGTCATCTACTAATTAGTATTTGTATAGAATATATTTCGTCGATGTTCCACTGAACATTTTTATAAATTAAATTATGTAATGGATGCTTCCGAACGTCTAATCACTATGTTAATATTGCAATTTATTTTTGTTTCATTGATAACATAAATTATGTTAGATTCCACAAGGGGGGGAGGGCACTTTCTTTTAGTTTCCAACATTATCTATAAATATGATGAATATAAATATGAAATAAAAAATTTCCAATGGAGTATTCTTTCTTAAACTTGTAAGACACTTTTATTTAGTACCCATTTGTGGCTGTCCAGTTATTAATTAAGAAAACTAACTTCTCAAATAATCATTGCTCGTGTATGTGTATATGTATATTAGTAGTTCGCTGATGGAAATATGCGGGTAGGGAATTATGAAAATATATTGGCACAACCTAAAGTTTAAAGTGGAGCGGTTATCTTAATGGTAAATTAAATAATTTTCCTCTAATTTTATACTTGTTAGAGTAAGAACTTCAATAACAGCAATATGTATATACATAAGCAGGGGCGCAGGAACTCATGGAAGGGGTAGCCCCCTCACAAATTTTGAGGCTGAGGTACAACATAGCAGTCATAAAACTCCTCCCCCTCCCCCTCAAAATCTGAAACTGCTCCAACGCTACTGTAGGTTTTGTGTGTATGTTAATCATTACTAAATTGTCTCTTGGTTGACACAGGCACTGGAGTCATACGTCCTCGGCAATGTTAATTATTGCCAGTGGTGTACGAAGACTCTCATACTGGTGCAGCAAGAATAATGTTAAACCACCAACCCAGGCCATATAAGGAACTACAGTAGTGTGTATGGAGTGCAAATACACAACGGAGCCATAGTGTTGTAGTGGTTGGACTGCTCGCCTCCACCAAGGGGAACCGGGTTCGTATCCCTGCGGGGTCATCCGGATTTTCGTATGTGGGAATTGTGCCGGACGATGCCGCTGGTCGGCGGGTTTTCTCGAAGATCTCCCGTTTCCCCCGCCCTTGCACTCGGGCTCTGTTCCATACTCAACTCGTTTCACCCCCATCGGCTCTCAAGATCTTGTTGTTAAGAGCCTCCCAAACATCCCCGCTCCACTCTCAACTTAACTAACTGCGTGCTGCTTAAACCTTCTTTTAAGAGAGTCGCAATGCATTGGAAAATGAACGCACAAAAACTTCAGAGCCAAGATGCAGCCCCTCCCCCTCCCCCATCCAAAAAAAAACTCCTTTACGCGCCCCTGCACCACAGGCTTCTCCGGGCCATGAAATAACCGCATGTCGAAATTCGTAACTACATATGTGGTAATCCTGGCATGTGCAACCTCTTTCAATTCTACTGGAATACAATAAATTGTTTCCTATGTAATATTTTTCTTTTAAAATAGGTTCTCTCTTTTAGTCTAATTTTTTTTTGGAGCATTAGTATACGCGCATTTATTTCCTCTGATTTTATTAGTAAGAAATGCTTTATGCGACACTCTCTAAAACTATCCTATCCAGGAACGTGTTTTCTCAACTAAATTTTGTTGCTTGTACCCTCGCATTAAATTCATATCTAGTGAGTTATATTTTATTTAAAACTTTATCATCTATATAAAACTAAATATGTATCAATATTCTATTTTCATTAGAAATTTTGATCGCATCTAGAAGTTCTTAATTACATATTTGTAGCTGTTTTTTATCCTTTACTGGATACTACAATCTCTCAGAAACTCAGTATGTGGCTCGCTACGAGCTCATAATGCGACTCATATTATTCGAGCAGTCATCTGAGGTACAATTTTGAAAATGTTGTGTATGTTTCCAACATAGGAGTACTTGTTGGCTTCACTGATACGCAATTACGAATTTTATGCATTTAGTAATAACAAAGAAAAAAACATTTTATTTTTAAATAATACATGGATTATTTGATGTTTATGTGTCCATTATTAACCCTCTAATTATTAGCTGAAGTACTACGTTAACTCAGAACTCACCTTTCCAGTAGAAGTTGAAGTTTCTGTTGCCGTCGACTCCTCTGCAAACTGAACCTCGGATTACAGATCGCGTTTTCCTCCAGAGTCGTCTCTGCAATAATTCCGTTACACTTCAATAGAGGCGGGTTTGAAATAGTGAGAAACAAATTCTGCAAACTCGATTGCTTTTCCAAACCAGGTCTAGCTATGCATGCCTGCATGAGGGAGAGCCCTCAACAATTTTACATTTATCAGACATTTATTTGGTTGTAAAGTCGGCTCGTAAATTACTCTATAGCCCGAATTAATACAAAGAAATGTGTGCAAATTTGTGTAGGCTTTTGTTTTTAAAAGTAGAAGGAAAAATTTATTTTTGGCACATCGGGATCTGGGATCGGACCTCGGAGCTCTTCATGCTCTGCCATTCCGGTCAGCCGGCGGCCATCTTGTCTGCAATGTTGGATGTCGGTGGCCTTTGACTCTGATCCGGTGTTCTTTGACCTTTGGCCCTGGTGAACTCGAAATCCAAAAAATATATATATAAATGATACAAAAATATTTTAACAATTAATAAAAATTATTTAAAATCAGTTGTCGTCTTGACATTGTGAGGTGAACATCGACTTGGAACCGCTCTCTCGTCGTACAACGAAAATGAACTGCGGATACAACGGCCTGCCTTTGACCTCAACGACCATAGAGCCGCGACCTGCATCATCGCTAACTGGTTGTCGCCAGTGTCGATTCTGCGATCGAGTTTTCCCCTATGGTCAAAATGCTCGTCGGCACGAGAGAACGGCCTGTACGAAGAGACATTTTCGCGCGATGAAGAATTAGGACACGGTACCATGCAGTTTGTGCAAGGCGATACATTGGAAGAACATACCTAGACCTGCAAGGATTCGTCTATTGGGAGTCAGCAAATGTTGCCGGCAATACCGCCTGCTACATCGATGGGTACCGATTCGACAGGTTATTATGATGAGACAGTTAATGCTAAAGACGAAATGAGTGTAGTAGAGTCAGTTTGCACAGAATATTCACTTGCAGGGCGTTCATATGAAGTCTACGAACTTCAAAACAAAGTGTCGTCGGCTCTAAATACTGATGAGCAAACAACCCCTGCTACGAAGGAAAGCAAATATAATATTGAGGATGAATCAAGAAGTGAAGATGATAATGAAGACAGCATATAAGAATCTGAACATGATCACAGTGACAATGTTGAAAACAATGATGGCGATTTTCTCGATGCACTGACACGCCCCTCCAACGCATTTACTGCAATGAGCGACACGAAGAAGGCATAGAGGACGCCGAGAATACTGGCTACCTATTTCCCGAATATCCGAATGAACTAATTGATAAACACAGATATTTGATTGACCTTCAAAAATGTGGGTATTTCTCGCACATTGTTGATATCTTCAATCATTAGTAAACTGAAGGAACGTAGATGTATCGCATGATATGATGAACTACATTGTTCTGAAATCGTAATTACATAATATATTATTATAAAATAATTAGTTTCTTTATTTTTTGTCTCGTATATTTTTACCCGTCACAACTCTAAAAGTGGAGCTATAAGTATGAGCACTCGACCATTAACAAAAGATCTGTATATAGAATGACAATAAAAACTTCAGTAAAAATGCACGAACAGTTGACGGCATACAAAACATTAATTCTGTCGACTGTACAAATTTGGAGACATTTGGCGAACGAAAGTAATTTATATACATATGGTGAGGACAAATCGAAGGAACGATGTAAGGTTCGATCGAAGGATTGAGGGAAAGATTGTGAAAGATTAATGGAAATATTCTGAAATATTTTGAAATATTGATGGAAAGATTGCGAAAGGTTAATAGGTTGATTGAAAGATTGATGTAAAAATTGTGAAAGATTGGTGGAAATATTACGAAAGATTGATGGAAAGATAGAAAGATTGAAAGAGTAGACATTGAAAAATATTGATTGTAAGATTGAAAAATTGATGGAAGGTTGAAAGATTGATGGAAGTTTGAAAAACTGATAGAAAGATTGAAATATTGTGGTACTGATTGCGTTGCTGATTGTGGTACTGATTGTTGGAAATATTGCATGATTGATCGAAAGATTGATGAAAAAACAAGTGTTTCTTAAATCTTTTATTTATTTATTTAGAATTGTTTGGAATTTATAAAAGTTTTAGTATTTCTTTTTGGTTTCGAGGTTATCCAGGAAGACCAAATGCAAGGTCATCTGTATCCTAGGTGGCGGTAGTTATAGTCAGTAATATAATATGTTCTCTGACTTTTATGATGTTATTCTATATTTAGAATTCTTTCGAGTTGTTTCCAGTGTCATCCGAGGTCATGATTATAGGCGAAAGGTCATGGGTTAAGGTCACCTGGGTACAACAAGGAGGTTGTGTGACGTCATAACATGGTGGCTGGTCGGTTCCAGTCCCTCATCCACTCTGAGCACAAATATTCTTCATTTTAATTTGAAAATTTGAAATTTATTGAATTTTCAATAACTGGAACATTTAGGTTGGCGATCGAAGGTCGCTAGAGTCAATGTCAAAGTTCAAGGTTGCCGGGATCCAATATGTCGAACAAGCAGGCTGACATTACCACGATGGCTGATGGTTAGGTCTGACTCCGGACCCTGGACATCTTGCTTCGATTTGGCATTCCCTATACCTATAAAAGTAATATGGCCCCCACTGATCTGCCCTCGAGAAGCGGGCCTTCCAAAACCCCCTGAATTGGCTGCAAATTACCTTTTTTCGGCTCGTTTTTGCAAGCGTGAAGTTCGGTAATTTTTTGAGGGAAAAACGGGAATTTTTTAGGGGGAAAAGGAAATTTTGAGTGAAGTTTAATAGATTTTGAAGGAAAAATGCAAAATTTTTAGAAAAATGGCTGCCGGGTGACCGGAATTTGTTAATAATTTTTAATATTTTTAAAATTATTTTAATTCTTGATAATTTTTTACATATATTTTATACTTTTTTGTAATTTTTTTCATTTCGAGGTTACTGGATTTAAAGGTCAAAGGTCACCGGGGTTAAAGGTCAAAATTCACCGGCATCCAACATGGCGGACAAGATGGCCGCCGGTAGATCGAAATGACAGAGCATTAACAGCTCCGAGCTCCAATCCCAGATCCCGATGTGCCAAAAAGAACTTTTTCTTTCTACTTATAAACATTACAAATTGTTCAGTATTCAGTTTATCCAAACATCATATCACTTTCTGGCATACAAAACTCCCTCGTTCGGCATCATAGGATTAATGTTTCTCCATCTGTTTCACCTCATCCCGAATGTGCATACATACCAAGCTTTCGGATTAAATATAAGTATCGTTAATAACGCCAAATATTGACTTATCACACTAGAATGGACAAACATGTGCTTTCTCATTCTCCAGATCGTTTGCTGAAGAAGCGAGATAGAAGACCTCTAAGATATATCGTTATTTTTACTGTATATTGATTGCTATCAACCTAGTTCTGCCAACGAGCAGCACATAACTCAGAAATGTTCCGTGAATTTTAAAAACGTTAAGTGTCGGATGTTTTCAGTCTTAAAACATTCTACTATCTTCAAACATGCATTAAGAAGGTTCATCTTTAAAAAGATATCAGGTTGTTCGGAAATAAATGGTTGTTGTTCCGATGCAACCACGAGTAACGTCCCTTAATTCACGCCTCTTGAATACAACTGCGTGTTTCGTAGAAACAGGAGCGAATTTGCTGGTGTGGAAGCCACAGGGGGGAGGGGGGCACGGGCCCCTCGCTAAAAAATGTTTAAGAACGTTCTATAATGAAATTTGGTCTACAATACTCGGTCGTGCTTTTCACTAGTCAGTTTCTTTATCTTATATGTTTATATATATTTTAATAAGACAGTCTGCACATTATTCAAAAATTTACTTTTATTTTTCATTTAATTGCAAGGTCAATGGACTTGGAATTGTAAAGAGTTTATTAACTTCCCCCGGCGTTATACCTGAAGGCTTATCAGGGGACCGCTTACAAACTAACTTATGACCTAACTTAAAACTAACACCCATGTCTTAACTAGGATTCAAACCCAGAGCCACCCGCACCGCAGACCAGTGGCGCACTAACCGACTGCGCCACGGGAGGTCGGTGTAAGGATAAGAACTTGTAAGTAGTAGGAGTGAAATCGTACAAGGAAAAACATACCTACCAGCATACATGTTTCCCCCTCATTCAGTATATGTGCCCCCTCCCTCCCCTTCCACTTCTGCAGTTTCTATATTAGTGCTTGCAAAAGCGAGTTAATGTGTTGTGTGTAAAATGTTGGAACAACGTGATTTACAGGCCAGTTTGTTGCCTAAGTTCAAACTGGGACATACGGTGATAAAATTGTTTCCGGGTGTGGTTAAGAGTGGGTAAAGCATCTTTCCGGCTGGTGCATGTCTGTGCAAGCATGGTGGCATCGCAAGTTCAAGGGTGCTCCGATACGATGTCTCTTCGTTGTATACCGTTGTCCGAAGTACTCTTGCATAAATGCTGAGTTTTTTTTTTTTTTTTTTTTTTTTGGAAAAACACTTCCTTGCCCTTCGCGGGCAGATGTTTCCACGGTCCGTCCATTCCCACTACGAACATTGGTTTCTGGGTCGGTCTCTTTGATCTTCAATCACACGGCCGAGGAGGGTCGTCCTGGAAATGTCTGACAGACACAGAACAAGGTGTTTCCACAGTCCGCCATTTGACAGACATCCCAACTGTGACATGTATGACATCGTGCTCACGGAACACGAAGCAGTGGAAAAACCGCTTATACACACTGTTGAATTTTCCATTTATATACCACAACTTCATTTTAAATGACACTAATAAATATTGAATACTATTGTGCTTTTGCATTATACAGATGCCTTCCAATGTAGTCACTAAGTTCGATAAACACGTTATCTGGTAACTGTTAAAAAATAACAATCTGCTGACAATTTGAAAATATTACTTTAATAATTATGTCATAATTGCTTGAAAAAGTTAAGAATTAATGTTTGTTCTACGGCGTAATGACTATATCTAGATAGGTATAGTAGAATTGCACCATTTTTTTTAAATTTAATAGTTTTCCCAATATTTCATGTTTAATGTTTAACAAATTCAAAATATTAATTTCACTTCAATTGGGGACATCGTTTTTATTCCAATTAGATTTCATTTCTTTTTAAAGAGATCATTATCTCAGTGAATTTCTTTCATTTTAACTTATTGAGGGCCTTCTTACATTTACATTTTCTCAGCCTAGTCTCCTCAAGAATTAGCCTGCACTTCAGCCAAATTGTCAACGCATCAGGATGAGTTTTTTTACGATGTCCTTCAACCTCAGTAAACTTTCACCTCGCGTCATTTCTTTCTTATGTTATTACCAAGCGCGAAAAACTCGTAAGCTGCCGTTTCGATTAAGTTTATGCCATCTAGCGGCAAGCACCCGAAGCTTTGCCGCGGGTTTTTTCGAGCATTCACTGCATATCGACTTTGCATTTTGCATCCTACTGGCTAGCTGAAAACATCTTTCGTCACAGCATGCTATTTCAAGGCTCCCCTTGTGAACAGAATCTAATTCCATCACATTCATCTTTACATCTTATCATGTAGATTAGCTGTGAAAACAACGTAGTTTAGTGGTATTATGCTACTTTATTGTAGTCTTCTACCTCCAGCATGGGTAAGTGTTGCTCTACTGTTTTCCTGATCCATTTTCGCGATATCTGTTTTTTTTTTTCTTTTTAATTAGTGCCCGACCTCTCCAGAGATCACAGTTTCAATGTTCGCAGAATCGCAGTATCACCCATAGACTAAATATGAGGTAGACCGCTTATTCGTCTTCTGCGCATGTACCCAACATTGACCAACCCCAATCCTACACAACTGTCAGAGTCACATGGTCTACTGTGATGAACGTGTTTGTTTTACGTCTTAATTTTTAAACGAAAAGCACTATATATTAAAAAGTATTTTTACCAGTTTGAATGTAATAAAAAACATTACAAATTGATTAGAGGAAGTATAAAAACATCTCAAAAGCACTTGGTTACTAAACAGTATTCTAACCTCAAACCCAATCCACGCCATTTTTACTAGACATGTAGGCGGAAAAGCAGTTCAATGTTGGGACACGGAGATTGGTTGTGCGCAGCCAGCGAGATCGGTCTACCTTATCTTTAGCCTATGGTATCACCGCTCACTGTTCCACCGTTAGCTGAGTAGCAGTTTCCGGTATATCTGTACCCATAGACAAAATATTAGGTGCACCTATCTCGCTAGCTGCGCACAACCAATTTTGGTGTCCCAACATTGAACTGCTTTTCGGCCAACACGTCTAGCGAAAACGGCATGGTTTGGATTTTAGGTTAGAAAACTAATTTGTAAACAAGTGCTTGGAGATATTTTTATACTTCCTCTAACCAGTTCGTAATGTATTTTGATTGAATTCAAAATATTTAGGGTATTTTATTCAGATATAGTTCTTGTCATTAAAAAATTAAGATGTAAACAAACACGTTCATCAGTGTTGACCATATGACTGACAGTAGTGTAGGATTGGGTAGGTGAATTTTGGATACATGTGCAGAAGACGAATAAGCTGTATACCTCATGTTTAGTCTATGTCCGTACCGAGGCGATGTATTGGGAAGATTGCAGCTTCGCAGTCAAACTTTGTAGCTGTGATGTGATACTCGCGACCCCAGTCACGTTCACCGAGGAATGATCATGGCGGTTTCTATTTTCTGGTCTCAGCCGGACAACTCCGCATCATATTCACTTTGATTGAACCCACAGTTTGTAAACTTTCAACTTTTAAAATGAACATTTTGTTTCATGATCAAAACAAAATTTATTCCTACCTTATAAAATATTTTGTGTTTACTAAAAGATCAATGCCCTGGCATTGAAATACTCATATTCAAAAATAAATATATATCGTAAGGGGCATCCTGTTATCACACAGATTGTCATAATATCATTCACTTTTTATGCCAGCTAAAGATATTATTTTTAATATATCTGATGTTAATTTCCTTACTACTAATGGAATTATTTATTTTACTTTCCTCGCTATCATATATAAATAATAATTAAATTGTTTTCATTATTCATTAACTAATGTTGGCCTTTTCTAACCAGCACGCACTTATGTATGAATATTTAATTTATTTTTGGTAGCAGTAACTATGGTAGCAGTTTTTAAATAAATAAAGGCCACAGTAGTTTCAAAATAAGAGTATCAAAACTACTTAACTAGGCTGCACTCTCACTTTGAATCAGTGATTTCAATTCATTGAATTATTTCGTTTATTTTCTATTAATGAGATTTTATCTACCAATGACTCAAAGAAAGGCACTGGGGTTTTTACTGCCAGACCAGTGCAGTTCATAAAGGATCAGTAAAATTCGTGGTTTAATCAGTGAATACCATAAACTAAATTGATCAGTAGAATTTTACTGATTTGAGTGAAGCAGTTTTGTTAGACTTGCAGTCAAATTCGCATATTTGGCGCAGTTTAAAGTGTTTTCGATTTTAGAGTGTGGAGATAGTAATTCAACATGGTGGTTGGAGTATACAGGTTGTTTCAAGATTGCATGGCATTACTTCGGGGGAACATTCCTCACATCTGGAGGATGAGAAAAAATGTTATATAAACATAGGTCCGCAAACGCTTCGTGTTTTACCACAGCCCGTAATACACAACGTACAATGTATGGCCCGCAGGCTGGATCATGTTAATGTGGAGTGCGATTACAGCTGTAATTGGCAGCCCCATACCAGCCCGGAAGAGCCCTGATTTCAATCCACTAGGCTTTTATTTCAGGGGAAATTTAAAGGCACTTGTGTATGCAACCCCAGTGGACGATGTGGGCAACCTCCATAATTGTATTGTGGTAGGTTGCGAAACAATCAGGAATTTTCCAGGGATTCATCAGGTGTCCGTGCAACGGCGGGTTGATGCATGTGTTCGTGCTGATGGAGGGAATTTTGAACATTCCCTTTAGTGGCGACGATAAGCTTTCACACATGTATAACTAATTTCTGTGCAGTTCCTACTGCTGTCCTACTACTGTCGTAGTGTGCGGTGCTGTGTATCGTGCAAACGAACGCCGTGATGGCATTCCACAGTAACATGATCCAGCCCACGGGCCATACACTGTATGTTATGTATTACGGGCTGCAGTAAAGAAACGAAGCGTTTGCGGACCTATGTTCATAAGCCTATAACATTTTTCATTCTCCAGATGTGAGGAATGTTTCCCCAAAATATTGTTATGCAATTTTGCAACATCCTGTAGTGAATAGATGAGGGAGACTCTTAACATCGAGGTCTTGAGAGCCGATGAGGGTGAAGCGAGGTGAGTATGGAGCAGCACCAGGATGCAAGAGCGGGGAATGGAATATCCCCGAGAGAACTCGCCTACCAGCGGCATCGTCCAGAACGATTCCCACATGCAAAAATCCGGGAGAGACCCCGCCAGGAATCAAACCCGGTTCGCCTAGGTGAGTTGCGAGTAGTCTGACCACTACATCACTGCGACCCCAGCATGGCATGTGAGGCCGAGTGTAAACATGTGGGTGTGCAGACGGCGTGTGTGGCCCACAGGCAGTAGGTACTAGACTCACTGAGGTGTGGCTGAACTCGTAGCCGTCGGCGTTGAGGACGGGCACGATGTGCCAGTCGACTGCCTGCAGCAGGTCGCGGTTGGCGGGGTTCTCTACCAGCTGCTGCACCACGTAGAGGGCCATGGCGGGGGCGATCCACTCGCGCGCGTGCATGCCCGCCTCCACCAGCACCACGGGTTTGCCGCCCCTGCCACCCCCAGAGATCTTGATCATCTTGAGGTCGCGACCCTCGTAGCTCCGGCCTATCGACTCCACAGCCACCACGCCCGGGTACTCAGCCGCCAGCTCGTCCATGTACGAGTGGATCTGCGGACACACACATCACCATACACTCATGATGAATTCAGAGATTTGGGTGGCTTAACAACGAGGTCTTGAGAGAGCTGATAAGGGTGAGATGAGGTGAGCATGGAGCAGTGCCGGAATGCAAGAGTATAGGTAACAGGAAACCCCCGAGAAAACCCGCCGACCAGAGGCATCGTCCGGCATGATCACCTCTTGCGAAAATCCTGGTGTGACCCGGCCGGGGATTGATCCCGGTTCACCTTGGTGGGCGGCAGGCAGGCTAACTGCTCAGCCATCGTGACCTCCATTAAAGATGAGATTGACAGATACTTCTGGGACTGTACCCAACATTGATCTACCCCAAACCAACACAACTGAGAAAGTTAGAAAGTTCCACGCGTTCAACATTCATGAATATGTTTGTTTATACTATAATTTTCAAAATACAAGCACTTTCGCATTATTAAAATACTTTTAATGGCAGTTCACGGTTATTTGAGCAATTTTGAAATCGCCGTTTAAAAAATGTCACTCCTCTTATCTGCATGTATTTTAACGGCTTGCTCGCAGTAAAGTTAATATTGAAGGAAGAGGGCGCGAGAGGGGAGAAAGTAGCTCCATGTTTTAATTTTGAATTTAAAATGTTAGGAAAAAATCCGTGAATGCTGAGATGATTTCGTTTTGTTATCTTTTTAGGAATATAAGTATAATAATTAACTAATTTGTAAGATATACCTATACTTTTGTAATATTTCAGTTTCACTTGGCCGACGTATGAATAAAGTGATCAAGCCCTTGGCAACGTTAATTCTACGTACGGTCGAAAAATACACAATATACATACAAGTAGATCGTAAGGAGGGCTTTCAAAAGTGCTCAGTTTATCGTGAACAGCCTATACCAATTTCAATTTAATCAAACTGCTTTACGAATTGCTTAGATAATGTTTACAAACATCTCAAAGCACTTGTTTGCTAAACGGTGTTCTAACCTCAAATGGCATCCATAACATTTATGATAGTCGTGTTGGCAGTAATACAGTTCGATGTTGGGACCCAAGGACTGTTTTTGCGCAGCCAGCGAGATCGCTCTACGCCATATTCACTCTACGAGACAGACAGCCTACGCCTTGCTCACATCTGCCACACAGTACAGCCGCAACAACCTGTCCTCATCCTGTGAGGGAAATACTACAGGCTGTTCTCACGGTTAGTTGGGTGCTTGAATGTCCTGCTTAGGATCTAATTTCTCTCTCATTTTGTATCCGTCCGCTGTATGTAGTTTAATATTGCCATGGGCCGTCTCACTTTACATATGCGCCGTGCAAGTGGAAACCAAGTAATGTTTAGGGAAGTCGATTTGTTAATAATATGCACATTACTGCTCTAACGTGTATAAAACAACAAAAATAACCGTAAATTTGAGTAGCCACAAATTTAGATATTGCACTCTCAGTACGACGTCGTATCTTAGAACTATGTAATTAATTTGCAGCTTACTTCACTAACAGCCTGCCTTCCAGTGTGTACTCTATTAAACATGTAGTTTAAGGAATTAAATTTTTTTTGTCATTGATTTCAAAACTGCTTACTCTAGAGCGAACACATTTTATTAATAAACCCCATTGCGCACATCTGTTCTTATTAATGACAGTGCAATGGCGTACGTCCAAGTTAATTTTCACTCAATTAGTTATTCCTTAATAAGAGAAGCGTTTAAATGAAAAGCCTGTCCTGTGAGTTTTTGTATAATTTTTGGGCGAATTTTCCTTCGGACTCGACATTAGGTGACTATACATTTCTTGATTTATATATCTATACACAACACACGCAAGAATGCCTTAACATTCACGGTCAAAAATAGTCAAGTGTCGAGTTTAAACTGCACATTTCATGTTTACAGATGATTGGAATTTTGCAATGATTACAATATCAGATCACACGGACAACAAAACTGGCGTGCTGATGGTGCCCATGTTATTGTGCTGTGCGTATTTGTTAAATAATAATGGCAAATAGATAACGAACTCAACATAGTAGCGACCACAGTATTTCAAGCACGACCAACAGCACCTCCAATGTATAGTTCACGAGCTATTTAGACGCTTCAAACGTGCCAAGACAGAAACCCAGCCATAGTAGTGCGATGTATTAAGCTCTGCAAGTTTTTCTCAGATACTGCTCAAACATTCCTGAAAATCCTCGAGAATTCTTCCGTTATTCCTCAAATATTTCTCAAATTCCTCAAACATTAGACAAAACTTCAGATTTTATTACAGCGAGCTACCATCATACTATTGCTCTTACTTTAATAATGTTTCTTAACTAGACTTAAATAACAGTAATGCTAATAACTTACTTTATGGAGTCTGTGGTATTTGTTAAACGACAACCCAAACTCAATCTCTCGTGACCTCAACTGGCTGACCTTCTCTTGGTCCATAACTCTAGAAAAAAAATACTAATAATAGGTATATGATAAATGCAACACATATTTGGTGTAACAGTATAATTTCTGGAATAAAAGTGGCTCGTGACCTTCATGACTTTGTAGGATTGGTGAATAACGTATAAGATATTTTAAAGCACACTTTCTCAATACTTGAGTCTAAATATCAAAGTTATTCCACTTATCTTAAACAGCATATAATATGTTTAAAATGCGTCATTTCAGTGTACATGGTTCAATTCCCTAGCTGATACTACCATATCTTCCGATGCGAGACCTCATGTATATGTAGTTTTTTTTCTTTTGCGTAGTTTTAATGATTATCATATTCATAATTTTTTCATAACCATTCCAGAACTGGTTTCCTTCTAGTTCTGAATTGGTTACTTCAAATAAAATATATGACTTATTTAAATTTTGCATTGAAATCTTTTTCTCTGATCTTTTGTTGTGTATGATAACATTTATGAACTTTGCATGGAACTAAATTTCTACAAAGTAGTATATAGATTACTTCATTTATTTGGCATTACACGTCATCTTAACTGTAATAAAAGACTCACAGAAAACATACCTGCAGCAATACAATGTCCGTGTATATTTATCACATAATCTTAAAATAATATAGTGGTTTTGAATCAGTGGAGCACATGCTTAAATTAGTAATTACCATGTTAAGAATATTTATCATAAAATATCAATATGTGACACCATTTTAAATTAAACTTACATGTGAGCTCCTAGTAGTTCACCAAATATCAGGCACTATTAATTAATTCCAAGATAAATTTAAATTTACTATTTCCAGTATAGATCAAATATCTAAAATTTATAAAAAAAAAAAAGAAACATTTATAAAAACATCAACATGTTTTGCAAATGAACAGTAAGGTTTAATAAATAAATAAATAAAAAGGCTATAGCAGGAGGCATTTCTCAGCATTATAAAGTATATGTTAAATTAAATAACAACTATCTAAAATATTGTGATAAAATATAAGACGTAATTATTTGATATATTTAGACGCTAAGAATTTATACCTATGGTTGGACTATGTGAGAATAGTTACCATATATAGGATTTGAATGAGTTAGAAAATATAATTTATAAACATTAGAAAATTAAATTATATATTCATCAAACCTGCCAGAAGACTATTTTTTATAAGTCGATATAGAATACCTAACCTAAAAATTTATATAATACCCATGACGATTTTCTTTTAGCTCCAGAACAAAAAGAAAATAAAGACAAATATGTTTTCACTACATACCTTCAAAATTATGTTTATAAAATAAACTGATATAAAGAAAATATCATTAAATTTTAAAATCTAAATCATTTTATTGGCTTAGAAATACACTGATATAACTACACAGATGATAACAAAGCAGCAAATGATTTTTTAAAAAACTTTTATTATAAATTAATTAATTAATCTGTTCATGGAAAAATTATGGAAAATATAAGAAAAAAAAACAAAAAAGGAAATTGCTTAGTTCTAAAATTTAGAAAAATTTACATATATAATCAATAGAGTTAATATAATAGTGAATATATAATAGTTGTTCCTACGAATACATCTAAATTGACATTTGGTTAAATGTTTTTTAATACTTAAAAATCTTATACATGTCTAAAGAGTCTATTTACAATCTTCATTATAAAACTGTAAAACCAAAATATAATCAAAATATAACATTATACTGTTGCAATAATTGTTCTTTAATATATAACATTAAATCTGAAGATTTTTATTTTGTCTGATGGAAAAAAATAACTAAATTGCATACTAATGGTTATCAAAAAGATAATATATAAATATATATATATACATCATATTAATAAAAAATTAATAAGAAAATTAAAGATGAATGTAATAGAAAAATATGACTCAGTTAATTGGATTAGGATCGTAAATGTATACTTATAGATTGACATGAATGTAATTTAAAAATTAAAACAGTTATATAAGTTGTTAAAAATGAAATAACATTTGAAGGTTATAGAAATTGTTTTTTCGAACAAAGAAAAATATTTAGAAAAGTGAGTTTAATAAGATCTTATAAACATTAGGTTTATAAATTCAAACAAATAATATAAATTATAAAAGAAAAAATTTAGAAAATAAAACTTATAAAGTACAATATGTATGTATAACAAAAGAATAAAATAAAAAGTTTTAAAGTATAAAATATGCAATTAAAATTATTTAATTCTAAAATAATTTTCTACCAGTACTATCAAAGATATTAAATTTCAATTTTCATCTCTTGGTTCATGAAAATATTATTAATTATTTATATTATTAAATATTTATATAGTAAAAATATATTAAATATTTATAAAATTAAATGATATTATTAAATATCGTTTTTTTTAATAATGGATATGAAGGTTTATAAGCAATAGAATCCTTGAAAATATACATTGTTTTCATTTAAAACTACATGTAATGTTACTTTCTAAATTACTCATTTCTTCATATTTTATGAACATGCCATAAGCTAAATTATTATCAACATCTATAGTATTGATTGTAGGAGGATCTGTGGCACATACAACTTTATTATATTAAATTTTATTTCTTCTAAATCCTAAAATATTAGCCAATCGACTATCTAATTGAGTATCATATTTGCTTTCAATAACAATTATTCTTAGATTTTTTGATTCTTAAACAATGTTATTTGTTTTAAAAGGTTCATATAAACTTTTAGTATTTTGTAACGTTACAAAGTTGTATTGGATATTTTGAATAAATGATTTTTTATTATATTGATTAAAGACTGCCATTATATAATCTTTGTTAGTGTTAAATATGATGCATGAAATCTACTTAAATAAATAGGTTGTTCATTGTAATAAATTACTTAATTATTTTTATATAGATTTTTTTTCAGTTAACTTAAAAATTGTATTATATGCATATATAAATTCTATTATTAGTGTTTGATGAATAAAATGTTTGTCGATCATTTATATACAGTAAATTTGATGTTACTTTTTATTTGTAGTATTAACAATAATTTATCAATAGTTATTTTATTAATTAGCATTATGTATAGATATATATTATTAGAAGGCATTTACATAAAAAGGTATATTTAAATTAATAAAATACAGTCTAGGGAGTATCGTTTGAATCAATAAAGATAATTGTATAAATAAAACTATTTGTAACTGGTAATTTTTATCTGATAATATTAGGGGAATAGTAGTTTGTTTCAATAACTGTAAAAACGAATTAAAAGTTATATTTTACAAAACTTGTTATTAAAATTGAATAAATTGCATGTTGGTTCAAAAAGTTTAAATCAACCAAAATTTCTACATTTAATACAAGATATTTTTTGAAATATCGAAATAATATTTTTAAAAAATTTTAAACATAACATAATTCGTTATATTTGACAGTGTTTGTAAAATATCATGCAATGAATTATTTAGAAACTAATTTATATCTCATTTTGAACAAAAAATGTATGATTTTAATGTTTATATTGTTTATGAACCTCCTTATTCATTGCAGTAAAAAAATTATTATTGAAAAATTTAATTATTATATTCTAGAACTAAGGTATATAAATGTAAGTTTAAAATATTTTCATGTGGCTGATATAAAAATGGTTTCAGGAATGAAAAAATTATCTTGCATATTATGTGTTTTTGATATATTTTAATTTTTAATCTTTCATTTAAAATTTTAATTCTTTATATAGTCACTTATTGTATTGTACAATTTTATTTTCTAAAATTATTATTTTATCATTGTCATTAGTAAAAGATGTTTTATTTATTTGAACTGTATAAAACTCATGTTTATAAAAAATGTCGATTTTTTTCTGAATATTTTTGGTTCTTCGAAAAGGCAATATTTGTAATCTTCAAACAATATTTAATTTATAACAACCAGTTATTTAACTTAAATTGATATCTATATAAATTAGTTTATCTAATTTTAATTAAGTTAAATCCATAAAACTGCTAAATATTTACTATTAATATAGCATAATTAGAATTACGTTTTCATACAATTTTTATAATTATTATTTCGTTCTGTTTTTATTATTTTTCTATTTTCATTTTTTCCATAAAAATAAATTTTTTTTAAATTGTAAAAATTGTGTTACAAATTATTCCTTACTTTATTTTCATTTGTGTATTAAGATCAATGTATTTATAAAATCAATTGCATTGTCTTAATTTAAAGAATATTATGAGATTATTTTTAATGCCAAACCATTTTCTAAGCACAATTTAGAAGTTATTTATTGTAAACATTTTTCTTTATTTTCTAAAGTTGATATTTTCTTTTAGTTCTTGGAGCTATTAGCAAATCGTTATAATTATTATATAGATTTTTTAGTTAGGTATTCTAAATCTACATGAACTTATAGTATATTTTATTTGTTAGATATATTTTGTAGCACGCAAGAATGACACATTGGCTTGAATATTTAATTAATTTATGCATTTAATGTATATCACACAAATAATATTATTTTATTTATGAAAATTTCTACAATTTCCATAATGTTTTAGTATTTTAATTGCAGTATTTTGAAAACTATATGTTATGATGGTAATAAGGAATGTTTAAATGAGTAAGTTTACATAGCATCTTATTTGTGTGTGTGTATACATATATATATATATATATATATATATATATATATATATATATATATATATATATCCATTTTTGATTTTTCTGTCTCAATATTGTATTTGTTTATTGTTTTTAATTTTTGTATCACCTTTTCGAGACCACATATTCTTTGGGATTTAGGGTGTTAGGGTCGTTGGAGTGGCTCGTTCAAGTAGTTTAATTTTTGCTGCCTTCCGATTGACTGGCAGGTTCGAGCCCTGTGTTAAGATAGGCTAGCATAGTATGCTATCAGTTGCTTTGACTTCACCGATCGGAGTAGGACAGAACTGCTGTAGGTCACTCATCCGTGTGGGTGTACCGTATGTTTTTAAATTAGATATTAGGAAGTCCAGTACTGTCTTTAGAGATGATGGGGGTGATTGAGGTGAGTATGAAGCTGTGCCGGAATGAAGGGGTAGGGGAAATGGGAGATCCCCGAGAAAACCCGCCGACCAACACCATCATCTGGCACGATTCCCACATGCGAAAATCCGGAGTGACCCGGCCCGGCATTGAACCCGGGTCGCCTTGGTGAGAGGTGAGCAGGCTAACTGCTCAGCCACCATGGCCCCTGTTTGCTTGAACAGCTGTTGTTGGTGATCCAACACATTTTCTCAGAGAAGCCTGAAAGAAATAAACTGTTTAAAGCTGACAGTAGGGTTGAGCCAGGAGAGCCTTTTCATTGTAAATTGTACCCGATACCGGCCAGATATGCTAACGAAGCCAAGGATTATTTGGGCATAATGTTGTCTTGGAATATTATCAAACATGTTTCCAGCCCATACTGTATGTAACCCAATGGTATTCGTGAAGAAAAAGGACGGGTCGGTCAGATTGTGTTTAGATGTTCGCAAGCTCAATGACATCACAATTAAATAACGAGAAAGTCCAAGGCCAACAGAATATTTATTGAAACTTTAACAAGACATCAAGTTTATGTCTAAAATAGACCTAACGCATGGTTATTGGCAAGTACTTCGATCGGAAGACTCACAAACGTTCACTGAATTCCTGTTCCATAACCAGCAGTTTTGTTTTGAAATTTTACCCTCTGGTTTGTGCAATGCAGTATCCCAATTTACTCATTGCTTGAGTGTGACACTAGGCGAGGAGTGTGCTGGCTTTGCCCGATGCTACATCGACAGCATTTAAATCGCATCAGCTATGTTTGAGGAACATCTAGAGTACTTGCAGGTGGTGCTAAAGAAGCTTACAGACGCTGGTATGACAGTTAAATTAATAAAGCCTCTCTTTTGCCGAGAAGAGGTACCATTCCTATGTCACATACTCATGACTGATGGAATTCACACCACGCCAGACAAACTAGCAGCCATAACTAATTTTCTGGTACCTAAGAATATTAGGCATTCCTTGCAGTAGTGGCATTTTACCGGAACTATGCAGGTAAAGTCGCCGAAGTCTGTTTACCACTTTTCGAACTGCTGAGAAAAGATGTTACTTGTAATTGGACTGAAGAGACGCAATGAGATTTTGAAGCTGTTAAGGAGTTGTTTTTGTCAGAACATATTATCTTCCAACTTGTCCAGGGTGAAGCCTATTATTTATATACAGATGCTTCCAACTATGTGCTAGGAGCAAAGTTTGCTCAGATGAGCAAAGAAGGTGTTAAGAAGACCATCGCAATGGCGAGTCGCCCTCTGAACAAGGTGGAAGAAATTATACAGTGACAGAAAAGGAAATGTTGAGTGTAGTGAGGGCTCTACAAAATTGTAGGAACTTGCTGCTAGGTGAACGCATTGTTCTGCAAACCGATCATCAGGCATTGTTAAGACTTAAAACGGGGGAGATTTTCAGCAGCAAACGAACCCGATGGTCGTTATTGGTACAAGAGTTCGACCTAGGCTTCCAACACATTAAGGGCAATGACAACATAGCAGCTGACTATCTCAGCCGAATACCCAATGAACACCAGGGTGTGTCAGTAAGAAACATCACGAATTCTCTGTAGCACCGATGGAAAAACAGCCAGTAACGTCACTAAATTCGCAGTAATTTTTTGCTAGTATACTGGAAGATCAACAGGATGATAGATTTTGTAGCACTATGCTTAAGAAGCTACAAGAATTACCGAGTGAACACCCATTAAGGAAATCTTTTTGTGTCAATTCATACAGAATTTTATTTTAACACAGCCTACATTGAACTGATTTCGAAGACGAATGAAATGTCGTCGTTCCGGTTAAATTGCAGCAGAAGTTATTACCGATACACATGAGCTGACAGGAAATATTGGTATCTGTAATACTTACAAGGCACTGAGGCACCAATTATTTTGGGAGAAGATGCTCAAAGTAGGAACTCACAGGGTAAGAGCATACTATTTGTGCCAGTGGTGTAAACACCCACAATAAAATTTTGTAAGCGAGCTGAAACCAATAATCCCAGAAAGTTCTCTAAATTTCGTTTCTGTAGATTTGTTTGGCCTGTTACAAAGGCCGGGGTAAAGTACGTTTTCGTCATGATGGGCGTATTTTCGAAATTTACCAAACTGTACGCAATCGTCCAGGCTAATGCCAGAGCTGTATTAAATAAGTTGGAACTGTTCGTCAAGGAGTTCGGCAACCCATTTGTAATTTGTCCGAAAAAGGCTCTCAATTCACAGGAAATATTTGGCAAGAAAGCCTAAGGGCCCAAGGAATTACTCACACAACTGCAGCTGTACGTCATCCCCAAGACAATCCTATCGAGTGACGTATATGAAGCTTGTAAAATATTTTACATATTTTCTGCCACACGTCACAACATGAATGCAGTGACAAAATTCCTTTGGTGGAATATGTATTAAATCATACTATTCATGAAACCACTAGTTTGACCCTGTGTGAAGTGCTAATGGCTCAGCATTCAGTGATATTTGACACCACAAAATTACCAGTGCCCCCAAAGATATCGCATTCAGCTAAAACATGTGATGATCACCTACGAGAGAAAATCAAGTTAATTGTGCGGAGAAGATTGCATTTGGCCACCAAGCAAAGAGTTAAATACGCAAATAAATCTTAGATATACGAGTTGAAACCCAGACAACTAGTGCTAGTTTGTGCTGTTAATATGAGCAAGCACTGGGATCATCCGTCTGGAAAGTTAATGCTTTTGTTCGAGGGACTCTATGAAGTGAAGCGGGAGGTATTTAAAAATTGTTATGAATTGGTTTTGCGGGCTACGAATCAAGTGATCAGGAGGTTTAACCTAATAGCTCTCCTCGCATACCGCACACATGAGGAGGAGAGTTCGGTGCAAGTACTAGCAAGCAGTGACTAACAGATGAAGCAGGAAAAATCTTTAAAGAATGCTGTAAGCTGTAGCATAAGCTATTGTAATAGCTTGGTAATAGAAGTGATTTTGCATGAAGCAGTTAGGATGAGTGTGGCCTGAGAGTTCTGCAGCCCCTATACATGCCACGCCTGAAGTTAATGTGATTACCTCCCAAGCTATTTTTTTTCTCCACACGCCAAATTGTTTGAAGTGAGCTGTGTCTTTCATGCTGCTAAGGAATATAACTATTATTGCTGTCACCAATATCAACATAGTAAGCTGCAGAGAGAAACGGACTATGCGATGCAAGTGCTATATAATTTGGCCATCATCCTGAACACCTGAATAAGGGACACGAGCTGAGCCTGCCTAATAAGAGCCTACCTCAACCGCACTTCCAAAGCAGGTCACTTACCAATTACAGGGTCGGAGCTTGAACTTAGGATCTGTAACAGCGAGATGGAGAACCCTAAGTCTTTTTAAGCACACACAGAACAAAGCTCTTTAAATAATACCACATAAACACTCTAATAAGAGGTGTATGTACCGTGGTTCATACAGCTGTTGTTTGTTTTGTTTATATCAAATTTCGTTATTAAGGTCTTCTCAGTTAATCCAGTCTGACAGTGCGGAGATGTGTTGTTGTTGAATGCTATGTTTTGATCCAATATTTATTATGCTGATAGCCTTGAGAAGCTATCATTTGTAAATATAATGTTAAGGATGGTTGTAGAGTCTTCATTCATATGCTGTTGGTAGTTTTGTTGTGTGTTGCTTCAGAGTTTAGCAACCAGAGATGTTTGCTTTTCCACAACAGTGCCTATATGTTTTAGGTGGGAAAGCAAATTGTTGTCTGTACATAGTTCTGCTTTACGTGTTTTTCTTTCTATTGATATCTGTCTTCTATCTGCTACATACTGTTTGACCAGGATAGGCATCAAGTTGGTAGTGGTCAGTTAGTTTAATTAAGAATGCCCTAAGTGTGATGTTTAGTGTGATGCTGAACTGTTGAAACAGAGTTAGTGTGTTTTAGTGTAATTCATGTGAATATAGATGTCACCAAAAGTTATAAGGCTCCGCGCCTCGCGGGGACAGTTTGAGTTTGTAACAGAATATGATGCACTACACAGGTGATAATTCGCATTCAACGCACACGCAATGTAGATGGAGGTGTGTCGGACCTCTACGCTTTGGACGATTCGACGAAACAAGCACTGCCGTTCGCCGAGAACCAGCAATTCGTCAGTTTTAACCAACATCGCTCCAAGGACTGAGAAGTACTTCGCACACATTTGAGCACAAGAGAGACTCGAACTGCGCTGAGAGCTTCTGAAAATGGCCGAAGGTGCTGCAGACCCGCCGGGGTGGTGCTGCAAAACAAGACGTCACTGCAGCAAGGGTCAAGTGATATGTCGCGTGAGCCTGTTAAAAATAGACTGCAGGCAAAATATTTTAAGCACTTCTTAAGAGGTGATGGACTTGGGAAGACAGTGCTTAAAAAGACTACACTGTGTAACTTTGCTTTTCTTTATTTGTAATCTTTCATCTTGATGTGTGCTACGTTTATTATGCCGACTTTGTCCCACACTACTTACACTGCACGTTAAAATAAGTGGTGAAGCTGTATGTAGCACACAAGAATAACTCATTAACTTTAATATTTAAATCATTTAAGCATGTTAGGTATGCCACACATGTAATATTTCTATATAGGTAAATTTATATAATTTTCATATTTTTTTATTTTACTGCAGAATTTTTAAAACGATATATTATGATCGCAATAAGGAATGTTTAAATGAGTTAGTTTAACTAGCATTTTATTTTTGTATTTACATATATTTTTATTTTTATTTTTTAGTCTCGATATTGTAACTGTTTCAGGGTTTTAATCTCTGTATCGCCTTTTCGAGACCACATATTCTTTGGAATTTAGGGCACTAGAGTCGTTGGAGTGGCTAGTTCAAGTAGTTTAAATTTGCTGCCTTCTGATTGGCTGGCAGGTTCGAACCCTGCGTTAAGATAGGGTGGAAAAGTATGTTAGCTGTCACTTTGCCGTCGCCATCGGAGTAGGACAGAACTGCTGTAGGTCGTTTACCCGAGTGGGTGCAATGTAGGTTTTCAAATTAGATATTAGGGAGTCTGGTACCACCCCTGAATGGAATCCGCGAGGAAAATGAGATGGCCACTAAGACACCTCCGCGTATTAGATATTCAGAAGTTAGCAGGTATCTGAAATGACTTCTGGTTCATGAACAATATGTTCACGTATTAAAGATGCCCTTATGCTGATTTGTTCCTGCTGCGGGAGAGGCTCTCATTTCTACCAGTTCTCTTTCCAAATAAAGCAAAGTCCTAGAGAACTACAGTATAGCCCAGATAAAACAGAGTTGTGTATCGACACTAGTTACTAGAGGACATGTAATATTTATTTGTTCGGAAAGGTCGAGAACCATGTCATTTTGATTTGCATTATGAACATATATCCTAGTATCCATTAACCATGAATTACCTAAGACTGAATCTAGTGTTTTCGCTGAGTTTAAATATTTTCCGAAACAGGATCGTTTTTGGAATTTTTATTTTTATCTAAAGAGCATGTTATAAACATTTTCAAGCTTTCTCACACTTAGTCTGTGGGCATAGGTACACATACAAATGGCCACTACCTAATGGCATTAGACTTATTTTCTTACATTTCAGTTGCTATTGACATCAAGGTTTACTAAATTAATTTTTCTTTCAGCATTTTTTAAGTTGAAAATAAATTTCTCATTAAAATTTTAAATGCTGAAACTAGAGGTGGTGTCTCCTGTTTTTCAATAGTAAGATTCATCACTCCAATTCTCTTAAGCATATTAATAGTTATCCTGTTCTGAAAGTGAATAGATTTAAGTTGCGTTCCTGCTGGTATACAAATAGCATGTCCACCGGCTGAGTTCTATGCAGGTCGTAAGTAATAAATGTGTATTGCGCCACAGTCTGCAGGGTGCTGGGCTATAGTTCCCTTAGAGGTGGTAACGATATCGTTATAAAGTGTTCATATTTGCTTACACATTCTAAATCACCTTACAGAAAATTTAGTAAACGTAATGAGTGAGGTCAAGGCAGCTATCCATAGCAAAGACACTACGCAGCAGTCATGTACTCTATACTGAACGGCCAGGTAGTACGGCATTCCTATTCATTCAGATCACTCACAGTGATCTGTTTACCCACGTCTAACACAATGTAATTTGCATAATAACATTGTCTTGTTCAATATTCACACTTACACATACAATGTTTGCACAGAGTATTGTTGTACTGTACACCTACATGTCCAGGCTTTGAAAGGGTCCCGGTACGTACACCATATATGTGCATATCTAATCGAACAACTCATTTACATATTATGCTGTCACCAGTGTGCATTATATACTAATTTGACACTCAACACAAGGGACCAATTTTTTTACCTGCCTGCTGTTGTGTGTTATCCTATGTTACGCCTGCTCATATGTTTCAATTTCTAATATAAATTTTTACTGTTTATAAATTAAATTATTCAAATCCAATATATGGTATATACTCTCACATAGCCCAATAGTACAAATTATTAGTATTTTAATATATCAAATACTAAGAACTTTTACAATTATCATAATTTTTATCATTATTATTTAAAAACACTGGCATGACTATAATTACAAAAATATTATCATTTTAGTTAAAATATATATTTTTTAGTTTTCTTTTTTGATTCTATGTGTCTGTAGAAATGAACACATTTTTCAATTATTACATCTTGCTATTTATATATTCAAAATATTTTAAGGTTTTATAATTTTTTTCAGGTTTTTGGTAGTTGATTTTTACTTGAGATTATTATTTTAAAGTATATAAAAACTGTAATTCAAAACCGTCACTAATTTGTTACTAGAAGGAATTTTTTTTTTTTTTTTTTTTTCATTATTAGGTATTAAATGTATATCTGCTTCATTATTTCCTAATTCCTTTACAAATAAATGTGCATTGTAAACATATAAATTCTGATATAAATAATAGATTTTATAATTTATATTACAATAGGTGTTTGCTACTCTTCTATATTTTCCAGTTAAGTGATCACGATCTGTAATGTTTTGTTTATGCTTTTTTAGATTTTAAATTGAATTCTTAACTTTATGTTGTCTTCTAATACTTCTTTTTGTTTCTTGTTTAATTTTTTATTGTCAAATTTTGATAAATATTCTGGTTTAATTATTTAAATCTTATCAAAAGATTTTAAGGTTTTTTGAAATTGATTGTAATTTTTATTCAGAAATATAACATATTGTAGCATTGTTAAATTCTTCTAGTTTTTTATTAGTTAATTATTCCATTTATTTCTATCACAGTGTTTTTTTATAATTTCTTGTAACTCTAATTTTAGCAATTAAATAAAAGATTTTGTTGCACCATTACTAATGTATTCTACTGCCTTTTTATAATCACCATTACAATATTTAATATAATAAGAAAATTTCTTGGTTCATTTTTTTCATATTTCATGATATATGACTCTACTGAATTTGGTTCACAAGTATCCATAATTTTTACTAAACATTCAAAATTAGCAAATATCATAAAAACTTTTAATTGATGATTTTTTTTTTCAAAATGAATATATTAACATTTTATTGTTTGCAAGTTTTAATGGATATGCCACAATATCCATTATAATAATAAACATTAACAGAGATACTAGCTTTATTTGAAAATTTGTAAATATCATCGATTTGTATTTACATTTCAATTCTTCTAAAATTTTATCTAATTTAAAACCCACATATTTTACTTTTTGAAATTTTTTGTTGATTCTTGTGTACTGGATTTATACAGTAGTCTAAATAGATCATATTTTTCTTTATAAAAGCTTTTTATTTGGTCTGATAATTCTTAATATGGTTAAACATATCATGGGTTATATATATGAACATGTAATTCCCGATTACTTATAGAATATAATTACCAACCAGACTCTCGTTGTTCAAATTTTGTATTTTGATTTAAAATACCATCGATAAGATTATCTAAATTAGTAGATTTATAAAATATTGAGTTCAATATTCTAAAATACATTCCTTGTATATTTTCCTTATGATTTTTAAATGTGGCGTGTAATAATAAATTACTATAGCAACAACTGGTTTAAAAATATTTATATTTTTTTCAAATAACTACGCTTATAATTTATTCTTAGATTTTACTGGTAGTTATTTTTTTAGTTACAAATGTTTCTATTATTAATTCAAAAGCTGTATCTTGTCTTATAGTGTTATTCTTTTAAGGATTCCTGTTTTTAATTCTTATTAATTTTTAGAAGTGAAATTTATAAAAACATTTATTTGATTATCGCTTATATTTATAAAATCTTTTTTATCCATTAAATTATTAATCTCATAATCAACGATTTCTTCTTCTGCATCTTAAAATATTTTATCTTATAATACTTTTGTTTCATTTCCAATTTATTTCTTTACTTCTTTAGCTATAACTTTTCCAAATAATTTGGTGATTATATTTATACCTTTCTTAACTACATTTTGCAACCAGTCAAGCATATTAATTTCTGTATTTTATTTATTAGTTTAAAAATTTCATAGAGTATTTAAACATAATTTTAATTTATGCTTTAACTGATGTTCTATTAAAAAATTATTACTGTTTATCATTTTTTTAAATATTCAGTTGCACTTTGTTTATATTCATGAAAGTGCTTAACTCTTGATTGTTGATGTGAATAAAATTAATTAATATGTTTTGTTTCTTTACACATTTAACATCTTGTAATTATAATCTTCTACTTTATTATGTGATTCATATATTTTTGTTTATCTAATAATTTTTATTAATATATGCTCCACATTCACAAGGTCTTTTTTCAATTATCTTATCTTTATTTTATATTTATTATTAATATAATGTCTCTATTCTGTTAAGCTATTCTATGAGAATTTCTCTAATATTCGCGAATCTGAATATAACTTTTCTGCATACTTTTCACATTGTTCTTGTGAACAATTTTTACAATATGAAAAGTAATTAACTTTCGATTTTTTACTAATGTGAAACTCGTCAAAATATTTTTCTTCTTAGCATTTTAAATATATTTTATTTCCATTATTTTTAGATAATAAATTTATAGAGCATCTGATATAAGTACAATTTATCACCTATTTAATTTTTTAATAATTTTTTTGAAAATATAAAGTATCCAAAATTGTTTATTTTGAAATTGTTTTTTCTTCTATTTTTTCTATTTTATTTTAATGTTTTACTAACTTTTTTTTTAAATATTTTAGCGATATATTGTGTAAAATATTTACTTCATATTTTGTTAAATTTTATTAAGTGCACGATAGTTATTCATTGCTATCTACTTCAGTGAAATACATCGCAAAATATTATATTCCTTTAGAAGTTCTTTATATCTGTTGCAATTACATTTTATACTGCGCTTAATAACTGCATAATTCCATTATTTCGGATGAAGAGTGAACTGGGCTGCAGTGCCCATTCCATCTGTTGAGTAACAACCCTTGATCGATTTCTTCCTAACAGAACTTTTAGAACTATAAAATTGTGAATCACCTAGAGACTTGTTGAAATGACATATCATAACAATTGTAAGGCCGTTTGTTTGTATTTCGTCTTACAGCAATCAGTTTGTCCAATATTTAGTCTTTTTCCATAAAAGTTAAGAGTGTTGAGCAATGATTAAAAAATTAATGATTAATACAGTTTTCTTAGGTTGTTAGAAGCAGAAATTTGAGAATATATGGTTAGAACAGGTAGAAATAATGTACGAATCTGTGGAAACAACTATTGTAAAAATGGATGATGAAGTTACCCTCCTGGCCTATTACCCCACAAGCTTCTCCTCGTGGTTGGAGCCCCATTAGTGTTACTGATAGACTTCAACCTGCCAAAACGCTTCAATATCACCAGAATCCAAGAGAATAATGGGTAAAAAGCTCTAATTGAGGTCATAGTGTTCACTGGATATGCTCGGTGTGAATACATTTTCGTAGTGCATGCCGTTAATTCAATCCGAGTACATTAAAATGTAACAGACTGGAATTCCCCCTTAAGATCTTTTTTGCTACTATTTAGTGAGACCCAAAGACAGTCACTAAAAGTGGCAGGAATAAACTACATGAAGGACTGCTCCTCACATGAACAGCTCTACATTGCCAGCAACAGACCACGCTCACCCAACAACTTGATATACTTAGCACCTGAGAGTAACACCACTAATGAAGTCTACAAAGAGTTTCTTCGGTAAAGAACCTTACTAGTTGCTTTGTGTAGTTCATGTGGGTGAAGCCGCAGACAGAGCTTGTAATGTACATTAATTTAGAGTTTTTTCGGGTAATATAACAATAGAATGAATTACTTGTAACTGATTGCAATGTAAAAATTTAACTGAATTTTAACGACAGTAGTGTGATATGGTGACTTTGGGCCAAGGGCGTGGGGCGTAGGCGACAGTGGCCGCCATCTAGAATTTCCCTATTTTCACTTTAAAAAAGTCCCGTTTTCTCTCAAAATTGGCTAAATTTCCCTAAAAATGGCCCTTTTCTCTGAACATTTCCCTATCTTCCCTAAAAATTCCCCATTTATCCTTTAAAAAAAGCCCCGAACTTCTTAGCTGCAAAAGAGATCCGTAGAAAAGCAATGTTCAGCCAATGTAAGTGATTTGGGAGGATCATTTTCAACGGCAGAGTAATGGTGGCCATATTAGTTTTATAGGCATAGGGTATGCCAAATCTATGTAAGGGATCCAGGTTTGGAGTCATAACTAACCATCAGCAATCTTGGTTCTGTCACCCATCTTGTCCGCCATATAGGATGCAAATGACTTTGACCTTGTGGCCTTGAATGATCTTGGACCCAAAAAAAATCTAAAAAAATATATTGATAGAAATGATTTAAAAATTATTAATAATTGTTAAAAGATTATGATATATTTATTTTAAAAACTTAAATTTCCGGAGGTCACCCCTCACCTATACTCATTCTGTCGTGTGCTGCCAACTTGGATTTTTTCGTCCGTCATTTGTTTATTCATTGCTGTAGGCTATCATCTTGATTTGTTCGTTTGTCATTTGTATATTCATTGCTGGAGGCCACCATCCATTTTTTTTCGTTCGTAATTTGTGTATACATGGCTGGAGTTTGTCTCTCACCTTCGTTCGACTGTCATATTGGATTTCATATGGTTTACATAACCTAGGTGGTGCTAGTATATTACTTAACCACCATGCGACAGCCATATTCGTTTATGTTTTTAAAGTATATGTTGCGCTGTCGGCACCCTCCATGTTGTATTCTATTTTCAACACATAGGTGACATTAATTTCTTGATTCAAACGTCATGTGAGCTGATGGCACTCATTTTTATAGACATACAAAAATCTATTATTTTTCGTTCCTATTTTATAAAAATATTTTTCCAATCAACAGTTTACCTACATGCATAATTTATTTAAAATATTTTTCACTCTTTAAAACCTTACTTTACAAAAGTAAAAAAAAAAACAATTATTTTATTATAATAATTTATTATTTTGTAATTACACTTTCAGAACAAAGCAGTTCATCGCATCATTCGAAGTAGTCTCGTTCTTTCACTTTACTAATGATTGGATATATCTCAACCATGTGCAAGTCGTGCAAACTATTGTGAAAGTCCATCAAATATTTGAGTCCGTCAACAAGTACATTCGGGTCTTCGGTAAACATCTCTCAGCATCTTCTGCCTTCTTAGCATCACTTGTCGAATGAAACTCGTTAGTGAAATGCATTGGAACATTGAAAGAATCTTCATGGTCTTCACTGTCAATACGGTCACCACAGCCACTTTCAACTATGGTGTCTTCATGATCGCCATCACTTCCTGTTTTACTATCAATATCAAGTTTACTTTTCTTTGTAGGAGGTGTATTTTCGTCATCATTAATTACAGCCAACAACGGTTTATCTTGAAGTTCGTCGACTTCACGCTAATGTCTTGAAAGTGTACAATCCACACAAACCGACTCTCCTGCACTCATTCCGTCTTTAGCATTAACTGTCTCGTCATAATCACCTGTCCATTCGTCACCCATCGATGTATCAGAAGGTATTGGCGACATCACTTGCTGACTCCCAGTAGACGAACCCTTGCAGATCTCGATGTATTCCTTCATTGTATCACCTTGTATTATCTGCATGTGATCATTGTCTTAATACTTCATCACGCGAAAAGGACTCTTCTTACAGGCCGTTCTCTTATGTCAATGAACATTGCAACTTTGCTGACGGACTTGGCACAGTAACAGCATTGTTTCCTATGTAATTTTCCAGCAATGGGTGAAGGTACATCCATAGAGGTAATCTCTACAATAGACTTCGTACAATCATTGGCTTTCGTCATATTCATGAAAAAATAGAAGTCCTTTCCACAGTGGCGACATGTGTATCTACTGTACCTAGCTACGGCTCTGTATATTAACTTACTAACATATTTCGTCAGTGGGATTTAAGCATTAGTTATACTTCCATTCAACCAAACATTTTATCTAGTTTGTTGATCTTGACGGAAAATTTTATCTGAAACTTACAGCCTTGAACAAGGTATCCTTTCTTCATCATAATACCAATGCATGCATTGTTCACTAGAAACCTGAAGAAAAATGTTATATTCTCAACTAGCTGATATGCCAAACACACACACACACGTACACACACATGCATACAGAGCCTGAAATTGTCAAATTTGCAGGAGATACTGATAGATGCATTATAAAACTATTAAGACAAAAGTGTACTTAAATATATAGATACGAGACCCATTAAAGAAGAAACGAGAGACACGCTCAGTCGTAATCTGAGCTCACACATATGCTCAGCCATGCTGCACCGGGTGTGAACTGTACTATACTGTTCCTATACCTAACACTCGCTGTCGAAGGCGCGCGGCCGCCTGGAGTTCGCGAAAGAGCGACCATCCAGCCTACAGCGGTAATTTCACAAAAGCTACGTTAAATTTGTTATCCCAACAAAGATCGATTATACATTCATTTGTCATATCAAACTTTAGCAAGTTGAATAAATAAATTGCGAATGCTTATTTATTTTATCATAAAAACTTGCATACGCCAGGGAAAAACAAAACACTTTGTCTTTAGTCCATTCGTGAATGTACACACAAGGGCACACTGGCAGGAGGATCCAAGATCGACACTTAAAAAATATACATGTTACCATTTTCTGAATGAAAAATAAAACACCCGTAATACACATTCCAAGCACCTTTAAAACAAAATTAAAGCTAGCGCATTGGAAAATATGTCTAGAGGTCTCTGCTTCACACTAGATAACAAGGCTTGGACTATTTCGCATGGCGAAACATAAATTATAGAATAAATGATTATTATGTCGATCAAGCCTATATGCAGGCACATCAAATGTGAAACACAGTACAGCAAATAAAGTAGAAGGGAAATATATGTTTTGGCACAATGGCACGGAGCACGGGAGACAGGCGCCAGCCGGTAGTCATGTTGGAATTTCCAATTTTCCCTTTTCCCCGCAAAATTCCCCTTTCTGCCTTCAAAATCGACTAAATTTCCCTAATAATTTCCCTTTTTTCCCAGAGCAGGAGAGGAGGATTTGTGACTCCGGAAAGTAGGATTTGTAACTCCGAGCCAGGAGAGCAGGACTGAGGACTCAGGCCCTCTGACCTTGACCGTGTGACCTTGAATGACCTTAAACCCAAAACACTTCCAAAAAATTCCAAAATCATTCAAAACTGTTCCGAAAAATCCCAAACATTTTGTTTTAAATTTTAACTTCCCAACGAATTTCAAAAATTTTATTAAGAATTCATAACTTAAAAATTTATAAAAACGCTTTCAAAAACCCCAAATAAAAGCAATTTTCAGCCACGAGCAGGGAAGCAGGATTCATGACTCCAAGCCAGGAGAGCAAGACTCATGACTCAGGACCTTCGACCTTGACCTTGATCCTGTGACTATTAATGACCTTGAAAACAAAAACTCCAGAAAAATTCATGAAAGTTAGCAAGCCTATTACATTACTGACTACCGCCATGTTGTGTGAAGGTGACCTTGACCTTGACGCTGTTTATCTATGACCTCAAAATTTAAAAAAAAAATCAGAAAAAAAAAATTTAATTTCCAAAAAATTCCGAAAATTATTGTAGAATCTATTTTTAAAAAGTAACATTTTCAAAGGTCCCCTGGCACCATGCCCAGCAGACTACTGACTACCTCATTCCCACTCCCCTCACCTATACTCATTTATCGTATGCCACCATATTGTTATTTTTCGTTTGACATTTGTTTATATATTGCCATCATGGTTTTTTCGTTTTCCATTTTTTATACATTGCTGGAGCTTTTCGCTCACATTCGTTCGACTGCCATTTTCGCTGTTTTTCGTCCGCCATTTGTTTATACATGACTGGAGTTTAACTCTCGCATTCATTCGATTGCCACATTGGACTTCATATATTTTCATTGCCTAGATGGCACTAGTGTATTAATTCACCCACCAGATGGCTGCCATATTTGTTTATTGTTTTTTTATTCTAGGTGGTGCTGACAGCTCCCTCCATAATTGATTATATTTTCAACACATAGGTAGCGTTAATTTCTCGATTAGGCCACCTGCTATCGACCTGTACCGAAAAGTGAATTGACCATTTCTGTAAACTTCATACACTGTCATATTTTAATTTTTGTTTTTTTCTTAAATGCTAGTATTAATATTAAAAATAAAATTTTTGTAAAGTAAATGATCCACCGAATTGAGTGTCCATCCGGAACCCTTCATTGCCATTTCTTGTTCCTCACAACATTTATCTTGTATACTATCATTTACACTCTTTTCGATGTAATATACGTTATAGATTGGTTCATACGACGAAAATACATATTTTTGTTATGTTGGTGAAGGAACAAGTTCTTTGCATAATTTCGAATGTCTATAGAGTGTCAGTATGAGCAAACAGACGAAGGCATTTCTCACACTGATATGCCATGTGTAGCGGGTTCATTTTACATTCGTGCTTTTCGTGTCGTCTAATATTGCTGCTATTCGCAAAGGCTTCACCACAGTACATGCATCGGATTCTTGACACTGTTGACTTGGGTCGCGATGTTGACGGAGCTGCTGTAGGAGACCCATCTGATGAAGTCGATGGTGTTGTCGACGTCATGCCTGACGTCGTTGATGGCTGCACTGCTGTAGGTGACCCACCCAAAGAGGTTGATGGTACTACTGGTACCACTCCCGAAGAAGTCAATGACTTTGCCGGTACGACTCCCGAAGAAATAGATGGCACTGCCATAGCTACCATTACCTCTGGAGTGCCTCAAGACATCGCTACATATGTGTTGAAAATATAATCCAATATGAAGGGAACTGTCAGCACCAACTATATTTGAAGAAATCATAAACACATTTGGCCACCACCTGGTGTGTGAATTAATGCACTAGTGCCACCTAGGTAACAAAAACATATAAAATCCAACATGGCAATCAAATGAAGGTGAGAGACAAACTCCAGTAATGTATACACAATTGATGGACGAAAAACAACCAAACTCCAGCCATGTATAAAAAATTACAAAATAAACAATTAAGTTGGAAGCCTTCAGCAATGTATAAACAAATGACCACCGAAAAAAACAATATGGTGGCATACGATCAAATTAATATAGGTGAGGGGAGTCGGTGTGGGCAAAGTTCAAGGGGGGGGTGTGGACATCCGGAAATTTAAGTAATTTTTAAACAAATTTCGTAATAATTGTTAATAGTTTTTGGGATTTTTTGGGTCAAAGGCAAATGGGGTCAAGATCAAAGTAATCTGCACCCAATATAGTGGTAGTAGTCAGTAATGTAATATATGCTTGCTGACTTTTATTAATGTTTTCTGGAGTTTTTGTTTTCGAAGTCATTCAAGGTCAAGGTCAAAGGTCCTGAGGACTAAGTCCTGCTCTCCTGGCTCGGAGGCACAAATTCTCCTCTCCAGAGTTACGAATCCTCCTCTCCTTAGTCAAGAATCTTCCTCTCCTGCTCTGGAAAAAATGGGAAATGTTTATTGAAAAAAGGGATATTTTTAGTGAAAAAAAAAAAGAATTTTTAGGGAAGTTTAGTCGATTTTGAGGGAAAAGGGAAAATTTTAGGGGAAAAGTGAAATGCCAACATGGCGGTTGGCTGCCGCCTGGCTCCTGTGCACCATGCTCTTGTGCCAGAACATACATTTCCCTTCTACTAAAAACTTTTTTTTATCTTTAACCCTTACACCGAAGTCAATTTTGTACAAATGTACGGGAAAAAGTAAAACCTTACATACAAGATGCCATGGAGAAAAAACTAGCTTTTGTTAGTCAACAATGTACATTATGGTTAGCCCGGGAAGGAACCTGCCAGATGAGATGAATAAACTTTTGACCGACTTGGTAGTCGTTAACTTTCATCGCTGCATTGTCCGAAAATTTATTTATTTTTATGTGAAAATAAATTTCGTCCTCGGGTTATTTTACATAAAAAGTTGTCTAATGAAATTATCTCGTCTAAAAGGACTGTGATATTTCGAAAGTTGCGCAATAATTATGGCCCCCTTGCCGCCTGTGAGCCATATTATTCTGCTTGTTTTATACCATAGATAGTATGAGCGGGAGCGTGCGGTGCGTGCGGTGCTAATTTATGGAAGGATTAACTCCTACCGACTGACTTTAGGAGACTGATTCCAGTCTACTGACTCCTACAGACTGACTCCAGCCAACTGGCTATAACAGACCGACTCCAAAATGACTTATAATGACTCCAAATTGACTCCAAAATAACGCCTCCTCCTAGAGACTGGCTCCTACACACTGACTCCTACAGACTGACTCCAACAGACAGACTCCTTCTCCTTCTTACAGACTGACTCCTACAGATTGACTCCTACAGGCTGAAACCTACATACTGACACCTACAGGCTGATTCCTACAGACTGACTCCTACAGATTGACTCCTGCAGACTGACTCCTGCAGACTGGCCCATACAGACTGACTACTGCAGACTGGCTCTTACAGACTAACACCTGCAAAATGACACCTACAGACTGACTCCTATAGATTGACTCCTGCAGACTGACTCCTACAGATTAAATATTTCAGACTAACACCTACAGGCTGAAACCTATAGACTGACACCTACAGACGACTCCTACAGACTGACTCCTACAGATTGACTCCTACAGATTGACTCCTGCAGACTGACTCCTACAGACTGACTCCTACAGGCTGACTCATCCTACTCATCCTGTCACTGGGTCGTATGTACATATGTATCCATTTCATCTCGGAAACATGTATGGGGAAGTCTTTCCTGGTCACACTACCAGTTTTTTAATGTCTCTATCAATCTCGCCTTCAAATTGGAATATTTCGGGCTCTGTGTCTGTGTGTGTAGGTGTGTGCGTGTGCGTGTGTGTTTGGTGTGTGCGCAAGTGGAGAATGTACCATTATTTCTTCAGGTTTTTAGTGAGCCATGTATGCATTGTAATTGTGATGAAAGGGTTGCCTTGTCCAAGGATGTAGTAAGTTTCAAATATGCTTTTCTGTCACGATCGACGAACTATATAAAATATATGTTTGAATGGAGGCATAAAAAATGCTTAGATCTTACTGACGAAATATGTTAGTAAGTTTATATACAGAGCCGTAGCTAGGCAAAGCAGATACACGTGTCGTCACTGTGGAAAGGACTTCGGTTTTCGTCATGAATATGATGCAAGCCAATGATTGTACAAAGTCTACTCTAGAACTTGCCTCTATGGATGTACCTTCGCCCACTGCTGGAAAATCACATTGAAAACAATGTTACTGAGTCAAGTCCTTCAGTAAAAGTTGCAATGCTCGTCGGCATGAGAGAACGGCCTGTATGGAAGAGTCCTTTTCGCGCGATGAAGCATTACAATCACCACGTGCAGTTTATGCAAGATGATACAATGAAGGAATGCATCGAGTTCTGCAAGGGTTCGTCTACTGGGAGTCAGCAAGTGATGTCATCAATACCTTCTGATACATCGATGAGTACCGATTCGATAGGTGATTATGACGGGACAGTTAATGCTAAAGATGGAATGAGTGCAGTAGAGTAGGTCTGTGTGGAATGTACACTTTCAAGACATTTGCATGAAGTCGACGAACTTCAAAATAAAATGTTGTCGGTTCTTATTACTGATGACGAACATACACTTCCTACAAAGAAAAGTTAACTTGATATTGATGATGAAACAGGAAGTGATGACGATCATGAAAGCAGCATAGATGAAAATGGCTATGGCGACATTGTTGTCAGTGAAGACGATGATGATTCCCTCGACTTTCCTACACATTTAACCAACGAGTTTCCTTCGACAAGTGATGCGAAGAAGGCACAAGACGCTGAGAATACTGACTACATGTTTACCGAAGACCCGAATGAACGTGTTGATAGACTCAGATATTCGATTGACTTTCACAAACGTGGCTATGACTTGCGCATTGTTGAGATGTATTCTATTAGTCTAGAATTTATAAATAATAGCACGTCATTCGTATACAAATTCACTTGTTTTAAGTGAAAACTTGTCATAGATTGTATAATATGTATTTTTTTACGTCGCGATTTAAAGTGATTGCTGGTCAGTAAAATCATTTTTTTAGCTGTATTACAGATATGGTTCTTCTAATATTACAATGGAGAAATTTTACTATATATTTACAAAGGCGTGTATATGTACAAAGAACTTCTCCGTTAAATTTAACATTTTTTTACAGTGTAAACACTGAAAATGTTACATAATAATTATAACAGATTTAGTGTGAGCTGATTTTCGGGTTACCGATGGTCACTGAAAGTGATAGTTGGTTTAAACTAACATAACGAAAATGACACAACAAAAAGTAATGTTTAAGCCTTTCTTTGCAAGAGAATATTAATTTTATTTTGTGCTTGATAAAAGAATATTTTGTATTAAGTTGCATGCTGGTGTAATTATCCAAAAAGTAAAGGAAAAACTCTACAAGTCTGTAGTGAAAATTACCGCAATAATTATGTGCGTAAACCATGCGGTCATTTGTGATGAATCCTTAGATTCTCAGAACGAGCTTTCTAAAGTAATAAGTAATTTAATGATCGTAACGACAAACCTTATTTTATGTCACAACTAGGGTGAGTGAAGAAATCTGGGCTGCTCTTAACACCGAGATCTTGAGAGCCGATGAGACGAAGTGAGGTGAGTATGAAGCAGAATGCAAAGGCGGGGGAAACGGGAGAGCCCCGAGAATCCCGTTGACCAGCTTCATCGTCCGGCAAGATTCTCACCAGGAATCGAACCCGGTTCGCCTAGGTGGGAGATGAGTAATCTAAACACTATACATCTAGAGTGACTGTCAAGCAATCATTAGTGAAAATCCGCGAGGGATTATATCACAGTGGATCGTTCAATATCTTGTTGTTAATACAGGCAAGTAATCAGCATATTTTCATCACTCACGCTTGGACATCTTCGATCAAGACAGTGAACGCCATTTCGTTGTCTTCCAAATAACGCCGGAAGCTCTCTTGTTCGGACGGTTCCACCATGACGACTGTTGAAGACCCTGATGTCCGAGGTGACTTCCAAAAGTCATAACCGCTTCTGTCACGAAACTTCATGAGTAGGGACATCTTACTGTCAATCGGCGTTATCTCGAGTACTTCATACCTGGAAAGAAAGAATAAATGTTTTCATGATGTTTGTAGTCATACTGCATCGAGAGCGTTCAAGAGAATAATTTTAATACAATCTTTGCATAGTATATATTTTTCATTGTAATATGAAGTGATAATCTAGAAAAAAAAAAAGGTATGGCAATCGAAGAAAATGTGTATTAAAAAAACTAAAAAAACTTGTAGGAATTTTTAATTTAATATGTTTTATTCGGATAAATCTCAAAATGGGACAAAATTAATGTGTAAGGCTATGCCTCAATTTCGATTGGAAATATATTATGCGCTTCGCTCGTATTTCAATTCTACTTTTGACTGCAGGTGAACGAAGATTCTCATTTCAAGTAAACAGCAGGATGCCACTTGTGTAACTTTAATTAACACTTTACCTGAAATCAAACTTTATGTTACACTAACTTTTTTTTTTAATTTTATGAATAAATATTAAAGTTAAATTTCTAATATCGATGTCCAAGTTCAACAACGAAAACTACTCGAAAATCTTATTTTTAAATTAGGTATATCAATATATGGAATACAGAAGCACTCTTCTCTAGTTAAAAAGATGAACAACACGTCAATTCACTTGTTTTAATAAGCACTTATTTCTGTTTAACAGTGGACGATTCGTTCTCAGAGGCGAGTTCAAGACAGCAATAACTCGAAATGATTCTCTTTTGAACAATGTAAGCACAGCATTTTATAACTGGTTAGCCGATTTAAAATTAAAATCAATACAAAGTTTGTTTTCATGTTTTGATTATTTCACTGCAGTCTGTCCACTTCAGTAGTAGGCAAAAATAGCTTATACATGGGATGGCAGTGCAATTATTGAGTTTTAATACGGAAAGCACTTGGCAGTGATAAATTAAGTATGTATTTGATGATGTCCTATTATGTTGTTAAAAGCATTGTGCGGATTGCAGTTTACAAGTAAACAGGTATGGATGATGTAAAGAAAGATCAAGGTGAAACAAGAAATTTTTTGTGGATTCAGTCAGTCTTGGGTAGAGTCAATCGTGGATCAGTATGGTTGGCCAGTGTGGTTGGCTGCTCTAGTTAGTTGGTTGACCTTGGTAGATTATATGGTCGTCTGGTATTGCCAGCTAGTAATGGTCAGTCTGTATGGCTGGGCGGTCTGGTCGGTCAGTTGGTCTGGGCAGCTGGTATGGCCCTTTGGTTTGGTTGGCTATGGGTAAGATGTTTTGCGAGGTTTTTGCGATGATTTGCAATGTATTTGAAAAGTCTGGTGAATACTTGCAAAGATGCTGTGAAGATTTGCGAACATTTACGAAGATTTGCGAAGATATTGCGAAGTTTTTGGGGGAATAAATTAGCTACGAGATTCGTAATAGGCTATTTTTTTTTTTAGAATGGACGTCATCGTCTGTTGGTGTAGATGGATGTTCTTGTCCATTTTGCTTGTCAGTTTGGCAGGAACTGGTCTCAGCAGAAGCCAATCTTGGGTTGAGTCACTCTTAGGTGCAGTCAATCGTTGGCTAGTATGGATGGTCGATATGGTTGGCTGGTCTCGTTGGTTGGCCTTGTCAGCTGGTATGGTCCTTTGGTGTAGACCTTAGTTATTGCCTGTTAGTGATGGTCAGTCTGTATGACTGGTCGGCTGGTGAGCAATATCGGTTGTTATGGTTGGTCCATCTTGATGATCATTAGAATGGTCAACTGGAATGGTCGTTTGGTATAGGTGGTTTGTATGGTTTGGGGGTGTGGTTTACTGGCATGGCCGGTTCGTACTTTGAGCAGGTATTGTTGACTTGTATGGTTGGTTTACCTGGTTGCCTGGTATTATTGGTTTGTATTGCTTGCTAGTATGAGTTGTTGATATGGTTGTATGGTAAGTTAGTTTCAAATGATCAGCTGATATGCATGGGTCGTATGGCTGGTTTGTATGGATGGTTCGTATTGTCTGTTCATATAGCTGGGTGGTATGATTGGATCGAATAGCTGGCTGATACGGTCTGTTCGTATCGCTTGTTGTTATGGTCGGTTCGTAATTTTGGTTGGTATGGTTGGTTTGTATGGTCGGTCTTGTTCATTTGTATCCTCAGTCGGTCTTGTTGGGCAGTTGGTCTGGTTGGATGGAGTGAGTGTTTGCAATGGATTATTCCTATGTTCAGATCGTATGGCCAGCTGGTATGGTTGGCTCACATAGTTGGCTAATATGGATAGTTCGTATGGTTGACTGGTATGGATGGTTTTTATTGTCAGTTAGTATGATTAGTCTGTATGGGTGGAGTCATACCTTGGGTGGAGTCAGATCATGGGTGGAGTCACGTATTTGGTAGAGTCACATCATGGATGTAGTTACATCTTGATTGGAGCCACATCTTGTGTGGCGTCATTCTGAGGTGATTCCATTCTTGGGTGTTGTCAGTCTTAGCTGGTTTCAGTTGTTGGTGGAGTCAGTTTTGCGTGCAGTCAGTCGTTGGCAGTATGGTTCCTCGGCATGATCATTTGGTATGTCCAGCTAGTAATATTTTGTCTAATTGGTTGTGTCAAACACGAACTATGGTGAGGGGGTATTAGGAGCCAGCAAATTAGTCAAATATAGATAGCGATGGGGTCAAGATCAATCTCACTTACTCCTGCATGACGGTCGAGGCCAGTAGTGTAATTTAATCCTAAATTTTTATGAATTATATATATATGTATTTCTTACGATTTTCTCAATTTTTGAGTTTATAGTCACGAAGGTTAAGTTCGAATTCACCAACATCCAACATGGGGGCCAGCATGAGTAGTGTAAATAGCTCCTCAATTTTTCCGAGTTTCTTTCTAATTTTACAGTCTTTTTCTCTATTTATCGAGTTCGAGATTACTGGGTTAATTAAAAGGTCACCCACATCCAAGATAGTGGTCGGGGTCAGTAATGTAATTTTTTCCTCGAGTTTTAATAATTTTTTCTAATTTTTACAATTTTTTTTTTGTTGAATTTAAGGTTACTGGGATTGTGTCAATGTCATCAAATCCAACATGGGGGTTGAGTCAGTAAAGTAATATGTTCCTCGATTTTTACGAGTTCCTTTCGGTATTTTTTAACAAATTTTTTTTTCTGTTTAAGGCTATTGGGGTTAACATTCAAAATGGAGGCTGGAGTCAGTGGAATAACATGTTCCTCGAATTTTACGAGTTTCTTTCGATTTTTACAAACTTTTTCCCAATTTATCAAGTTCAATATCACTGGGTCAATGCCAAGGTCGCCCACATCTAACATGACGGTCGGGGTCAGTGGCGTAATTTGCCCATAGATATTTAAGAGTTTTTTTAATTTTTATTATATTTTTCTTGGTTTGTTGAGTACAAGGTCACTTGATTCAAGGTCACCCCCATCCAATATGGGGGGTGGATGTCAGTAACGTAATATGTTCCTCGATATTTACTAGTTCTCCGTGACTTTTACAATTTATTCTTCATTTTTTAGTTTAAGATCATTAGTGTCGATGTCAGGATCACCAACATTCAACATGTATCAGTAACCTAGTATATTCTCAATATTTAAGAATTTCTTTCCATTATCTACAATTTTTTTTTAGTTAAAGGTTTATGCGGTCAAGGTCAATGCCATCCACATACCGCATGATGGTCAGAGACATCAATGTAATTTTTTCCTTTATTTTTCGATTTTTTTTATTTTCCCTCGATTTTTCGATATTTTTTTATTTTTTGCAATTCTTAACGATTTTTATGACTGGCTAGTGCAGTGGTGAAAGTTACGGAAAATAGATCAGGGGGAGGTTTGGTTAGGGGGAGAGAGACAGGTTAGGATGTAGAGAGGAATGGGATGGGGAGGGGTTGTTCGTGTAGGGTAGGTGGTAGGTGATTGGGGTGTAGGATGGTGGTTGGGGACAGGGCAATGACTGCTGATCTCCATAATCCCTGGACCTGAGCCTCAAATCTAACTTTACTGCTCTGAGGATTAAATGGCTCATTCTGCTAGGAGCCTCGAATCCGCTTGCTGCTCTGATGATTGTGCGGCCTTGACCAAAATTTAAACAAACCACTTCACCACAAAATAAACTGCCATCAGTCCTTGGTAACCGAAATAAATGTAAAGAAACCACAACGAATTCACGTAACACGTAGTTTCAGACCATACACAAAATCTAAGGACTGAACAGCCAAATATAACAGAAAAAAAAAGTGGCGAAAAGACAAGGAAGCGATATAAACAAACAATCACTGATGCTGGGTGGTCGCACAGGTCACTAAATATAATAATGACAATAGGTAATAAGCACTATTACACTCTTCAAAAGTAAACATAATATAGATATGTAGTAATAAAAGACCAGAGGGAAAAATAAATATCAAATAATAAGTCTCATTTTGTGTTTGTGCATTCATACAATATTTTTTGTTTGCTTTTATTCATTATTTGATTCATTCTTTTCTTTTCTTTAAAACATGCAATATCATGGAATCGAATATCATTGAATAAAAAAAGAGTTCAAACAAAACAGCCAACTGAAATGTATCAGCACGATTTTTTAGAGTAGTGACCTTAACAACAAAACATTAACTTCTGGGAAACATAGTGTAGGTAACTGCACTTCGCACACAAAGAATGTTACTTTACATCCAAATATAGTTAAACATTCAACTAATAAAAGTGCAGCAAATCTAATTTATGTTGAGTCTAGATAATCATATTCTTTAACATTATTAACCCTAGGGTGCACCCGATACAAAGTAACTGAATAAGTGACTGACATATTAAATGGTTTAAAATGACATTCTTAGCCACAACACAATAATCTGTCCAAAATTTCAAAAGGGTAATCACATGTGCGTGAGGGTGATTCTTATTAACAATATTAATATAGTTCTTAAGCACTTGTCTAGTTCGGCGAAAACACAGACGAAACAAAAACTGTCTTCAAGGGTAGTTTTAGCTGTGGAAGCACACAAAAGAAAGTAAGGCCCGGCAGCACACCGGAGAAACTAGAAGTTGCACTTACAACAGGGCTTCGCCGCAACACTAGGTGAGAAAATTCCGCAGCTTGTAGGAGATAAGTTACGCCGTATCAACAACGCATGGAACACGTGGATGTGGAACACGCGGATTTCGTGGACCATCTCAACAACCGAGAGTCCGAGCTAAATAAAAATTTACTACACATCGATTAAGCAAGATATGAATAGGAGGGTAAAGTTAATTGAAAACTTACTCATCAACGAGGGAACACGAAAAATACCGAAAGCCAGGACATCGGATCAGCCAAAATTCCCAAAGCAGCTCGCACAAATAGATAAATAAATAATGCACAACTACATCTTGGTGTTACTCTACGTGGTGATTGGGGGACAATTTAACCATCGAAGTGGCACTTAGGTGCCAAAGAAAATATTCCCGGCTGTGAGGGAAACACGCCATGCCGGTAGCACACCAAGAATAAAAGTGAGGAGAGAACAGGTAGAGCGACACGCCATTGCACGAAACAACGACGCATCGAAAAATAAAAAGGCCGACCAGGTAGTGTTAAAATCCCCGCTAGATGTCGCATAATGTATGCAAGGGACGTGCACAAGAAATGTGTCAGCTAGAATCGCATAGATTTACGTGATCGTAGCGCGTCTTTTATAGAAAGTATTCGCGCGCTAAGCACGTGATTGCACGAAGAGTTTGCCCACGCAGCCACGCCAGAACATGAAGTGTGGAAGGGGTAGCGGTGGACGTGAAGTACAATATTCTGTGGACGAGGCAGCGAACTTCCGCTGGCAAGAAAAACAACTGGATGAAAAGTCCACCTGGAAGCCTTCCTTCAAGTTTGAGAGTGAAGCATTGGAAGTAATAAATTTCTGAACAGTATTAGAATTAAAACTTACAGGGAAATCCTCCAAAAGCTAGAATATTTAAATAAGACCATTTACACGGCCTAATAAAGCAAACATCAAAATCTATAAGATATTTGACAACACGAAAACTAGCAGAAATAAATGTATTTCTGGCCACTAGACTTCCATAACGAACTAACTACATAACTCATAAATCATTTAAACTGGAAATAAAACAAATATTGACTGGAAAGATTGGCTTCAAAGCTTAAGTATATGAATCTCAAATAATTAAAATGAGAATAAGGTAATTAATAATGTAATAATTAAAATAATCAAACTCACAAGACAATTAATAATTAAATTTCTCGCAATTGTGCTAATGACTGAAAAGATAAATAATATTCACGAAACAGATAAGAATGAAGTTAGTTATCAGGGACCTAAGTATTTATAAAATTCGCCATATCAATAACTGATCAGAACATTAAAAATTAAGTTTCCAAAATAGCTTAAAAATAGCTCATATCCGTGACACCATAACAAATTTAATCTTATCATATGTCAAAACTCTCAGTGGCATACTATAAAATTCTCGGTGGCGCATAAAAAACCTGTAGTGACGCATTAAAAAATAGCAGTGACGCATGGAATATTGCAATGTCGTGCCTATACGGCGCACTGTTCTGAGCATACCAACTAGCGGACCGCGCCCTCAGGCCACCTACAGGAATTTACAAAAATACTTGTTGAAAAAAAAAAAATACGCAACTCGTTTATTAAAGGCTGTTCACGTTTATTTGAGCACGTTTTTTGTAACTAACCTTTGAAAAATTTCACTGCCCCAACCTCCGATATTTTAACGGACATGCTGACTTGAATGCATCCAGTAAAGTTGTCGACAATGGAGGAAAGGGAGTTCAAAGCCTTGAGGTTGAATTAAAAGTGTTTTATAAACATTTGCGAATAATGACGTGATTTCTTTTGCTTTCTGTTTATTTTAATCCATATAAGTGTAAGAATTAGCAAATTTCTAAAATATTTACTTATATAACAACTACACTGTTATATTTTTCAACGCATGAACAAAGTGATTACTCCCATGGCAATATCAATTTAACATACGGTGGAAGAATACACATTGTGCATACAAGAAGATCTTAAGAAAGGTTTTAAAAAGTTATTATTTAAACGTGAACACCGTATAGATATATTTAGTCTACATTCGTACGGCTTCCTTTGTCTTGGTACTAATTCTTGAAAAGTTCATACCACAAGATATATATATATATATATATATATAATATTGTTGGTCTTAACTTTATTTGTGTTCTCGTTACGCTCGTGTTGTGCTTGTGACGTCATTGTAATGTTTCCTGGCAGGCAGTCGGTGTTCTCCAAGATGGCGGCAGTGTGTAATTAAAGTCGTAAGCTTACACGTCCGTATTCTTTTACTTTTGGTAGTTGGAATTTTCGTCCTTTTGGGCGTAAAACCTTGAAAAGTATCACTCTTTACTTTCCTCAGGAGAAATGCGACATTGCAAACCAACACTCTCTAATACCTCGTTGCACCAACATCTTCCCCGATCCGAGATAAAATGATCCTAGTTCCGAACCAGAATCCAGTTCGATCTTGGTTCAAATGTTAAAGTGTTGCACCAACGAAATTACATTATTTTGGATCTCCGATTCGTCAATATCTGTTCCAAAGTGAGATATCGTGATTAAGTATGAGACAAATTTTGCTTTTGGTTCGTAATATATGACGTCATGGAAGTAGGCGTATTTTTCACTATAGATAGAACTATATGTGCGATGTTTTATCTGTTTTAAGTGAATTATTGATGTACGAATTTTATTGAATAATATTCAAGTGTGTATAATGTTGTTACAATTTCCCAAGAAAACACTCGAACGTAGTTCTATCTGTAGGCGTATTTTCAAACTACATTTGTCGACGATGGCTGCTGATCTCGAATCGAGATGTTCATTTCGAACCGCCAATTTCGGCGGTTCGAAATGAACATCTCGATCTCCAGTCCAGCTCTGAACTCGAATGGTGCAACAGTTTTCTGTGTCGATCTTAGATTCAATCTCAGATCGAGTTTCGAACCACGATGGTGCAACCGGGCATAAGTCTTTCGAAGTATCCAGAATTTGGAGTGCAGACTTCTATCGCTGGTTTTCATGAAGCCAGAGCCATTAAATTGTTAAGGTTCATTAAAATATAATTGTACGCCGTAGAAAGATTGCTCATGCTACTTTTCTGTCGTTTCATTCTTCCTAATTAAAGGGTAGATGTGACATACTGCCTAGTGCTCTAAACGTGATGTTCACAAAACATTCAACTGTTTGTGAGAAATTGAAAGTGGGCTTAACGTCTCGTCGACAGCGATGTTATTAAACCGGCCCTTCACGATACCCATTTCCGTAACATTTTTCACACCCATTTTCCTCCAGCGTTTCTGCTCCCGCGTAGGTTACAATCCAACCCCCACCGGAGCGGTCTGGCTCCGGGTATAACAGTTTTCATACCCACGGGCATGCCCGAAACGGTAATGGAACGTGTTCTAAATGTCTGCTATACCCACGGAGCTGCGACAGACAAGACGGCGCACATCCGAGTAACAACCATTCTCCGTCGTGTAACGAATTTTTTTTAGTTATTTTATGTGATGCATTATTGCTGTTTATCATTTGTTATTGTTTGAAAACGTTTATTTGTAGAATATCTTTGTCTAAAAGCAATAATATGCAAGTAACCGCACAGTGCAATCGGCTGCCTGTGGCTGTTTGCTAAACTGATCGATTGGTTTCTAAAGTAGAGTGAGCTGTGTAACATGAGTAATGTTAAAAGACAAATAAAAGCCTTATTTTTAGTGTTGTGAAATTTTTGCCTTCTTTTGGCCTTCCAAGCGTAAAAGCTTGTTTAATCACGGAAAGCACGAGATTGATTGTTATGCTTACTAGAGATAAATATTTAAATAATTTAATGTTTTGATTAGTCGCTTAAATGTCCGTTGTACATAAATGTGAATACAGTACATTGTTTTTATACATAATAAGTGCCTTACTAACATATTTTTCCATATATTATTAGTCTAGTACTTGTACTCAGAAAGTTAAATACACTTAGTATTTGAGGGTGGGGGGGGGGGGAGAGAGAAATAATCTTTGTACTTTTTGGATGTACAACAAAGCAACTACATATAACATTTGGTTGCATTTGTTCCCCTGCCCTTCTGCGAGTTGTTTTGCCTGTCATTAAAAATGTTTGATGCATTCTTTCTTCTCTTCTGCTATTGAAACTTGTATGACTTGTGTTGTGCCCATGAGTATAACAGAAGGTAGTGGGTATCGTGTATGGACGGCTTCAGAGACGGAGCAAGTCGCTCAGAGAAGCAGGGACGTGGAGGCTGTGGTAAGGAACATTCATATAGCGATTTCGGGAAACAATGTAAAACCGAAATCAGGAGGGCCGAGCCAGGATTCGAACCAAGTCCTCTCGAATGGCAGTCGAAATATTTATCACTGCGCCACCTCGCTCAGTTTTATGAAAAGAAATTAACATGTTATGATATATCTTAAGGCCCCCGCCTACCTGGAGATTTGTTCCGCGTTTGAGGCCGAGAAGCGCAGGAGCGATAAGGGCTACACTGCCAAGCACATCAAGTGCGCCTTCGCCTCTAAGCGCAAAACTCTGAACTGGCATGCAGTTAAATAGTGACCCTATTATTTTATTGGTGGAAAATCTGTAGGAATGTTCAGTGAAGCGCGTTTGAATAGTTTTGTATTTATATTATGCGTATATTTTGAGCTACAGTGTTTTGAAAATGCCGATTTGAACCGTTTTGGAGTACTCTGGAATGGTGTTCCTGACGTACGTGACACCTCGAAAGTACTCAACAGCACTCGTCTAATGTGTTTTCCTTTCGTATATCGGCAAATAGGAGGCGTATTTGACAAAGATTGTTCACGATAAAGTGAGCACTTTTGAAATCAACCTTAGAAAAAAGTCACTGCCCCTGCCTGCATATATTTCAACGGGCGCACTAAGTGACATGCGCCCAGTAAAGTTGGTAACGATAGATTAGAATGTAGTCCCATATCTTAACGTCTAATAAAAAGTGTTAGGTGCCAATTTGTGATAACTTAAAATTATTTTTTTCGCTTTCTGTTTTTTTAATGCACCAGAGTGTTAAAATTACCAGATTCGTAAAATAATTTTCTTTCTAATAATATCACAGTTTCACCTGACCGACGTATGAATAAAGTGATGAGGCCCGTAACAATGTTCATTTTTCATAAAGCGGAAGAATACATAACGTGCGTACAAGTAGATCTTAAGCATGGCTTCCAAAAGTGCTCATTTTACCGTGAACAGCGTATAGTTCGGTGGGAAAACATGTATTTGAAACACACGGCAACCCAATCCCAACGCCAGCCAGACAGGAGCCTTAATCTTAAAGCAGGGACAAGTAGAAGTTAACTGAAGGGATAACTCACCCGGTGTAGGAATCGTTGTTCTGAGCTGCGATAGCTGCCACTAACGTGACAGTAAATATCCAACAAGCATCCATACTGCTGTGTGCGAGTGAGTGAGCCGATCCTCAGCTTTTATATACTTGACTGACGGCGACCTTTCCGGACGTGAAGTCATGACACAGCCATGGCCTCGCTCGCGTCTTCCCATCACACAAACGACATGTTATCACACGAGCAGAGCTGATGCGGGCCTTGCAGAACTATCGTCAATAGGGATCTTTCCTCATGGGCTAAATATGAGGTAGGCCGCTTATTCGTCTTCTGCGCTTGCTTGTACCCAACACTGACCTGCCCCAAAAGAACACAACTGTCGAAGTCACTCAAAGTATTTCTTTATATCTTAATCATTAATTGGCAAGCACTATTATATGAATAAAATACTTTTACCGATTTGAATTCGATCAAACTGCATTACAAATTGGTTAGAAGAGTATACATACATCTCAAAGCATTTGATTACAAATCAGTTTTCTAACCTAAAATGTTTTCGCTAGACGTGTTGGCAGAAAAGCAGTTCAGTGCTGGTGCACGGAGGTTGGTTGTGAGCAGCCAGTGAGATCGATCTGCCTCATCTTAAGTCTGTAGTTTTTCCTGGGAAATCAATTACGTATTAATTGAAGCCATTAAAATAATTAGCGTGTATAACACTATCAAGCAAAGTGTTATTGCCGTGCGCACTTTATTTTTCAGATTATCACCCTCACAAACTGTAAAAAAAAATTTAACTCCTTTGTAAACAGTCAGAACTATTTGCTATTGGCTAACGCGCACGCGCGCGCGCGCGTGTGTGTGTGTGTGTGTGTGTGTGTGTGTGTGTGTGTGTGTGTGTGTGTGTGTGTGTGTGTGTGTGTGTGTGTGTGTGTGTGACGTGTTGTGGTTCTCTCCATCTTAGCGACAGCATGCCACCGTGTTGTCAGCCAGTAGCCGTGGATTACAGTGAAACGTTGAAGAAGTGATGAAATTGTTTATGGAAATGTAAACGTTTCTTGCAAAATTTGCTGATAGTTTAAACCTGATTTTGCTTCAATTTTCACCGCCTTCTTTGATATTTTATATGTATTTGGCGTTTCAAAACACAATTTCATTATAGCATAAGCAATTTAGTCAAGAATTTTAATCTCACGAATAATCGCTATTCTGCTCTTCTATTCATCACTAAATTAAATTCATGTCGTTAAACTTAATTTGAATATCTTCGTACAAACGCATACCTCTTAACTCTCAAAACCGTCAAGCCTTTTTAGGCACATTTTACGAACATTCGGTTTCCGCACAGATATCACTTAGTTTTGTTAGTTTGGTACCTCAGTATTTTGAGATTAGTCCTAATTCGCAGAGCCTATTTGGATTAAATTAGCACGATATGGGTTTTATCACTCAAGAAATGTTTTAAAAATAATTCTATGTAGCAGACATAAGCACAGCCTCAAAATTGTGAAGCAGTCTTCGAAGATAACATTATTAGTATTTCTATCTGACAACGAAAAACGTTTTCGTATTTTGATACCAAAGTGCAAAAACACATAACTATTTGTGTTATAGTGTAAACCGTATTATAAGTTTTTGAAACTAACAGCAATTTCTCATTAGCCGTATACGTACCGCCTTTCAAATAAACATTACCGTGTTACGAATTATAAACTACCACTGCAATTACGGTAAGTAAAACACATATTTAAGGCTGTTGGACCCTAAATTTTTATAGCTGATTATTATGCCTAAATATAGGTATCGTACGGACTAGCTTTTGAGTCAAAATGATAATCACTACATTTTATAGTTTAAGAGCTATAGGTTCTTAAAGTTGTTTTTTTTTTTAATTTTCCGCAGCAGCTTTCTGGAGAACCAGAAGTGAAAACTGGCTAATTTTTGGGATACCATGAGAACTTGACGCGATTTAAAATTCTCAAAAATTTGTCTGTTTGTAATGTGCACGATGTAAAACAGGGTTGTTTTCGCATACATGAAAAACAAAAAGTAAAATTTTGAAGAGAAGAATAATACACTCATGAAATAGCTACATCAAAATAAATTCAAAACAAAGTGCAAAACTTTGGATTTTTTTATATGTATATAATTATAGCGAAAAGCTGTTACACAAGTGTTACGTGTTTTCTTTACGCCTGTAATTCTGTAATATCTCGGATGCAACCCGTCGCACACCTGGCGCCAGGGAGTCTGAGGGTATCTGGCAGGGTATTTACTTGCTCTCCCTCGTGTGTGCGCAGCTGGATGGACCAGCTCTTTCTCTTGGGGTTGCCAAACCTTCAAGACTATAATTTTTTACCTGGCTAGTCTCGCCCACACCTGTTCCTACCCTCAACTGAGGCGCTCTTTGAAACTGTGTCTGACGGTTGTCAGTGGTCGATCGTGAATGCTAGTTTATACTTTAGCACTTTTTGAGTGTGTAATTTTACTATTGCTATTGTATTTAGTGAAACGTATAATGTAATTATACGAGAAACACTATTTTTTTTGTGTGAAATGGCTCCAAAAAATTGATGTAACAGGTTTTTCTAAGGCACTATAAAGTCTTTATAGAGCCCTAGGTTTTTTTGACTTAGGAATCAACATTTAAGTGAAAATCCTCCGTGGACAAGTTATTTGCTGTATCTCCGAGCCACCAACCTAGACATCCGAACTATGGATACAGTTACGGAGGCAAGTGGCATTTTTATAAGAAAACAAGTTTTATATTCATTTTTGCGTAAGGCATCTCTTACAGTCTTTACATATACATTTAGCATATTAGTATAAAATTTATGCCAGTAATACACGGTAAAATACAAATAAATCATACCCGTATGCCATGTCACCTCCAGCAATCTTTACTCTGAGCGGGAATGTCATACCTGTCCGATTATGGCAACCAGTTGCGCGTAGTATAGCGTATTCCCATTTAATTCACATTAACCTTGCCACAGTTATGAAACAATTAGTAAAATAGATGACTTTTTAAATTTTAGGTTTCAAATAGGGGCCTCGGTTGGTGTAGCGGTTAGGACGCTCGCCTACTACCATGGCGAACTGTGTTCGATCCCCGGTGGGGTCACTCTTGAATTTTCGCAACCGTGGGGTTTCGTGCCGGGCTGTTATTGTCGGAGATCTCCTGTTTCCCCCTGCCCTTGCATTCCGGCACTGCTCTATATCACCCTCATCGGCTCTCAAGACCTCGCCGTTAAGAGCTACCCAAATCTCTCAACTCGTTTTTAAATGAATTACTACACCAGTCACTGCAACTACAATACGCATTACCTTAGTTTATTGAGTTTATAGGTTTGTTCATTATCGCTAATAGCATTCAAAATATTTACTCTATTATGGGGATTTCAGTGGTGCAGTTGAAGTTATATTTTGTACTGATTCTTGGTACACTGTAATAACAAACGCCTCTTTCGAAATGGCAATTTATTTACATGAACACCCTTATTTTACACAGTTAATAAATATAATTACTATGCACATCTTATCAATAGATGCTGGACAAGGTAAACAGAACTTACAAGCTATTAATAATGATCGGTTACGAGGTGAATCAAGACAGCATTCTTATTTGGCGCAATAATCATTATAGATAGAATAGTGCCTCCACAAACCACGCCACATTTACACAACGGTACACAGTGCCCATAAGAATTTAAGTGGCGGAATAATACAAATATATTTTAGCATCTGGTTTCCACAGTATAAAAGTATTTACCAGCAGGTACAAATATATAAATCCCTTTGATAAACCTTTTGTTAAAGCTACCAACAAGATTAACTTACACGACGGCACCCCTATGAATGTGTTGGGCATTCAAAGCGGCGTGTACCTGACAATTAAATATTATAAAAATAGGGAAAACATCTAAAAGATTTCTGCTTAACAGACTAAGCGTGGACAGTTCGCCAACACAAAAGCAATCATAACCCGGGCCAGGAAAACGGGAAAGCGGCTACCAAACAGTACTACGCGTCTGCATTCATGTCCCGTAAACGCAAAAACACGTAATTACCAATTAAATTTGGAATGTGCAACCGAAAGTACAAAATACCAAACTCTGCAATTTAAGGCCGCTTACCACCAAAATTAAGCACAACCTCTACAACTACTAAAGGCTCGCAAATCTAGGCCCATTACAATGCACAAACTGTCCAACACTCACCACTTCTACTCGTTCCCGTCAATGCTCACAACGTAACCCTGAGTATCATTAAAAACCTTTGTAGTAAAACTATCAACTTGATTGGACATTACAATTTAAAAATTACGTTGTGTCCATTCTAACTGCCTATGTTGCCCTCGTGTAATATTGCAGATGAAGACATTGTGGTGGTCGTGAGCAGAATAAGCCTGAGGGAGGTCAGTAATCCCACCCTCCAGTAGTCACATGATCTCGTCCAATAAAAATTAGTCACGTGCGAGGAGTGGAAAGGGGGTGGGAGGAAGAGAATGGAGAAGGGAGGGGTGAACCAGCTTGCCATAGAGATCGTCCTCGGGCGCTGGAAGCGGTGGCGATGGCGCGAACTGAACATGAGAGCGCAGCATCGCTGAAATTTCAAGAGATACCCTCATCTTCAGTCACACAAAATTCCAACACCGAAGCAGAAGATATTCGTGACGATAAGAATTCATAATGGGTTGGGGGGAGGGGTACTTGAGATAGACAAAACAGATTATCCACCTCTCACTGTCAAGGAACATCGAATTCCTTTGCCACTCTGTGTTCCGACCAATCATGTCTAAAGTTTTTATACAAAATACCTAAGAGAGGACAGTTTCTTAAAATAACCTTTATGTGTGTGCTCCATCGTATTCAATTTCGTTAAGTGTGGGAGAAGGCATTATAGCCTAGTTTCGCCAAAGAAATACGATATAAATTGAAATAAATAAATACTAAATACCCCTAATATAACAGGCATAGTCAGTAATATTGTTCCGACAAATTTCTATCAATTTATGGAGTATAATAAACAGTTTTGTTGAAGCTCAACATAGTGCCGAGTACACAGCTGTTCCAAATTATCATTAACGGATTTATTAGTCAGGGGATACTTTTATAATGGAGTATATTGTAGATGTCATCTTTGAAATTATTTCCGAAAGAATGCTGGTTATGCCCCTATACACCCGTCTGTGACGAAAGTACGACTTCTCATTGTCATGTAACGTTTGCATTGTAACCCGTTGTTTTACTGCTCGGTTTACTTATTGTAAGAATTTAGTCAGTTTATTTGAAAAAAAAAATGTTATTTTTAGTACCTAAATTCCGATATTGCCTATAAAACTGATTGCTTAGTGTAATAAATGTACGTTCAAAAGCTGCAAAGATTACTTATTAAGGTGTTTTACCCATATTTTACTGCAAAGAAGATTTCGTCAATTAACTTGTATTCATTAAAAATATTCTGTACTGTTTCTCAGTAAATTGCTTTATTTTTTACAGACTGGTATTTGTATTACAAACAACTACCACAATATATCTTGTAATTTACCTTACACGCCAGCTTCATTTAGCATGTAAGGCAGGAATGGATCTACATGAATAGGTATACTAATATCAATTAACACCTTCAAGGAATTTGAAGAAACTGCTGCCTCGTTTAGTGAATTGTAGTTGCGATATTGGGTTACAAACCTGTACAAGTCATTATAAGCCTTTCTTACTATACAACTATCAGTACAGGAGCGATTTCTCCCCATGATTTACTGTAATTAGTTTGGCCTGGAGTTAAGATAGTTCCATGCTTGTTCGTCAAGTCATTGTTTGCATGTGAAACTAAATTGGTAGATAAATTCCTCCTCCCCCCCCCCCCCGTGTCATGCAGCTACAAGGAGTGCTTGAGGAAAAAACAATTTAAAGATTTTATTAAATTACATAACTTTTATTGGTATTACATTGTTTTTAGACTAGTCGAATTACGTTTGTTTTGGTGTTCCAATATTTTAAGCGAAACTTTTTCTATGAGACTTAAAAAAATTAGTTATGGAATGTTAGACTCTATTCTCTGGGAAAATATACAACCAAATTTCAAGCGACCCAGTAGAGCTTGTGTTTAGAAGCAAAATATTATACATACTGGGTATCTTCCTGTTACAGTTGCAGGAGCAATTTTTTGCTGCCTCGTCAAATAATCCCAAACATATTTCATGAATCACGCAGTTGCAAAACTGCAAGTACGGTATACATTTATAAACTAACATTTATCAAATCTGAGTATTATAGGTGTTAGCTAATGTAAACAAATTATTCACCAAATGTTTGAAAATACATTTTCAGTATAATTTGCGCAAAATCAGCTAATGCTACTAAATATTTAAGAGTTCAATTTTTTTTAATAACACAGAAATTATAAGTTATGAACACCCGTTTCCTTGGTATAGGCTGTTCACGGTAAAGTGGGTACTTTTGAAAGCCCTCTCACTCGGAATAATAGTCAATAAATATAGTTTGTTTTGCCCTTAGACGTTAAATTCTGAGTGCAAAGAAATATACACACTGTGTTTATTACTCACACGGCAATATTTATTTTTAAAATAGGGTTAAAGCATAAAAAATGGCCGGAAGGAAAAAGTAACTAGCGTCTCAAAAGTACTCATTTTACCGTAAACGGCCTATATTATGATCGACAATCCTCATTCATGAAGTAATGATACAAAGTGTCCAATAAAAAAATCGAACTCTACTTGTTACATGTTTAAAGTACTTTCATGCGTAACCACTAAACAGTGGTGATCGAGCTGCGAGAGCAATCGCCTTCCACAAAGGCGAACTGGATTTCGTCCCCTGCGAGGTCACTTCCCGAACTTTTGTGTGCGGGAATCGTGCCTGGACAATGCTGTTAGTCAATGGTTTTCTCGAGGATCTCCCGTTTCCCCCACCCTTACGTTCCGGATGGTGCTCCAAATCATCCTCATTCCATCACTCATCGATTCTCAAGGCCTTAGATGTTAGCCAGCCAAACCTCTCAACTCCACCCCTCAACTAAACAATGTTTGTGAACAGTTTACTTTGCAAATGTATATTTTCACATCAGCTACACACAAGTAACTTAATACAAAATATTGTATATGTGCATTTTTGTCTTTATGTAAAGTACTGACATTTGTAATTTTATGGAACATTATTGTTTCCCTATCTACTTGACTATGTACAGAAAACGGAATCTTGTATTTCACTGACATCCATAAATGGAATGAAATTCTGTACTCAAATTCGGAAACTTCGCAACTACCACCATGTGACTCGCTCCTTGGACTAGCTCGTCTAAAATTTATCAGAACGAAATGTATGGTGAACCTATTACAAAGCTTTGGTGCTGTCAACAAGCAGCAGTGAAAGGGCGGGAATAGCCTGCCTTCCTAGAACTTGTTTATCCGCTAGCAGTTTACATTTGGCAATGCGTTGGTTTCCAGGTAGTTGTCTGGGGACAGTCTTGTGTTGGAGATCTTTATCGCACTTTGGGAAATTCTCACGTTCTATAGCGAGAGCTGAAACACGGGAGTGAGGCAGAGATATGGACAACAGTTAGCTACCTGCGCGGTACCCGTGGCGCAGACAAGCGGAATTTCTCATAGGTCGAAGGTATCCTTTGCCGTTAATTAACGCTGAAATGATCTTCACACACAAAACATGCACTTTTGTTGGAAATTGCTGAGTTTTTCAATGCTCTTACTGCATTTATGCACGTTTCGTGCTTTATTGTTTTCATTTGAAACATTGCAGGTATCTTATCACGATATGTATATTCCGTTGTATTTTGCTCAGTGTAACTGAGCAACACTTGCTGGTGTTCGGTAATGCAGCAATAGCAGTCAAATCCCCTTTAACAACAAAATATAATAAAAGTCACAAATGCACAAGTGGTCCGTTAAGCGTGTGCTAAGGAATTTGCTTGTAAAGAAAGAAAATCTTGGACAATAGCGTCATAAGCACATCAACATGACAGTGTCCGTTTTTACCACGCAAAATTGCAGTCTATATTAAAATGCGTTATTGTCGAACTATACACGCACAAATAAAGAAAGTACCACAGCGTTAGCCTTAAAATGTATCACATCATCATGTGGCAAGCGGAAAATCCCTACTCTCTAGAACAATGTAAATCCTTGCTGCCCTGTTTCGGTGGGCGCTTTCAGGTTTCCTTGCGTCTCTTTGTTTGCAGTGTATTGTTGGAAACAAAAGTGATAAAGAGATGTAACAATTATTTTACTGCCGCAGAGAGCAGTTTTAATAACCAGATGATTAGCAGACCGCAGTAACGTGCCAAGTAAGTTCGATGAGAAAGTCCTGGCACTTCTAATGGACTGGTGCCTCTATTGGATAAACTCCTTCCTGACTGCGGAAAACATATAACCGATGTTGCTGTGTAAGTCGAAATAAGGACATACTCGGTGTGTTTTCCTTATTGCCACGATGATACTCGAAACACTTGATTGTGCGAATCAAACACATTTACTTGTGTACCATGCGAGACAAGCTAAACGGGCGGTGTTGAAGGTTGAAGGCAAGAGGGCTTGAATGCCTAACACCGGTGTAATAATTGCTAGTTTGTTCTCGTGCTGTAACACGTTATGCAGCGTGGTTCCCCACACAACATATATATATATATATATATATATATATATATATATATATATATATATATATATATATATATATATATATATATATATGGGCTGTATAGCGAAAAAGTTTGTGCAGAAATCGGCACAGCTGTTGGATGCTGAGGATTTTTTCAATATATTCCGTGCAGGAGTTTTATCGCCGATAATGGCTATTCGCGGTAAAGGCACACTGACTTGCAGTTAAGTTAGCCGCTAATGAATAAAGTTATTTCTAATACTTGATAGTATATCGCGAGTAGGGTTACCAGACGACGTCCTCTTCTACCTGGACATGTCCTCTTTTTGAGGCCTTTTAAACTGTTCGCCCCGGTTTTAAACAAATATCGAATGGTTATCTTTTCCAATAAAATAAAAGACAGTGTAGTTTTAATTTTATGAGTTTTTTATATGTAAGTAACGGTGCTATCGAACTTTCTCCAATACTATAAACTTTTTCGATAGTATTATGTAAATCTGTTGCTTTTATCAACACTAGTATTATTCCCAGGCTATTTTTATTTACATGTCTAAGTTGAGAAGTGCCTAATCTATTCAACATTCTTATGGTTATTTGCTAGGAAATAGAAACCTGTTGGAACAAATAAAATCGTGAAACAAATTTAATCGAAATGTATCTGAACTTTAGCTGGGCGAAAGAGATTAACTGTCAATTAAAAAAATTGTGCCCAGTGTTTATGTACAACTGTGTTTTGTGTAAATAACGGTATATTATTTGCTTGCAAAATATTCTGTACTGCCTACAAACTAAATGGAGTTGTCTTTCAGAATCAGAGTGAACATGATTATTACTTTTTCCGGTTGCAAAAAAAAATGTTATTACTTAAAAGCTTCATGAAACCGATTTTCGGATTCAATTTTGCATTTACACTGACATGACAAAAGTCATGAGCTAGCACTATGTATAGGCTATTCACGGTAATGTGAGCACTTTTGAAAGACCTCTCATTTGAAATAACAGTCAATAAATATATGTTATTTTAGCCTTAGACGTTAACTTCCAAGTTCAATGCAATATGCACACTGTGTTTATTACTTACATGACAATATTTATTTAAAAAGGTGATAACGGGAAGAAAATGGCTGAAAGAAAAAAATAACTAGGGTCATAAAAGTGCTCACTTTACCGTGAACAACCTAACTGAATGACTCTTGGCGCCACCGCTGCATTATTGTGGGTGCCAGAGAGATGGGACATTCAATTTCAGAAGTTGTGGAGATTTTAAAAAATTTCCTCGATTCACAGTGTCACGTGTATACGGGGAATATCAAAATCAAGGCATTGCGATACACCGTGGATAACACAGTTACTTGATGATCGTGACCAGCGGAGGCTGGGTTGAATTGTCCATGCTAACAGAGCAGGAACACTTGTTCAAATCACAGTCGCATTCAATGCAGGAGGTGTTAGACGTGTATCTAGCAGATCTGTTCTACGTGCATTAGCTTCCATGGGATATGGAAGGAGAAGACCCACCAGAGTGCCCATTTTAACAGCACAACGCCTCACTTGGGCTAGTTAGGTTGCTCATTGGACCCTGGAGGACTGGAAACATGTCGCCTGGCCCAATAAGTAACGATACAGGTTGTTTCGGGCTGATGACAGGGTTCGGGTATGGCGCCAACCCAATGAGGCCATGGATCCCAGTTGTCAACAAGGCATCGTGCAGGCTGGTAGTGGTTCCGTAATGGTGTGGGGTGTGTTCACATGGCATGGGTTGAGTCCACTTGTCTATGTACCCACAAAACTCAATGTTAATCGCTTCAAGACTCTTCTTGGTGACCATTTGCAGCAGTCCATTTGACTTCAGTTTTCCTGACAACGATGGGATTTTCCAACAGGACACTGCACCATCTCATCGGAATGCAGATGTCCAGGACTGGTTCGAAGAGTATTCTAGGGAGTTCCAGGAAATGGAGTGGCCAGCATGTTCCCCCGACTTGAACCCGATTGAGCATTTATGGGACGTGGTGGATAGAGCCATTCGCACCCATGATCCTGCACCTGGAAATACCAGGTAAATTTGGGCAGCTATGCAGACAGCATGGCTTTACATCTCTCCAGAGGTCTTCCCTCTACTTGTGTAGTCTATGTCACGTCGAGTTACGGCACTTTTTCGGGCTATATGGGGCCCTACACGTTATTACACGGGTTTCCCATGACTTTCGTCATGTCAGTGTAATATATTTTTAACTACCTGCGACATAATACACTGATTTTGTATTCCTTATTTCTATTAGAAAATTGTGCGTTAGCATTCTTCCTGTCATTTTCTTACGAGTGTCCTCTTTTTCCTTGCCAGTTACTTGAACATGTCCTTTATTTTAGTACTAACCACATATCTGGTAACCCTAATTGCGAGTGTAATGTTTAAATATATAGCTGCTAATGTCATCAGTGTTTGTAGTTGTATACATATTATAGCGTTAATCTGCGTATTATTATAGTATCCTTTCCTTCCCAAAAAAAATCCACTGTTTCACTCAGACTACGCACTAATAAAGCAATCACACACACGGTAGTGTTAATTCTACACATAGCGGAAGGATAAAAAATAGGGTGTGCCTGTGTTGGGGACGTAGCCGTTTGTTTTGGATGAATACGCCTACGTTGACGCGCTCGGGTGCCTTCATGTTTTATTTACATTCCCGGCACCGATTCACTCGATCATATGGGGTTTTATGGGTATAACTGGATTGATTTTGAGATGCTCTTTCCAACGTATACGATTTCTGTTTTTCGACTTCGTTTTTTGACGAGTATAGGCCGACATTGTGTTAAGGTTTCTTAATTTTTTACATTAAACACATACAATTTCACCATAACCACGCCACATAAATGTTGTTATGCACGCAATCGATTGACCTTGATGAGAGCTGTCGATTAAAACTTAAACGAGCGTCGTAGATTATCCTAGTCAAAAGTTATACTACGCGGAAGTTATGAGATGAGGCGAAACGAACACAAAATTGCCCCCCCCCCCCCCCTTGCGGAATGTTTTGCAGTTCTCCCTCGACGTAACATATTCTTTGATCCTTTGGCAATCGAGTGGTGTAATTGAATTTTGAATGCAGACTATAGATTCGGAGCTGCAATGCCTAACTCTATCCCACGATTTTGTTATCATAGGATTTTCTGGATTGCCTCCCACTATGGTTGCAAATTTAAACACGTATTCGCGTCAAAAACGAAAATAAAAGTATATCATACACATGGATTTCAAAAGTGCTCCACTAACAGTGAACGGCCCGTAAATGTCGTCAGTGAGATGCAGAGACGCGCATCTCCAGGTGGACAGTGTTGTCATCTTATTCGTATTCTGTAATAAATGATAGCAGACTTGGTTCACCTTTCTTGGGTTGCATGCCATGTTTCCAACCGACGTCTACTGCCATTTTCTCCGCCATAGAGTACTGTTGCTGGTATTTGAGCATTTCTTTACTATAGATTGCTCGTTGGATATTGCTGCTGTGATTTCTTTTGAGGTCGAGAGAAGCAAGTGCAAATAGTTTGCCATGAATCCTAAACAATATATGGCTCATTTACACAAAATTTTGTTTTAGCTACTGTTTATTTGTATGAGTGAAATACATTTGTAATGTTAAATTTACATAAGTACTTACAAGTCGCATCTTTGTAACCCAGCTTGTTGTGGATGTTATTTTTTAAGACTGAAACAATAGCTTAATTCTGATGTCATTTAAGTGGTATAGGGCTTCAGCTATCAGTTCCTGAATTAAATGTACTTATTCGTACTGACTTCTCGTTTACATTTTCGCTTGGTGTTCTGCGGTCAAAGCTAATACGAATAGCCTTTTACAATTCAACGAAAGAGCTGCCTTTAATAAATTCCTATCTAGATTAACTGAAATCACTATTATCACGTTACAGTTCAAAAGAACGCCATTATCTACACGTAAACTCCGCTACTCGTAAAACTGACTTAAACGAGATAAGTAATATACAACTTTATTTAAAAAATCCACTTACGTGTGAAAGGATGTCTTGCTTTCTTTTTCAACTCCTTGTGTACATCCGTATGTAACGCATTATTTGCCATTTTTCACTGAGGAAAAACACTTCCACGCGTAAACAAATAGCATCCCTAAGTTTACCCCGCCCCTCGTCAGCTGTTTATGATGAGAGCTTCAAAACAATGACGGTATCGGCCATCTAGATGTACATGTTCGAAGCTGTTTCCATGGGTTCATTTAAAAAGTTATCAGTTTGTTGTGAATTGTCTATAACTGCAAGTAAATGTACGTATGAGCAATTATAATATTTAAAACGTGTACATCTATGTGCCGACAATCACATGTGTCATTTAAACTGACGCCACAGTTTGCACCCATTAAGTTTATTTTGTTCCAAAGTGTTCTTTTTTTGTATCATTAATTTGTTTGTCAAACAAATACACGGAAACGGAAACGAAATTTAAACTTCAACGACTTTTTGAATCATGGCCTAACACAACATATTGCCCAGACAAATGTTGGTTAGAATAAATACGTAAACAGAAAGCAATATAAATTAATCGTCTCTTCAATATAACTGGATTATACTATTGCACGTTAACTTTACGTTATGTTGAAGAATAGTCAACATCCCTCATGGAAAAGTTAACTTCATATCAATGTGAATGCATCGCTGCGCGACCTGTACCTATAGTCTATTCACGGTTTCTTCACAACATCTCGATTAATAATTTGAAAATTATTCTGTGCCTGTGTAAATACGTTATGTATCACTACCGTTTTATACTTCTGTTAACATAAAAATATGTTATTTTTATTAAATTAAACGTCTATTTATATTTTGAATGTAATTAAATTGTAATTAATATTAATAAAATAGGGAATAAGATAGGTGTGTTGATAATGCCTAGAAATAAATAACTATCATGCAAAATATTATTAAACCGAGTGCACAGGAATACGGCACGTGGTCCCCTTGGTGTGCCTAATTTTCTAGACCTGGTAAAGCTTAATATGCATGAGATGGAGGAATATCCTAAAAGCAGAACTTTAAAAGGGCTTCATAAAAGCCGGAAGTAACCGTGAATGAACTCTGAACAAAACGACAACCCAAAGTCAACGGAACGAGATGCAACTTGAATAGGCCTTTACCTCAAGTGTAGTGGATAGATATGGGTGACTCTTATCAACGAGGTATTGAGATCGATGAGGGTGGAACGAGATGGACATGGAGCAGCGCGGGAATGCAAAGACGGGGGAAACGGGAGATCCCCGAGAAAACCCGCCGACCAGCGGCACCTTCGCTTTCTCTTGGGTTTGCTGTGCTCTTCCGTCTAGACCATTTCTCTTTCGGGGTGAGTCCATGCCTAAATTGCGGCCATTGCAGCAGACAACCCTGCTATAGCCATGATGCATACGTCTATTTTTAACATAATAACTCCGACCTAAGACGTACAGGGCTGAGACGCATCCCATGCTCCTAACGACTTAGCTACTATAAGCTGTTCACGGTAAAGTGAGCACTTTTGAGACCCTAGTTACTTTTTCCTTTCAGTCTTTTTTATCCTATAACCATTTGTTTTAATAAATATTGCCAAGTAAGTAATAAACACAGTGTGTTTATTCCACTACACTCGGAAGTTAACGTCTAAGGCTAAATATTCTATGCGTGAGGATGAAACGAAGTAAGTAAGGAGCAGCGCCGGAATGCAAAGGCGGGGGGAACGGAAGATCCCCGAAAATACCCGCGGAGCAGCGGCATCGTCTGTCACGATACCCACGTGCGCAGATCAGGGAGTGTCCCCGCCGGGAATCGAGCCCAGTTCACCCTAGGTGGTAGGCGAGTACTCTATCTACTACACCACCGCGGCCTCTGCAGAGTCAAAGTGTGGATGGGGCGCAGGCATATGCAAATATGCCTGCGCCCCATCCACACTTTGCTAATAATAAGGCATAAAATATATTTATTGACTATTATTCCAGATGAGAGTGCTTTCAAAAGTGCTCACTTTACCGTGAATAGCAAATAACATGCATGCCAGAGGACCACAGAAATGTGAAATGGATCCCGCTGGGGGGGGGGGGGAATTTGGGGTGCCCTCCAGAAAGAAAAACAATATTTGTCCGGCACGATCCCCACGTGCGAAAATCCGGGAGCGACCCCGCCCGGGAATCGAAGCTGGTTCGCCGTTGTGGGAGGCAAGCTCTCTAGCGACTGGTCCACCGCGACCCCGCCCCGTTACCTCGAGGTGAGGCGTAAGGAGCTCGTGCCGAGGACACACAGCCACATGATCCTGCGGCTTCACTTCGCGGTGCGGGCAGGCACTCGGAGGGAGTGAGAACTACAATCATGTGGCCAGCCTTGTCTGCTTGTCTGCACGGTGATGACCTTCGCGGTCAGCTGTAATAACGCATCACTAACATGCAGAATAACAGTTTACATGTTCAGCACGTGACATATCAGGCCCCTCCCTGTTCTTGTTAGCTGATGCAAAAGCAAATACTGTAAAAGACGAAAACGGGACAGCTATATTACCAAGGGAAGAGAGTGAAAGTAATATCATTACCTGGGAAAACATACAGACATGGTAATTGGATATTTTGTGAAAAATGAGCACAAGAAAAAAATTGACGGGATTGGCGTCTTCGTCTACCAGCCTCAAACTACAAAGATATGCTGCAATAATGAACGACGTGCAATGAGTGCCAAGTTCCTGGCGGTTCTGGCCTTATTTATATTGATGCAGAGTATCTCCTAAGTTGTATAGCCTATCTGCTGAATATTAACAGATGCAGGCCTTGTCTCAACGAAAGAGCAGAAATTCGTTAGATAGAATGCAGCTTCATGGTCTGACCTTTGCTGGCCTCATATCACGCATAGAAGAAAAGAATAAAAAAGAGAACCATTAGAACCATACACACACGCGCGCGCGCGCGCGCACACACACACACACGCACACACACACACACACACACACACACACACACACTGGTGATTTAGTTAAGTTTTTACAAAATGCATCCCTTCAGTGTCATACCTAGTTTGGAAGATTCCCTTGCCATATTGCCGACATTCTTTGTGAAAATTATATAACTTTTTGTACCAATAAGCACTACGAGAAGTAAGTGTCTAGCAATTAACGTAACATCATCCAATAAACTTATGTCAGCATTAGTGGGCATGCAACCAAGTTCGTAAAATTCTTCAATTTACTGGCTAAGATTTGCATATGCCTGCGCCCCATCCACACTTTGACTCTGCAGAGGCCGCGGTGGTGTAGTAGATAGAGTACTCGCCTACCACCTAGGGTGAACTGGGCTCGATTCCCGGCGGGGACACTCCCTGATCTGCGCACGTGGGTATCGTGACAGACGATGCCGCTGCTCCGCGGGTATTTTCGGGGATCTTCCGTTCCCCCCGCCTTTGCATTCCGGCGCTGCTCCTTACTTACTTCGTTTCATCCTCATCGGCTCTCAAGACCTTGATGTTAAAAGCCGCCCAGATCTCTCCACTGTTTTGAATCCACGCTGGACAGCTCATAATTTCTCAAATTCAAGTAGTCCAGTAGTTGAATTAGAATAGTCTTGTGGCGACCATGTTGAATCTCTGTTGGCAAACTTTCTGGGCGTCGTAGAAGTTAATTTGTATATAAACCATGGTATTTCATTGTCTCAACGCCACTCAAAAAAAAATCTTCCACAGAAGAATTTAAAGTAAAATATAATGGTGCACTTTTAAGTTTAAAAAAAATACCGGTGCATTCTGGCCCTAAAAAACAAACCACTTGTCGCAGCATCGAATAGTCATAAAAGCCACGCACAAGGGAGTTTTAGGATGTTTAAAAGAGTCAAATTTGTTTAGTAGTAAATTCTGTAGGTGCAAATTGGCAAGATGCATTGATTGATACCAAAATCGTTTTCCTGCTTTTCTTATTTAAAGATATATATACATACATATATATGGATATTGGTCGTATCTTGGCTTCTTAAACTAATCTACAACACTTAATATATCTCTGTGCAAAGTGTCTTGCTTCTGTAATGAAATATAATGTGCCTTCTATTTTGTGCAATTAACCCCCGGACTAATATAGCAGTCTGAAAAAAAGGTGTTCTTAACTAAAGGCTGTTTACGATAAAATGAGCACTTTTGAAAGACCTGTTTACGAACTACTTGGATGTACATTGTGTATTCTTCCGCCTTAAGTAAAATTAATATTGCCATGGGCCTCATCACTTTATTCATACGTCGGTCGAGTAAAACTATGATATTATTATGAAAGTAAATATTTTAGAAATGTGCTTATTTTTACACTTCGATCCATTTAAAAACAGAAAGGGAAAGTAACAATTTAAGTTTTTTACAAATGGTAACCTAACACTTTTCATCCGGCGTTAAGATATGGAACTATTTTCCACCCATCGTTACCAACTTTACTGGGCGAACGTCACTCGGTGCGCCCGTTAAAATATATGGAGGGAGGGCCAGTGATTTTTTTTCTAAGATTCATTTCAAAAGTGCTCACTTTATCGTGAACAGCCGTTAGTATGTAGAATGGCGTCAAAATAATGTTTTCAGTGTGTACAATGTCTTGAAAGTACGATACCATCTAACATGTTTTCTTTTATTAGGTAAAACTATTTGGGCACATTTTATAGCTTCGTCAAAGAAAAACATTTTTCAGAAACGATGCAACGCATTTCAAGCGCTAGGTAGACGACCGCCTTAGCTGCATAAGAGCTGCAAAATAGGACGGCTCTTTCCAATACCTCGCCTGGATACAAGAAAAACAAACAAATAACTTATAACTTCATTCCTCTACATGGGTGCAAAGTAGTAGGGACATTTTCCTTGACACGCAACGGCGTCTGGCACAGGAGCAGGAGCCTGGGAGGCGCCATATTGTTACGTCACCCGATTGCCATCTGTTTCCCTTTTTTCCTTCCAAATCGACTAAATGTCGCTACAAAAAAAAAAGTCCCATTCCATTAACAATGTTCTTTTTTCATTTAAAAATTCCCTTTTTGCCCATTTACAAAATAAGAATCCCCAGAAATTTTCTAATGTTCCTGGAGCAGGCGAGAGTGATTAGCAGCTTCGAGCCAGAGCTCACTCTGACTCCAAGCCAGGTAACCTTGAGCCAAGACCCAAGATCTTTAACCTCAAAAATCATATATATATATATATATATATATATAACTAATAAAATATTATTAAATTTTATTTAAAAGTTTTTTAATGTATTACTAAAAATTAACTTTCCCCACCACCCCTCACCGACCAAATAAGTTGGCAGGCCTCTCCCCCTCACCCTTCCATCCACCTCCACCAAAACCCAGTCAGCCATCTTGGTAGACGACAAAGAAAAGGCAGGAAAACGGGAGCTTTTGTGTCCACAAATAAAAGGGTGCAAATATGTATAAGAAATTTGATGCTTCTGATGACTATGGTGCTGAGGCATCTAGTAAACTTGATATGATTGAAGAAGAAGTTTTTAAGCAGAAATGCTTATTCATGAAAAGTCTGGATTTACCACAACAAGAGCGTATCAAGCTGCAGGAAGAAACTGTACTTCAAAGTAACAGCAATTTGTAAGTGTGGGCATTGAACATTGAAAACGCATAACAGCTTCATGGGTTGGAAAATATGGAAGTTGAAGGCATCGAAAAGGAGCTGCTGGCAGTCGCTGCATTAGAGGAAACAGAGTCTGTAAATGTTCCACTGTTTGGCATGTGGATTGATGAAGAGTATTTATTCTTTCATTGCAGCACCAACAGATGAACTTATTGGTTTCGATGGAGCAGTTTAAATCAAGTGTCCAGCGAGTATAATAACAATGAAACCACAAGAGGCTGTGGAATCGAAAAAATTGACATTTTATTTTTTTAAATGGTAGTGGACAAATCAAGTTGAAAAGCAACTATAAATACATGTACCAAGTTCAAATGCAGTTGCATGTCACCCATAGGAAATATTGCTTGTTTGTTATCTGGAACACCACTGGGTATTTACGTAGAAAGAATAGAAATAAGTGATGCCTTCTGGCAAGAAAAATTTTTAAATAACGTAACAAACTTTTACGAAGAATGTTTTATTTGCCAGAATTAGTTGACGTACGTTATCCTAGGAAAATGAAAATCCGTGATTCTGTATAGCCTGTATAATGTAGGTTTTCCATTTTGTCACAAATTGAAAACCACCGAACGAACTGGTGCAATGGTAACATGTTGAACTCGAAATCATAAGGATGCGGGTTTGAATTCCGGGTCCGGCCATCTTGATTTCGGTTTTCAATTTTGATGTGTGCCACATTCCCCTTCCCTAAGACTGTTTGTCCGACCTAGCACCACACCGCCACCGCAGCAATGATGCGCACTCTCCAGATATGCAGAACGCACCGAGTGTTCTCAGTGTGTGACAAATGCAAGGTTAACCTAGCGGGGCATCGTATATGGCGCCTGCCCAGGAATGTAGCAGGACTCCGCAAGGCAAAGTAATATGAAAAAGAGAATCATACAACGCACTCAGTTCGGGGGTTACGACTCGCGCCGTTATAGTTGTGTGATGCCCGAGCAGTCTAGGGCTTAGCACAAATACTCAATAAGAAACTATCTAAATCGATTTAACACATTTAATAAAATCACGCACTGAAACTGTTACACTCTTAATTATGCATCTACTTACATGGCGATGTGGCGGAAGACGACATGGGAATTGTTAATATAAAACAAACTAAGAACGGTAATAGAAGCAAATTCATTCTATAGCCACGGTGATGAAGGAGAGTGGAGTCCCAGCGCAGCGCAGGCGAGTCGTCCCAGGCGATGATGTGCAGTCTCTGACGTCCTCTGCTGAAGTCTCTCTCCCCAGGCCGTGCATGGCATAATAAAGCAACATGAGTGTAATGGGGAGAAGTCTCCCTCCACCAAGAAGTCGCGCATGAGCAGTCTCTAACCAATGAGAAGTCAGAGGGAGAATAGTCGCCCACCAATGAGCGAGCAAGGTCAGGGCGTTAGCCAATGAATTGGTACTTTGCACACGCCCCCAAAGTGTGGTATCGAAATCATGTGACGGGAAAATAGTGCGTGATACAGCGCGTGATTCCAGGAGTCATGGGACGAAAAATATCGTGAAAAGCAAGATGTATTTCCCATCAAAGGTGGTTGGCAGTCGCAGTCAAGCAGTGCTGGAATCACCGGAGGCAGTATTAGAGCGGATACAGCTTCCTGTCACAGGCACCGCAGAACCTGATAAGTTGCGAAAATACTTCACTTAAATGTTCTCTCTCTGAACTGGAAAATTAGCGGAGTGCCCGCGGCACTACAGTTGTTACCTGTAATGTCAATAAAGAGTATTTTGTTGTCCTTATTGTTCTGCCAGTATTGTATTGTGTTTCTCTGTAATTGTGTATTTTCACTTTTATTGTTACGCTGTGTCCATACTCATTTCACCAGTGCTATGTAGGTGTATATCATCCAGAGTCAATATGTTAATTTAACGTATCATGTAGCATTAAGTTTCGGCAGGTAAAGCAGGGGTTACGTGTCATACAGGAAATAGTCCCCGCCTTGGTGCACAAGCCAGCCTTCGCCTGCTCACGTGCGGGGGCGGGAGTTCAGTAAGCGTCTGAAGTCCACGGGGTGGTTGCGTGTGTCCGCGAGCTCCACGTTTCCCGCGCACCAGGCGACATGCATCTCTTTCGAACTTATCACTTCACTGACATAGCTTAATTCTTCAGTAAGTGTTCCGTTCTCGCCGCCCGGTACACCAGCCTCACTTCCCCGTGGTTTGCATCGCCCGGGGAAGCTTCAGTTTTCCGTAAGTTTTCTGCATGACGCAAGTCAGTTTTACAGGGTTACCATGGTGACCGGTCTACGTAATCTCAGCATGTGTCAAGTGTCTCCCTGAGAGGAGTGTTCATTAAGCCGAATAAACGCCCTAAGAACTAATCAGTGTGTAAGTTATTTAGGTCTCCGCAAGGTGTTTAAGGGGGCGGGCCCTAACAATACCCATATTTTGTTGCAAGTGTTTTCAGCAGGACTCAACTTAGGTATGTGTCAGTGTACCGTATCAGTATGGGCGTGAGGGTAGCCCTGATAATCCACATCGCGATACGTATTAGTAATTAGCAGTTTGCCACCAAAACATCACTGCAACAGTACAGTGTGTAATCAGCCAATAAGTTACTGTTAGTAAACACCCAACAATAGCTTCTCTCCAGCCTTAACTGTGGAGAGGCAGCGGTCAACAGTTCAACAGAAGTTTTTGCCCGGGTGTACGGCCGACAATCCTGAGGTCATCGAGAGTCATCATGCTACAGCATCATCCACCATCATGGCGGCGCCTTGACAAAGCCTGGCGCCTACTCTGGTAATACCAACATTCCACTGACCTCACACTTCATCGCCTTCAAAAACCCAATCAAACCCATTTCAACACCACCGCACACCATCAATATTGTTTCCCGAATTCACTACCGACAAATGCTGAGATGACCAATTCCTTCTCCAATTCCCTTCCATCGTCTAAGTGTGAGCAGTAATCTTTAATTATGTTGGCCAGACGTTAAATCCACTAAAAAATTAAAAAAGGAAAACTTGAAAACTTACACGAGACTGTTGATGTTATTCCTGGATTATCAATAGCTTCAAAAATATTGCAATGTTTTGATATTTCAACTCTAGAAAAATAAAAAGGAAAAAAGTTATAACAATTATCAATATTATCTAATTTATCATATTTTGCCCAATTTCCTTCTTTATCTCTTTTTAGTAATCTAAATTGTTCATAAACATAAGCATAATTTGTAAAAGAAGAGCCATCACATATAGGAATATCAAATTCAATTCTATTATTGTAAACATTTTAATTCCCCCTAGTTTGATGTGTTGGAGGAAAAGTTTGGCTCTCAAAACTCTCAATACTTTTATAACTCATTATATATATATATATATATATATATATATATATTATATATATATATATATATATATATATATATGAATTATAGATAAATCAAAGGATGTTTCTCGAGTTATATTACTCATTAGAAAATACAGAATTTATAAAAGAATCATGAAGCAGATTATGAAAAAAATAAGAAGAAAGAACTACCTTTAATCGACGAATTACAAAATATTGGTAGAAAAAGTAGAACAAGTAAGTGAAGAAAATAAAAAATTAATAATGGCAATAGTTCCCATAGCAGCAAAAAATTTAGATTATCTGCCAACACCAGAAGAAACATAATATAAAAGGGAATTATTTTCAGAATATAAATCTCATAATTTGGAAGAGCAAATGGGAATTTTACCCATAAAAAAATTGACAGATTGATTTGATGTGTGCCACATCTGATTCTTCTATAAGTCTCGGAAAAGAAATTTCAAAAAGAATAAATGTTGTTAAAGCACAATATGGTGTACAGGTAGAAGAGTTTAATTTTTACATTGGAGATACAAAAGTAAAGATAAATAATTCTAAACTATTTATTGAGGATAAAGAATATGGATTAACAAAAGGCCTTTCTAATTTTTAAGCAAAAACTAACCAATTATATCTTGTATATGAATAATGTAGATAATGACTATGAAAATTACACAGAAATTATTTAATCAACCAATGCCATATTCCAGAATATAATCCTAATAAACAAGTAGACACAAATAGAACTTGAAAGTAAACGAATATAAGTATACCAATTTATGATGAGCATATAAAAGAATCACGTTCAATATCAGAGCCAAACACATCCAAAAGAATGATTTCTCAAAGAACTCCTAGATCTGGAGAAGACATAAAAAAATACAATTGTTTACCAAAAGAATATGTCTGGATGGGCGATGTTAGAAAATTGATAAGACAGATATTTATTTATTCATGGTGAAGAAAATGTTAGATATAACAATTATTATAATGAAAAAATTGTATAATGAATATGTTAAACAATAAATTTTCTGAGTTTGTTATTAATAATCCAAAAGTAATGCCATTTCTTATAAGAGTTTTAAATGTAATTTCACATTCTTTTTGGTATTCAGAATATCATGGTCGAAGAATAATAAATTGGGCATTAAACAATTTAAATTTGCCTGAAATGTATTTTCCAGGTTATATTTATTGTGGACCGTTTACAAAATTAAACAAAAGATTGGAAAAACGGGACACCAGAATAAATAAATTAGATGAAGCATGTAAATACCATGATATTGCTTATAGAGCTCATAAAGATTTAGAATCTAAACACGAGGCTGACAAACTTTTACAAAAAGAAGCAAAAGAAATTATGTTTGTAAAAAATACTCCAATTGGTGAAAAAATTGCTTCTGCAGCAATTGCTTCAACTATGTTTACAAAAATAAAATTAGGATAGGGCATTAATACTTATTAATTATTCATATTTTGCTCATAAATATATATATATAGCATATATAACTTTCGATTTACCCATTGCTAAACTTGAGAGAAAAAATTAAAAATTCAAAGAAGGCAAAAGTCTCAAATTATCATCATGGTGGGTTTTTACCAATTTAAAATTCTGTTCAACCAACTAAAAAATATAAAAAAGAATTAGAAGAACAACATAGACATAATTTAGCAAAATAGAATAAATCAGGAAGAGGTTTAGTTGCAAAAAAAAAAAGGGGAAAGACCAAAAAAGATTTTAATGTATTTCCATTATCTAATTTTGATATTGAAAAAGATGAAAAAATACTACATATTAAAAATTTCAGAAATATTTATATGATTGATGAATTACCAAAAATAATGCCCAAATGAGTGTGTTGTGGTTAATTTTTGACATTTGATCAAATGCAGGTACTCATTGAATTTTTTATTTTAAAGAAAATAATTATATTTGGTATTTTGATTCATTTGGAGGCAATATTCCTAGTAATTTAATTAATTGCTTTAAAAATAGAAATGTTTATTATAATGATAATATAATTCAGTATTTTAATTCGGTTATTTGTGGAAATCTATGTTAAATTGTATTTTTTTCTAATAGTTTTAATTTAATGATATTATTTATTATTAAATGACAGATATATTTGGGAAACAATTATTAAATATTTAAATAAAATGTTTGCCACTAATGGTTATGCTTTAAAAACAGATGTAGATTCAAGATACAAAAGCATTGCTTCTGTTATAAAAAAGAAATTTAGATTCAAGATACAAAACAATTGCTTCTGATTTCTTTTTTAATATGCAAATTCAAAATATAAAATTGTTGCTTCTTATTTAAAAAAAGATTTAGACACATATTATGATAGTATTGTTTCTGATAATGCTTTAAAAACAGATGTAGGTTCAAGATACAAAACTGTTTTATCTATTACTTCATCTATAGCTTCTGTTTATGCTGAAAAGATGTAAATTCAATATTCGATACTATTGCATGTGATTATTCATTTAAAAAAAAAAAATTTGAGATACGTTATTATTATTACTGATATTAAAAAAGATGAAGTTTCAAAATACGATACTATTTCTTCTGCTTTACATGATCAAATAAGCTTTAGCTATACAAAAAATTATGTTTCTCATCAAAATCATAGAACTGCTAGTTTAGCTGACCCTATAAATGAAAAATACCCACTCAATAAAAGATTTTAATGAAAAAAAGTTTATTATGCATTTTAAAGGTTATTCTCCTAATTGGACAACCAAATTATTTACTATTTTTGAGGTTTTAAATTATGATGCGCCAACTTACAAACTAAAATATACCATTGTAGAATAAATAGAATGTAGTTCTTTTGAATATGAAACTATGAAAACTAACAATCCTGATGAATATTCGGTTGAAAAAGTCATAAAAACTAAAGGTGATAAAATTTATGTTAAATGGTTGTGTTTTGATAACTCTCATAACTCTTGGATTAATAAAACAGATGTTTCATGAATTTAAATTTTTTTCTGTAATTGGTACCAACATAATATTATATTTTATTTAAATGCACTACAATACAATTAATTATACTGGCTATATCAATATCTATTTCACCTCGATTAAATATTATAAATTTACAATTTCACTGAAACTATATAATTTTGTCCTTTGTTGTCATATGACATCTCTATCTTTGTGGTTAAACTCGTCACATTCAATAGCCTATTTTAGATCAGGTAAAAATAAATATATTCTATAATTGTCTATAGTATATTGTTGTTTATAATTTAAATGTCCTTTGTTTCTTCATAAAGTTCATGTTTAAATTAAGTTGCTTAGAAATTTTTTCACCAACGATTTACTGGCTATTCTTGATTTTATCAATAATGTATTAATCATTTTTATTGATATATATAGTTCTGGCAACATTATAATCATTAATGTTTTTTAAGAAGTGTTTTTCCTTCATCAACAACATGTTTATTCCTCTTTAGGTTTTTATACACATCTTTATGGTTTGCACTAACATGCTTTCTGATTAGCATCATTTGATATTAATATTTAACAATATATTTTCCTTTAAACCAAAGTTCATTATTACCATTCAACACAATATTTATAGTTTTATCATTAAAAATCCTCTAGTTTTAAGTTATCTAATTATTTTCTATTGATTCGGCCATCTTGTAAATAAGTAAGAGACTATGTTTATTTGTGCTCTTTTTTATATATTTTTTTCTTATATGGAACAAAACCAAAGTTAATTATATGCAATTATATTTTATCTATTTCTGTGAATAACTGGTTTTTTACTGTATTTCCAATGTACTAATTGTTTTGTTTCATTCGAAAGTTTTGCATTACTTATGTTGACTAATTCTAATCTACCTAATAAATCTTTACACAATAATTTTAATTTGTTTTCGACAATGTAGTAATCTAATACTTTAAATAGTTTTGTTTGCAGATTACATAATGATTCAACATCATTGCTTAAATGCTCTGGTTCTGGAGTAATTGGTTTTAAAGAACAAATTTCTGCTAAATGATTTTAATTAAATTATTGAGCTAATCAAATGGCTCATTTATGCTTTTAATTGTTAATTTTATAATTTCAAGTAAAGTAGTATAATGTAAAACAAATATTTCTTTATTCTTTTTATCACAAGAATCATCTCGTTACTCATGCATTAACTTTCCTGTATTGTTTACATAATCAACTTTTTGATAAAACTGATATAAAATATATCTTGCTCATTATGTGAAGAATTGAAATTTCAATTTCTGAGAATTAAATTATCTGTTTTACCAACTTTAAAATTATTAATTAAGGAATATCGTTTAGATATCGTAATGTATGTGTAGTCAGTTTTTGTTTGCTGTTTAACATTATATATAAAAATTTTCGTATTCATATTAAATTGCTCTAGAATTTTTTCTCTTCTTGTAATTTTATTTATCTTTTTCTTTTTAATTTAATTTTTCTTGAAATTCTAAACCAAGTTGTTCTTTTTCTTTTCTTCAATATTTAATTTTTCTTGACATTGTAAAGCAAGTTACTCTTTTTCTAAAGCAAGTTGATTGTTCTTAATTTGTTCTTATTTTAAATGTAAATTGATTTTAAAGAGCCATATTCACAAATTGATGGCAAAACTTCTTTTGTAACCCAATTTTTTAATAATTTAGCTTCTTTCTTTCTAGATGACAATATTGAAAAATAAAGACCAGATTCATTAATAAATATAGAATACTTCATTTTCCACTAACCCCATCTTGTATACATGTTTCAAAATTTCTAAGCTAATTCTGTCTCCATTATCGATAATTTTACGAATTTCTTGGTTACAATGTGTATATTATAAAATTTCAGCAATTTATTTTCCTATAAACCAAGGTTCATTACTATCATAAAAAACAAGTTAGCTTAGTATTATTAAAAATTAAATTATTTAAATCAAATAATGTAATCAATTTACTGTCTTCTAGGTTTAAGTTCTCTAATTGTTTTCTATTGATTCAGCCATCTTGTAAACAATAGGTAAGTATATATTAAATAAGTATTTTTATTTGTATTCATTTTAATAAAGAAATAAAAATTTATATAAACCACATTCGTTGATATAAACTGTGTTTTGCTCATTATGTGTTGTGTGCTACTATATAGCACCCTGCTTATATTTAAATAAGTTCATATAAACCAGGTTCATTAATATAAACTGCTTTACTATTATGATACCCAAGTTTGAATAGTTTAGCCATCCCAAATGTATCTGGTAAAGTTTTCTTATATTTTCATGAAAATTGACTATTATTCCAGAGTACCAAACATTTGATACCCTGGCTATCTTGATGATGTTCAATAGTTGACAAATATATTTCATCTTAAATATATTTATATTATACAGCAACTGGATTATCATATTTTGCCAATTTTGCACACCCTGAATTGGGGTTTCTAACACATTAATCGAAACATGTTTCTAGTATAACTTTAAAAAATTACAAAAGGTCAACAAATAACTTAATGATGTCCCAGGGGCCTTATGTTTTAGGTTTATACAACTTAATGCCTCGCCAGGGACTTTTTTATTTTTTTTTGCCTTATTTTGACACCACCAAAACGTCATTTGACGAACTTCCATATCACCACCATTCGGCCTTTTTTTTTTTTGCGATGAGACGGGAAGATTTTTTTATTTTATTTTATTTTTTTATTTCTGGAACTCCCTCTCATATGGTGGGGCACCTATAAAATATGAGTCACTCCACCTATTCATCTTATGTAATACACAGTAATATTGAAAGTATTTTTTCTATAGAGCTTGAGTACCATTTATTTGCATCTGCTGCTCATATGATCACAAGCAAAGTTTTTTAGCTCAAATTTTGAATAACTACACTAATAATTATAGTGTGACTATGGGCACCTTTATATGAACACTATAAATTATCCTCTCAACCCAGGGATTCGATCCCATGACCTTAAAGTCTTTGTAACTGAGTCACTTGACAAGACATGTGAACAGATAATTTTAAATTTTCATGTGGCAACTTGCTGAGTGTTCACCACACCATGGCTAGATAGCAGCACATTTGATCATCTTCTTTGTGTTGCAATAAGAGTTTGCTAAGGTCCAGTTGTGGAAAAATTTAGTTCTCAAATGTAATAAAACCACAATATTCATCCCAACAGTTTGAACAAATCTCTTTAAATTTTTCATAAGTCATGTCTCCACCAATAAAGTCATTATAAATATTTTTTAAGTTAGTGGCACCTTGTCTAAATATACATTGACAATTCATATTATCACTTACAAGTTGTTTAGGCACATTCGAATAAGTTTGTGCTAAATAAAATACATATGTATCCTTGCATCTTCCTCTAGTAAAATAATCTCAGATTATATCTTGATTGTCTAAAATAACATCATCAAATACATCCAGAGAATCAATTTCACATTGGTCTAAAAGGACAATTCCATCATTATAATTCAAAAGTGTGCCATTTTTTATTTAAATCATTTTGTAACTGAATATATTTGGGTTGATTTGAACTTTTTGAGCAAACATACAATTTATTAAAATTTAACAATCCCAGAATGTGCAGGGTCGTGCACCAGGGAAACGTAAGGTATTAAGTTAAGGTTAGGGTACCTTACGTGGTATTTTTAAGTTTACATTTACATAATTTTTATTTCCTCTTATTTTTCAAATGTGACTTATCATGTAATGTATTAATTACTTAATATTCATTTAGGGTCACGTTCATCCACACCATCTCACTAGTTTATGTGTTTTCATGTAATTTTTGATCACGTGTCACGATAGCAGGAGTTTATGCCAGGATGGCAGGAGCCTACCATCATGTTAGTGAGTCGCCTCTTGGTTACAGCGTGGAACGGTTATTCCACATACCCTCCCCGGGCACTTCACCACTTTGATACCAGTTATGTAGATTTCAATAGTTTTCATTTAAGTAACTGGAACCTTGGTTTGGTTTTAGCCCAGGGAGTACACTTTTCCACAGCCTGGTCCATTCGTATATGACTGGGACGTGATTACCATAAAATATGGTAAGTGCTTCTGTTTGAAGTTTTAAAGGAATAAATGTTCATGTCACGTGATGTTCCTGACTGTGTTTATTTCTTCGGTTCCTCCTTGACCACGTAACTCGCATGTAATATTTTTCACCAGGTGTAAGGTGGCCTATAACATCCCAGGAGTGAGCATGGCATATGGGAATAGCCCTGATAATTCCCACTAGACAACGCATTGGATATGGATACTGGGATAACTTTGTCAACTTCTGCAACTACGAGATTGAGACTTTGGACATCAAGGAGAACTCCGTTCACGCCATACAACACACGCCCGAACTGAACTCATGCTCTCTGCTGAGATGCTGGCACCCTCCGGACAACATGGTAGTATCTTTTGAATCCTTTCCACATAACCTATTTTCCTCCTTGATGGTCCAGCCTAAATATCGAGAGACATCAAGAGGCTTGCCCAAGTGTGGCATTCCAAATGACGCCCTTGTCGGAAACTCAAGAGGTGTCCCCGAGCTGCTAAAACGAAATGGTTTAAGAAGTTAAGTATATTGCAGGTTAAAAAGTTTGTTCAATAAGTTGAAGTGCCACTTGGGCACGAAACGCGAGACATGCTACTCACGCAACCTACTCCTACGGATGATGAGCAATGACTAACATAGCAGAGTTCATGCGCTGGCCGACTTGGTGCGCCAGTGAGTCAAGTGCAACCACTTACCAGTACAAGTAATACTATACCTTCAACTTACCATGCTTGATGTATGCTAAAAGTACATCAAATAAAACACCCTTCAAAACATGCTTGCTAATAACACAAGAACGAACAAGGTGAGTGAGATGTGGATGGTAACATGTGTGATGAAAATAAGATAAAATAACAGAAAACACATTGCATTGTGTTTAAGAATAAAATGGTTGCTCTGTTAAACGTCTTTCCAAGTCTACTTACTTTGCATCAATAAATTGGCATCAAACTTAAATCATTCAGTTGCCCTTAGTAATTAATAAGAGATTTGGATGTTACATATCCATCCGCATCATGCGGCTCGTGGCCTCTGTGGCCAGGCTCTGCACTGCATGGAACTTCACCATTTATGCTTTGTTGTACCGCCTGCATGATGTCACATGCACACACACACACTGGTCGCACAAGCAGAGTGCGATGAACGCTGCAATGCAGCAGGGTGTTGAGTGGTGGGCAAACCGTCTCAAGAGGGGAACATGGCATGTGACGACCCCCCTCCAAAAGAGAACATTTGCAGCTGATCCTCATCAGTCATAGAGCCTCCAACCCTGTTTTCTCCTGTGTAGCACGTAAGGGCTTCTTGCCAGCCTTCTGCATGTCTGGAATTGCTTCTGCAGCTCCCGCTGCTGTTGTTTGTGGCTCAGCAACTTGAGAGGCATAGGGATGACCCCACAAGTGCAGCATGCTGGTGGCGGCTGTCTCCGCTGTTGTGAACGGTGCAGGCAATAGGAGCCAGCCGAATCAATACCCTCGCTGACAACCTCATTGTCACTTATGTTCATTCTGTTATCTTCCACCAATTCCCAATGTCTTCGGGAGCAATCCGAATGTTTGGCAACTAAGGGGGGTTGGCCATGCTCTCCTGTTGGAAATTGTAATATCCGGCGCCACCGAAATATGGGTGGTGGGTGGCGACCCCCGTGGGAGAGGTGCTCACCCACTTTCCTTCTACTCTCTACGCATTAAGATCTCGGCTGCCTGTTCGCCGTCTTGGGTGTTTGGGGCCTTGGGACTTCGTCGGCGATGTCTCCAGGTTAACGTCGTAGATCGTCCCGACATGCATACAGTTTTCTGACCCACACGGTTCAGGTAAGTACTTGGTCCAATGCTCTTTCTCATGTGCCTCTCACTGTTACTTTCCCTGCCTGCTCTCCCTAATTTAATGATGTGGTGTTGATGGATGGGCTGCTGCTTGGGTAGCATGAAGATCTTTGCGCGAGGTGTTGTTGTATTTGGTGTGGTGACTGACGTGGGACTCATACCCATGGCCCTGAGCTGATGATGTAGAGAGGTGGAGAGGGGGATGAAGATTCCTCACCCTTCTCACCATGATAACTGACATTGATGTGGGGCCACAAGAGGAAGGAGTAACTCGCCGCTGATGATGTAGGTTCTTCACTGGCCCTGCATGTGTTGCACATAACGGAATCGTAAGGAATTTCCTGTGTTTTCCCATCGTCCCCGATCATGCAGTCCTTATGATATTGGCACCAACACTTCTTGCAAAATAGGGTAGGATTCCCAGTTCCTTGGCATATGTCCATAGGACTCCGGTTCTGAGTTGTTAATTGTGGCTGTGCTGAGGCAGTTGGATTGGCCACTGATAAACGGCTGCAGATGTACGTGTAACCCGCTAGTGCATTTCAATTTACTGCACTGTTGACAAGTCACAGTTGATATGTCCAACTGAAAGCCCATTTTTGGTGTTTTGGGATGTGGATGTGTTGATCGAAAATAGAGCAGTAGAAGTCCAGTGCGGTAGTCACTGTTGTCTTCCGCTGGGCCACGTGGCCTCGCAGGTCGCAGCAGACACTTCACACAGTGTGGTGCAGGAGGGGTGGTCCTACAGGCATGGCGCAGCATGGATGGAGGGGTTGGCAGGTGATGTACTCACCCTCAGCCGGAGACATGGTAAGATGGCAGCAGTCATCTGACATCACAGACGCTGCAGCGATTGACGAAGCCGATGTGCATGCCCAAGATGACTAACTTTGTTGCTTGTGATTCTGCTGCCAAAACTCCCACATGGTAGGTTTCTGCTTTTTTGGTTGTATTTTCTTGACATGCTGGCCTGTTATGACAGGAAAATGTTAGGAAAATTCGCCAATAGCGAAGCATCGGGACCCAAAGGTCCAAATGAATCTATTCATGTGGGCACACGTAACCAAACGTGGGCTCACGACACACGACCGTGAACATGGGAAGTAATGGGATAAAATCTGGTACAAAAAAATGTTGATTACTCGGAGTAAAATTTCATAGGAATGAACTTGTAGGCTCTTAATGGAGAGTGAAATTCTGTAGATGGGAAAAATGTTGTTGAACAGAATATGGCGGGAGAAATTATGGAATGCATAGCCATCTCTAAACAGAAGGGTGCCAACTGAAAACAGTTGGAGTTCTGGAGCATGAAAATGATGCTAGGCAGGAATACTAGGTAACTGGAAACATTTTTGCATGGTTGGCAGGTGTGTGTGGCCACACAGAAGAGCACCAATTTAATTCAGGAAAGTGGTGACCTGGGAAAATAATATGCCGATGGTTGTAATGTGTGGTGTGTGTGGGAAGCCACACAGAAGGGCACCAATTGACTTCAGAAAGTGATGACCTGTGAAAATAATATGCTGCTGGTGGAAATGTGCGGCATGTGTGGAAAGCCACACGGACGGACACCAGTTGACAGACTTTGGTTTTGGACCTCAGGACTAGTAGGTTTATGCTGGAAATGGAGATCTGAATAATTCCGGGTAGGGCATAAACTCAGCAAGCACGAAATGTGGATGGGAGTTGTGATGTCATCGGCCCATCAGTGGCCTAACATTAAGGTCCTCCATCCTGGTGATGCTGGTATGCTGATGATGATGTTGGCTCCCAATATTAATATAAATGCCTGGGCTAACACAGGGTTTTGTTCCCCTGGCAATGCCACAAGGCCTAGGCTAGTGATGTATTGCACAAAATTGAAATCGCCGGTCATCTGGGGCTGTAAATGCTGTTTTGGTCTATCCTCTAGCTTCACAGGTACTTTGAGGTCCATAAATGCCCAAACTTTTGCTTTCCCCAGCATATTCAGAGCATCTTTCACGCCAATATAAGGTGGAAGCATGCTGCACATAACCTGATTCAACAGGCAAAAGTCGACACAGAAGCGCGCAGGTTCCGTCTTTCTTTGGCACAATTGAACTGACTGTCTGTTGGTTCTATTACTCCGTGACTAAGCATTACCTGAATTTGTGCTTTAAATATCCTCGTATGATGGGGCAAGTACCCACACAGATTGGTATGTAATGGCTTCTTGTCCGTAAACAGAATTGTGTGTTCGGCAATGTTAGTTCTCTTTAGCACATTGTTTTTACCGCACACGTCATTGCGTTCGTCGAGGATGCACTGAAATGCAGCCTGATATTCCAGCTGGACTTGATTGTCTAATTCCCCTTAAATGTACCTCGGATGTGCTACCCATCGGTCAGTGATCTAAATTGTATACAGTGCACCTCTATTTCGCACCAAAATGGATCCGCCTTGCTGCCAGTATTACAATGGTGTATTGCTCTGTATGCCATTGAATACCTAAAATTGCATCTTCCCAGATGTCTGAGGCAACAATGGCCGAAGTAATGGTTTCTATGTTCTGGACTTTAACTGACACTACTGCCTGTCCTACGGCCATACTGTAATGCTCGTTCGTTGTCAGTTGAGTAATGTGATTGTTATGTACAATGTCCTGCTTGCGTACAAGGTGCGGTCGTATGAAGTTGTGTGAAGCCACAGTATCAATCAAGGCACGGCATAGCTGACTATTAGTAAAAACCAAAATACGTATGAATGATGCATAACTGCTGTTAACATGCTGAATTAGTGTTTGTTGTGACGTTAATTTTGAGTTTTCGATCTAAATTCCAGCGGGCGGTGTGTCGGAACCATCCGTCCCCATAGATTCTGCAACCCGTTTCCATGCCTTTTACAGTCTGCTGATCCTTGATGCACTCCATGTGCGGATTGTTGGGGCACTGGTTGTGCCAATGGATTAGGACAATATCTGCAAATATATTGTGGTGGGTGATCCGGATTCCACCCTCTCGGAGCATTGTTGAAAATACTTGTACGGCTCGTGCCCTGTGGTTTCTGACCACTCGGCCCTGTTGCTCCATTCTGCCTTCGAGCATGCCTGTACACTCTTTCATGATGGTGATCATTAGAATTATGTGATGTGTGTGAAAGTGGTTGTTGTGTAGTAGGATAATGGTTTTATTCATCATTTCCTCCTGTTGCTCATGCTGCCATGCATGAGATCTTCCAGAGTACCACTAAGCAGAGGTACAAGGGCTGCTCTGAACTCAGGTCTGGCAGTTTCAGCTACAACCTCTAATACATCCCATTCATGTGACATCATTTTATGAGGTGGCTTTTGAGTTTGATGAATGCAGTAAGTGACTCACCCGATTGTTGACACTCTAATTTCAGACTGCTCTGGGCTTGTAAGTATGTAAAAATCCCTCTGATGCAACTTTAAAAAGAGCGACGGACTCTTCCCATTGAAGTCTGTAGCGGTTTAAGGAGGTTCATCAGGAGCACACATCTCCACTCTAACACAGCTAGCCCATTAATCCCTGCTGACACTATACCATATGCAATCCTCCAATAACGTTGTAGGATCATCCATTGGCATTCCGGTAAAAGTTGGTAGCATCCTGAACTTGGACGGTGTCTTAGTGCCGGTTGCACCAACATCACCCCTGATCCGAGATCGAATGATACTACTCCGAGCCAGAATCCAGTTTCTTCTTTGTGCCAATGTAAAAGTTTTGCACTAACGAAATTTCATGATTCTGGGATCCCAAATCGTCGATCTTGGAGAGATCGACATTAAGTATGAGACAATTTTGCTATTGGTTCGTAATGAATGGCATCTTGGAAGTAGGCATATTTCCATAATAGATAAAACTAGATGTGAGATCTTTTATGTATTTCAAGTGAATTATTGTTGTACAAATTTTACTGAATAATAATCAAGTACGTATAATGTTTTAATTTCCCAAGTAAACAATGGAACGTAGTTCTATCTGTTTGCATTTTTTCAAACTACGTTTATCGATGATGGCTGCTAATCTCGGATCGAAAATTTAAACTGCCAATTTTGGCTGTTCGAAAGGAACCTAATATCGATCTCCAGTCCAGCTCTGAACTAGAATGGTGCAACAATTTTCGGTGTCGATCTTAGATACGATCTCAGATCGTACATTTTATTACGTATTGCTGTGCGTCGTGTGACAGGCCAGACCAGAAACCTCCCTCTCACATTCCTTATTGTATGGTCTATGCCTGGGTGACCTGCTACACTATTTGTGAACGTGTGCATAAGAATTTTCCCTCACATTTCCAATGGTACAAACAACCACCATTTGCTCTCATCTTTTGGCATACAAGTTTCCAGCCTGTTATGGACAACCCACCATTTTTTAGATGCTCATTTGCACACCTTTCAATCTGCGCTCGTGTGAATGTTCAGTTCCTCTGTGCAGTTTCGACCTCATTGTACAGTTCACTCACATTTATTTCTACCTGTACTGCATCCAATTGGTTTCGCCTCGCGTACTTGTTCCCGCGAATCTGGCAAAAGGATATCCACCCATTCTGCCTCATCATACATGACAACATCCATGTTCGGTGCTCACAACAATGCATCCGCCAACTCATTTTTCGCCCGGGGACGTGTTCTACAGCATAGTCATATGCCTGTAGCAACAGCGCCCACCGGGTGAATTTACTACGTGCTTCTTTAATACTATTGAGCCAAACTAAACACAGGTTATCTGTGTGTAAAGTAAATCTTTGGTACTCGACATAAGCATAAGTACTTTTTGATGGCCCACACTACTGCCACACATTCCCTTTCGTTTACATCATATCTATGTTCCATTGGCCCTAGTTTTGCACTCACGTATGCGATAACATGCTTCTTACTGCCTTCTTGACACTGGTATAAGACTGCACCCAGCTCCTCCTGACTGGCGTCGGTCTGCAAAAACAATGGTTGTGTAGGATTGTATCGTGCTAATGCTGTACATACTTTAAACTGTTCTTTAATGGCTACAGATGCTTGCTCTGTGTCACTGATCCAAACTAATCGCTTCTGTGGTGACATTAATGCTGTTAAATGTTCTATGATGATGGCAAAATATTTTATGTATGCTCGTATCTAATTAACAAGGCCGAAAAATGTTCGTAATTGTTTACGTGTGCGTGGTCGGCATTGCTGGCCAAAGAGTTGTATTTACTGTGAGTTTGGTTTCTTCCCTTCCTCGCTTACCAAGTGTCCCAGGCAATCTAAACAAGTCTTGCTTATGTGACATTTCTGGACTGCACAGGTTAACCTGTTCTTGCCAACCTCTCCAACATAAGCAACAGAGGTTTTACGTACTATTCCCATGTGTCCGGCCAAATTATTACGTCATACAAATAATGACCGATCAGTCAATTTAATACTCGTACCATCATAGCTGGGAATGTGGCAGGTGCACACTTCAAGCCAATCGGCATGGTGCAAAACTGATAATGGGTACCGTCTGCTGCCGTGAAAGCTGTCTTTTCCCTGTCTATCGATTTTACTGATATTTACCAATATCCATTTTTTAATTCTAGAGAGGTGAGAATTCTTAATATGCTCGATTGAAGGGTATCTTTAATGCTTATATAAGGTGGTAGTGCACTGCTTGTAATGCATTTATAGGCCAAAAATCGACACAAAAAGTGCCATTCTCCGTCTCTTTTTGGGGCAAGTGCAATTGCATAATTTAATTTACTACGGGTTGGTTCTATTACACCGTCCACGAGCATTTCGTTTATCTGTTCTTTAATAATATTTTCTTAGGGCAGCATATAGCTGCACGGTGTGGCGTAAATGGGGCCTTCTCGTTTCAGTGCTATGACATGTTCTGCTACAGTGGTATGCTTGAGTGCGTCATTTTGTGCAAATATTTCCCTGTGCTCATGTAACACCCTTTGAAAGGCGGCCTGATGTTGTGACGGTATTTGGTGGTCAAACTTGGTCAGCTGTACTGCTGGTGTGTTATCGGTGTTACACCAGTCAATATTATAAACAGTTCGACGTTCAGTGGCACCAAAATGAATATGCCTGGCACCAGGCTCTACTATGGTATTCTGTTCGCTAAGCCATGGTACACCTAATATTGCCTCTTCAGTTATTTCTGCCATTACAATTACTGTTGTGATTGTCTCTAAATCATGTACCCTGGTGGTGACAGTTGCTTGACCTTGCACACTATTGCGTTTCTGTCTGGTTGCCAACTTAATAACATGCTTAGTAGGAATGATATCTGCTTTGTTTACAAACTGTGGCTGCAAAAAATTATGTGAAGTGGTGGTATCTATGCGTGCGTGATATGGTTTGTTGATGACATATACTAGAATGTGGATGCATTTTGCCGTTGTACCACTCACCTGATTAATCAGTGCTCTTGCTGGGGTGTCATATCCGGTTGTTGTTGTGTCAGAGGTGTCTGGCCTCCTTACCTCTGCTTCCCATTTCCCTGCTGTGGCTTGATGGGGCCTTGATAGCCATCAAGGTGCAGGTTTTTGGGGCAATTACTATACCAGTGGTATTCCTCCATGGGTCGGCAGTAGCGGCAGGGAATCTCTGGTCTCCACATCACTTCCCATCGGACATCTTGATACGTGGGTGTAGGCCCAACAAAGTTTTATTTAATTCCAGTATTCCTGACACTGTTCACACTGTTGCTAACACACTGAAATTGTGAAGGTTGTTGTCCAAATTATGTCTTGTGAAAGGTTTTCGGTTGTACATTGCCTCCACCGAGCTATTTAGCAGTGGTACTACTGCTGCTCGATATTCTGGCAGGATTGTCTCCGCCTCTACCTCCATATCACTTCTCTTTCCGGTAACTATGGGTGGAAGAGCCTGACCAAGTGGACTTCGCGAGTGATGAACGTGGTGAGAGGCTTGTTAGGTTGTTGTGCTTGTAATGTCAATTTACTCTGGGCTTGCAGAGATAAAAATGAGCCTCCAAAGCGGCACATAAATCCATGGACGAATTCTTGCCAGGACAGACTATAGTGGTTCAGCTAATTCCATCAAATCTTTTCTTCGTTCTGCAGCTGTGCCTGCACACATCCTGCCCATTCCTCTTCCCATACTCCGTACCTCTGCAGTCGTGCAATAAAATTCCTGAAAAATGCCTGCAGGTCTTCTGTGGGTGCTCCTGTGAAAGTGGGTAGCATTTGAAAGTGATTTGGCATCGTCTTATGCCCTACTTCGTGCGGTGGTTGACTCATATTGCTCTGCACCACTGTTTGCGGTGTGCTGAATGGTCTCCATTGGTGTTCATTTGTTGCATTTGTCCGATTACTCGGCATGGATGTCACGGGGATGTTGGTTGTATATGGAGTGACTATAGTTTGGAAGTGTTATGGGATTACTGAGTTGTGGTAAAATGATGGTACAATTTGTTGATAAGGAGTGACAGGTATGAGTGGTTGAGGTGCTGAGATCAGATTGGTTTGCTGTGGGATCAACTGTACGTCTCCATTACTTGCGCGGTCAGTTGCCACATGTGTCTTGTTTACATGAGCTCTCTGCTCTGTGCCCTCCTGTGCTGCGCATTCATCACACAAAGATCCTGTGCCCTGAACTGTTGCTTTCTCTTGCTCCATATGACACTTCTCATTTACCGGTGCTTTACAGTTGTGGCATTTGAAATTTCCCCCCTGGCTACTCCTGTGCATGTTGTCCATGAGCTAGCCATGACATATCGGAGGAACCCGGAGGAAAATTCCTCCCAGTTGAATGGTGCTGTGGGTTTCTGTTGCAAGTGTTTATTACACTGTTTACTTATGTACTTCTCGACAGTTCCACTCTCTGCTTCCCTCTTGCTGAGGCACTCTTGGAGACACTGAATTTCGCGTTGCATACAGGTGTGGGTTGGATATTCGGTCCTGTACACAACACACTGCTACACCAGTTTTCTGTGGTTGGTGCGGAAATATTTCCTGGTTGGTATTGTCTGAAATGTTTATTTCCCATTTCACAGTTTTCTTGCAGTTGTTCGCGACGTGGTTGCATGCTGGGTTGGACTTTCGGTGGCAATGGCATTTGTCTCTGGAACTTAGCCCAGAAGTCTTGGGGATTAAGTTTTAAACAATGCAGGCAGAGGAGTGCCGGCGCACTTCTCATGGTTCAAGTTGTTGTGAACCTCGCGGAGAACGGGAGCGCAATGCAAAAGCGCAATGAGGAAGTACAGAGCACAGGTGTGCGACAAGAAAGCGCAGAGCACGGTTTCATGGTGCGTTTGGAGCATGGCTGCCTGCCTGATGTGAAACGGGGTCAATTTCACAGCGTGCGCCCAGCTGACCACCGGCCGTGCGGTAAGCGGGCCACGTTTAAGGGGAGATTTCGTTCCTCCTTCCCACCATCTGCTTCCCCTCCTCGCAGCACATCGCGGGCCGAGGGGGGGTTGGTGATGCGCGTGGAGCTCGCTTTGTCCTGCTGGCAGGCCGAGATGGCAAGCCTGATGTCACTGCACCCCTCCAAAAAGGCTGCTTTGCCGACCATGTGCTCGTCTTCCCGCTGCAAATAGTGGGCACTCACTGTTATTCCCCCATTTTCCCTTGAGCCAAATGCTCACTTTCCCCGACATCTTGCAGGCGTCTGGAGGGCGACCTGATGCTGCGAACATACTGCTGTAGTTCCTGTTGCCATCTGCATTGTTAGTAATGGAGAAACAGTGGGAAAGTGTTCAGGATGAGAATTGACAGTTGGCAGATGGTTTTGATGTTCAGAAAATTACGATATAAGGTAAGGCCACCATGTTGTGGCACCATTTTTATGGCGTTTAAGTGCTGTGAGGTGTGGTTCATAGATGGTGTTCAAGGAGCCAGAATAAAAGTTTGGAAAATTAAAGGTCGAGGAGTGGATCTGCTGGAATTAGGTAAATTGAGCTAGCTAATTTACACAGGGCGCCCAGCACTACCAAAACTAGTGCCTTGAAGTGTTAGAGCAGACTCTTCTCTGGGTCATGTTGTCGATGGCCAAAGGCAGCTACCCATCCATGCTTCTCTGATGAATGATGAATGGTACGTATGTTACGCAGTGGATTATTAAGGGCATCCACACCCTTATTATACTTTACACACTGAAATACTTGTAACAAGAGAAAGTTCCACACACATACAGTTTGGTGGAAATTATAAGGGCCAGTACCCTGAAATGCCTTAGGCTTACCTCAATAAAAACACTTGGTTCCCAACGTTATATTTATTAGGTATTAATGAAACATGCCCTGTAGGCAACAGCTTACAAATATACTAGCCGAACAAATACTGGTTGGCAGTGGTCATACTGTGCAAAAATGGCGTGAAGCCAGTGCATTACATGAGGTGCATAATTATGCTTCCCCAGGCGATACAAGCACTGGGGAAGTGAGAGGCGATGTCCCGGGCAGCTAACGAAAAATATTCTGAAGTAAATTAAGGTATTGCCATGAAAAATGATTGGTACTAATGGTTAATGCTGCCCGGGTGTGGAACTCAACGGTACATGACTGACCTCTCTGAGATCTCCGAGATGACTGACTTTCCAGCATGGCGTGCTCGCCGGTGTTGCCGCCAGAGCGTGCCATGTGGGACTACTTCCTTGCACCTTGCACAATAAAAACTATTCAAACAAAACACATACTTGCAATAACTTGCGTAGAAACATATGACAAATCAACAAATATAACCATTTGCAAAAATATGTGTGGTGATGTGAGGTTGATGACACGTGAACGAAAACTCAAACCAAACACTTCCAAAACACTTGAAAAAGGACCTTAGGGCTTTTGAGAGTTTATTACTGGTGTCCTACCTTGCATTCATAACAGTTTGTTACTATCCCAGCCCTTTTAAAATATTACATGAAAATACTAATAATACAGGCTACTACTTCTGTATCAGTGCGCCAAGTCCATATGGTCACATGGCCACTGCCCACCTCTTCATTGTATTGTACCTGAAACAGATACCTGCACTACACTACACTGCACTGTCCTGCACTATCTCGCTCCCTTATAGTGTTGTTCACCAGTGCATTATCGCACATGCTATAGTGCACCTCCAAGTTGCTGCTGTTGTTGACTGCGGGCAAACGGCCTAGGGGCCGGGAACTCGGCTCATGTCAACATAAACTGCAATATTACCTGCTTCAGCCCAAGGATTCTTAATTAAACTGCTGGACAGTAATATCGTTCTATCTTACTCGTTTATAGTACTTATTTCTCGTTCAGCTCTACCGCTCTATTCAGGTGTGTATGCTACACTTTTCTGGTTTTTTTATTCCCAAACTATCAGTTAGTGCCTGAAACTCTTTGTTGATAAATTCAGTTCTATTGTCTGACCTAATAATTTGCACTTTATGACCCAAATTTTAAATAGCATAATTCAGAAAAATCTGTACTTTGTTTACAGTCTCAGCCTTGTTCATAAAAAAATCAACTGTTTTGAAACATGTGTTGCCATTCTTAACTATTAAGTATAAACGAGCACCTCCTAAGGACTCAATATCCATTGGACCACACAAATCCATATGTAACACTTGGCCTGTTTTATCACCCCTTACTTCACTTAAGAAAAATGGCTGTTTGTGCAACTTCCCTTTCACACAAGGAACACATGCTGATTGTTGACCACCTAATGTACGTTATATTTGACTTTTTTTTTTAGTCGACTTCACCTTCTCTATGTTCTGATGTGCCAACTTTTCATGCCACTCAATTTGACGTTTGTCTAATGTGCAGGAGGCTGGCAAATAGTCAGTAAGGATATTTGGTTAGGTGAGGAGCAGTAACCATAGTTTTTTAATCTCGGTGGAGATAATTACCCAGAGCGCCAGATATTGTCGTGTTGACAATATCGTGAAGTCGGAGAGCAGCTGTTGACTCGTTCTTCAGGGTCGTTCGGCCGACGACCATGGCAAATCCTCCAAGAGCAGTTGTTGTCTCCTCATAGAATAAAATTATTACTGATTATACAACTCCCTTACATGTTGCATTGTGGGATATCTCGGCTCCCCACTCGCCCATACGAAGCACTGGTACTTATTACGCCGACTCGTGACAGTTTCAATCATACTTGCACAGTAAGTTACATTTTGAGAAAATTGTGGGAGAAGGATCGTACCTTAAATGCCTTAGGCGAACTGAAAATAAACCACATGTGGTAACTCGTCACTGCTGCGATTTATTCAGTATATGATTACATTCCCGTCGGGAAAAGCTTACATTTGGTGCTACTTATGAACCCGTCAGCTCGGGTAACACTGTGCATAAGACATGTGGTCACATGAAACGACTTAAGTTCAATTTAAGCCTACCCAGGCGATGCAATTGCTGGGTAGGTGCGAGGGGCGGTGGAGACTCGGGCAGCTGAAATACGAAACAGGTTCCAGTATTCTAAAGTAACTATTGTTGTGAAATTATTAGTCCAACGTGGTGATGGCTGCCCGAGCATGCGAAACACAAGCCCCGACGTGACTTGTCACATCCCTCGCAAAGACGAACGACTACTGACTTTCTCCGCACGGCGTCCCAGCCGGCTTGGCGGGCTGGCACCCCGTACTGCACTACTTCCTTGCATACAAAATTTCCAATTCGTACACGTACTCTGTGTGCCGGTTATTACATTTTGCTACTATAATTAACCCTGTAAATATTATTCATTATATCAAAACATTGCACTGCATGAATGATGTGGAGATGAAAGACACCTGAATGAACATTACAGAAAATTACGAAAAGTCACTTTGAAAACCCTGAGGGCCTTAGGTCTGCGAAGGCAGGTGTCTTTATTAGTTGTGTCTCCTTGCGTGAACTTACCTTGCACTTTTATTGCACAAATTAAATAACATAAATTTTACAGGGTCTATTTTCGGATTCCTGCGCCATGTGCACATGGGCGTGCTCTCTCTCTGCTCTTCACGTTCGGGGTTCCTTGCCACATTGCACTGCACTTGCGCTCGTAGAGCACAAACACACACACTGTGTTACAGAACCTGATGCGGTGGGCTAACGGGTTATGGGGAAGGGGTCAATGTGGACACACGTAAAATTAAATTTGCATTTACTTTACCAACACAAGCATGGTATTTTTATACTTAAAGTTCATTACATATACTTTATCTCTGCGATAAGCAGTATCATAAATCAAACTGCTTCCTTGTTTTAGGAACCTGCATAACTCACTATTTATATGAATCTGGTAACTTTTATCTGTGGCAGTGCTAATTGAGAAAAGATTTGATTTTATATTTGGCACATACAAAACATTGTACAAAGTAGTATCTAACCAATCACAACAGCCTGAATAACTTTTTTTTATCGCCCAATACGATCTCTTTTGAGCATTCTAATGATTTATAATTAATAAATATATGTTTATCACGTGACATGTGTACTGATGCACCACTATCCATTTCCCATTCATCACTGGCACACTCACTGTTTATTGCAGGCATTACAAAGACCTGATATTTTTTTGTGTCGACTTGACCACTGATCAAACCATCCATTTTTGAAGTGTTATTTGGGGCGTGTTAGGCTTGATTTTACCTTCGAATTAAGAACAAAACCACGCTACACCCATATCACTTTCCTTTGTGTTGACTTTACTATCACCACACTTCTTCTAAATCATTAAAAAAAAATCTCAAACGCCAAGGCCTTTACCTTGCCTGGGCCCATAAGCTGTTAAATTGGATATGTTCGTGGCAACAAATAAAAAACACACAACATTTCTGCTTTACTTTTACAACCAGACTCAAGCAGGTATCTCACATGATGCAAGATGAGTGCCAAACTTGCGCGAGATGCCGGCTTTGCACGAGAATTTCTTTGCACAGATTTGTGTGCAAGGCACATCTTGCACGAAATGAGAAAATATAGCAGGTCCTATTTTTCTTGTGTAAGGCAACACAAGATGCGATCCTATTAGTCCTTGTATGCTTGTCACGTGAACTGTTGTAAATGCAACCATAGAGTAAAATAAAGTCATAATCTGAGGTATGCGAAGAGGAATACAGGGAAATAAAACATTGCTGGAAAATAACTTTAAACGTATATTGAAGGTTAGACAGTTCGTTGAGAATAAAATAAAAACAATTATATTTTGGAAGGATAGGTTTGAAACTAATGCCTTGTTGATGTAAGCAACTTCATATTTTGTATTATAATACATTAGCTGGTTGGTACCTATCAGGGATATCTACTAATTTTGATGCGAGACAGTAGTGTTTGTTCGTGTGGTATCCTTATTCTACTATCTGAGAGCTAGTGATATTCTTTCACAAGCAGAAAAGAAGCAAAAGCAGCAGTTACTACGACAGGGCTACACGAACCGCTAACAGCCGTAAATTAACGATAAAAATTAATAAATGAAATTTCATTCTTAAAAATGTTGATAACCATTTTTGTCTCAGTGAAATTGACGTATATTAAAATTTTTGACCCTTCAAGGTAACTTACTTTCCAGAATAAATGGGTCTTAGTTATTTTTATTTCCCCTCTGCACTTCTTGCAGGATACACAAGCATATTCTCTTCATCAGTCTGTGCAAAAGCAAATTACTATTTGCAATCATCTCTCTCGACACATTTCGACGTTTATGATTTTATTTTGGCGGCAACTTATTTCCCCCTTGCTCGTTTTGATATTTCTGCTGTACCTCGGCGAGCAAGAGAAGAAATAGCTGCTTTTTATAGCACAAATAGCAGTTGCTACCGCCAACAGAAAAGTGTACCAAAAAAGTGCTTCCGGTAACACGAACGGCAACTAGCATAAATAACAATAAACTATCAGAATAGCAATCCACGCGAACACACCTAGTTTACATCCTTCGTATGAACTCGTTTCGCACGTATTGGCATTCTCGTACGAAATCTTGCACGAATTGCATATTGCATCGTGTGAGTAGTTTATTATCCGCCGCCGTGTTCGGTTCGTATTTTTGAACCTCTGTGTCGGAATCTCGACAACATTATGTGTGTGTACCGTTTGACGTTCCTGCGAGTTTAATGGACCTTCGAATATTGGATTCTACGAGTTTTGATGTTTTTCTGCCGTGTTAAATCACGTTTTTTCTAGTTTTCGACGTTTCTTGTTTTCGATTTTGATGGTTGTATGGATGTACGGTTAAATCCAAGGCCACGTGCTTTTGCACGCTTAGATTGTAGATAGACAGATGCATCACGTAAACCCACAGTCATAAAGTAAGGTCTAGCAACTGCTATCTTTTCGCCTTGATCGAACGCGTACGCTTAATAAAGCTCGCGGCAGCTTGCGAACTAACAGCGCTAGTGCAGGCTACCTCGCTTTTAACATTGCGGTATATGAGAATTTCGGAGATTTTTGAATAATATTAAATAACGCCTTTTAATTTTCATATGTCCGTCAGGCCTAAAGAATTGTGATCTATTTAGGTGCGTTTGAAGTGGGTTTCGTTTACGATAATGTTTTGCTGGCGTAGTATACTGAGTTCGTAAAAACCTCTGCATCGCATATTTTCTTGTACCATGTTTACTGCTTTTGTTTATATTTTAATGAAAGTTATGGTTCGACAAGTCCGGGTTTATTTTGTCCAGTAATATTGTACATCGTGCCTAGCTAGCAGCTTAACAATTTAGGACACGTAAATAAATATTTTTTAGTATAAAGCAAAAAGACCATTATGTACAGTACAAATATATACCACTGGATTGTTATCACGTCTAAACATGACAAAATGTGTTTTAAGTGTGGTTAACAACTGCTCAATAGAATACCTTACTCAGCAAAATACATTTAATATGTTTCTTAAAGTTAGTTAATTCAGGTTATCGAGTCTGGTAGCTTATTGTATATGTGTATTACTTTAAACTCAATACTTCTCTTGTACAAATTTGTCCAGTAATAATATACCCTATACCTACTTATTTCTATTCCTTGCGGAATAGTGACGGAAGCCGACATTTTTTAAGATATTAGTTTTAACTTGGAATGAATAAATTAAGATGTTCAAAAATGTAAATTGATGTGAATGATAATTTAAATTTTTTAAATAAAGGCCTGCATCTTGTACTATACGTATTTACTTTAGAGTTATTGTAATGGCCCGTTTTCTAGCTAGAAATATTTTGTTAGCATAATTGCAGATCCCCAAAATAATATACCATATGATGGCACGTTGCTCAAGTGACGTTACGCCGGTTTAAGGTGTTGGGGTTGTAATACTTCTACTAGTATGTGTGATGCATAACTATTTTATTTGGCTGTATTCTTATTATTTGCCATATTTAGGGCAGTAGCAATATTCTCAAAATTGTTACTAAATTCATTAGCAACGTTTTAGCCTATTGGTCCCTATATAATTTTATTGTTTCAAGATAACAGTATTTTTATATTTTCGCTATACTGAACCTTCAAATTATTCTTTGGTATTGTTCCAAATGATCAACTTAAAGAGCGAAGTGGCAATCTGCTATACCACAAAATAATTTCGAGTTGAAATTGGGACAAGCAGTATGTGAAAAACACTTTGTACCAGAGGATACTATGTAAAATGCTATTTAAAAATAGAAGCAGAGCAGTTATGGTCAAAGGAAGTTTGTAATAGGTAACATTACAAATTTGTCTTAGTCTCATTCCTGTGAAACATTTTTGTAAAAATTTATGTATAAATGGAGATTGCAGGGAAATTGTGGGTTACAAATGTAAACATAACATCAGAAAAACCTGAACCAAAGTCAAGCTCTAGAAAACTGACGACATTCAGATCTGCACCAATTAGCTTGCATAGTACAATAAAGTGTGTGCAAGGGGGTGGGGGGGGTGCATTATGTGCTTCATGTGTGCTTCCTCTATGCTCTCTTCACTAGAGCTTGGGGAATCAGAGTGGTGTATATTTGTATGTAAACAGTTTCCAGGAGCTACATATATAAATAAATGTATGCCCAGTAAGTAGTATTGAATGTAACATAATTTGTCACGGGTATGCAAAGAATGGGACATGTACAAACATACCAATGCAAAATGATCAAGCAAATCAAGTGATTTGCACAGGTAATTAGTAACTTATGGTTCAATAGAATAAATGTGCACATTTACACTGCACACTATTACAGATTTCTAACTGACAGCTGATGAAAATATTCCCTGTCGTTGGCCAGATCTCATACGAGTCACACTTCACCTTACATGAGAAAAAACTTGTAATATAACAAATATCTGACCAGGATTGCACAACCAAATTCATAAGTGCATAGCTGATACACAACCTGTGAAGCTCTGGAACTTGTAGCCTCCATTCTATATTCACAAATATCAACATGTTAACTGTTGATTCTTTGTACTGAAAACTGTTCTTCAGCTAACTGTTGCTTGTTAGTCCACAACACAGGGAAAATCACAAACATTGTTAGACACGAACAGATATGTAACAGTATGTATGGTAATTTCTTGCAGTCAAAAAAACTAACAGTTTTCACAGCAGGGAACTGTGTAAACCTAGGAAATTTTGTAACTGCATACACAGAATTTAAGTGTTGCTAAAGTTTATTTATTATTAAATCTGTTCAGCGATCCTATGATGAACAGCAGCTCTGTGATATAGCATTAGTAACAAAACAAACATATACCTACAAAAAATATTTGTAAATATTTCCTATAGCTTTTTTTTAAATCTGAAAACGTTGATATTTTGAGAGGAAGGTCCCCACTGAATGATACAGTATAACATAACAGCATGAAAATATGAAAAATAAATTTAAGGGAGGATGCCGTTAGACGATATGATAAATTACGTAAAATGTAACATGCTGCATTTAGTTTCAGGACTACATTATCAATGTGAGTATTCCCATAAAGATGACTGTCAATATGTAAGCCTAAAATATTGTAGAATGGCTTTCTTTCAAATCATAGTATCTATATTTTATTAAAAAGTTATATTCCTGTTGTTTTTATGTGGGGAATTTCATTAAAACTATTTGATCCCAGTTTAAAGAAAGATTATTGGTTGTAAACAATTTATCTAGTTATGAATAGTCTCATTTAAGGACACAATAAGTGCTGTCAGATTCTCATCTTTAAATAAAAATTTAGTACGTATCGTCCACAATGAGTAGAATGTTCGAATACAGATAATTTATATCAAGCATATTAAAAATAAATATAATAGAGGGCAAAGAAAAAGATAGTCTGGTGGAATGAAACTAGTGAAGAAGCGCTAGCAGAAAGAACAAAACTATGGAAAAAATGGAAATGCTCTGGAAAGAATGAACACTTTGATCAATTTAAGCAACAAAGAACAGAAACAGCAAGAATAATAAAAAGTGTTAAACGATCCTTTTAAAAGTCACGACTTCTTGACATACAAGATAACTTTGTCAAAAATAACTCCCAAAATTTCTATCAGTTGTTTAAAAATAACCTAAAAGGCTAACAAGCTCCAAGTATTTGCTTCAGAGATGAAAATGGTAAAATGGGCTTAACCAATACCGCGAATTGTGCAATCCTAAGGAAGTACTTTGATCAACTTCTGAACTGTGAAGAACCAAGCTACAAGTTAGAATTTCCAGAGATCCATGAAGACTTAGAAACAGATCCACCACCTACTGTTGAAGAAATTGAAAAAGCTATTGAAACCCTAAGAAACAACAAAGCCTGTGAAGAAGACTCCATTACTGCTGAACTTATAAAATGGTCTCAATCAAAAATCATAGATAAACTTCAAATCATCTTTGAAGAAATCTGGAAAACAGAAAAGATTCCAGAATAATGGAAAGTGACTCTTATACATCCTTTGCATAAGAAAGGTAACAAGCAAGATGTCAATAACTATAGAGGTATATCCCTTTTGCCAATGTTTATAAGATATTCTCAAAATATTACTAAACAGGGTAGAAGCAACACTTCACAGTCATTTGGGTGATTATCAGAGTGGATTTAGAAAGGGAAGATGTGGCTCAGAACAGATTTTCAACCTGAAGTCCATAGTCCGTACCAGACTCACGAACTCCAAAAATATAGTAGTAACATTTATAGATTTTAAAAAGGCTTTTGATTCCGTTGATAGAGAAACTCTAGATAAAGTTATCCGAGAATTTGGAGTTCAATGGAGATTAGCAAATCTAATCCGTGAAACCCTCACAGACACCATATCAAAAGTAAAATTTATGGGGGAAATATCTCAACCATTCAAAATACATACAGGTGTAAGGCAAGGTTATGGTTTGTCTCCACTACTCTTCAACTGCATCTTGGAGAAAATAGTAAGAATTTGGAATGAAAAACTAAAAGAACACAAGCTATCGGCAATAACACTGCGGAGAAAGAACAAGGGTGTTGAAATAAACTGTCTAGCATTTGGAGATGATTTTGCCACACTTTCTGAAAACTTAACAAACAGAGCAATACAAGTCAATCTCTTCGAAGAGATAGCCAACAAAACAGGTTTAAGAATTTCTGTAGAAAAAAAAATTTATGACATATAAAAAATGCTCCAGAAATCCTAGCAACGGATATTGGTCAAATAAAGAGTGTAAATAAGTTAAAATATTTGGGGGAAATAATTCAGGGAAATGGTTTGAAAAAAATTGCGGTAGATGAAAGGATATGCAAGGTGGAAAGAACATACGGGATAACCAGGAATATCTACAACAAAAAATGTTTATCTAAAAATCTTAAAATACAGCACTGCATAACGGTAATCAAACCAGAATGTCTGTATACAAATGAAGGGCTTAGTACTGAATTACAAGTTGCATAAATTAGAAGTACTAGAAATAAGAATTATATGTAAAATACTTGGTCCACTAAAAATAATAGAATTATGGAAATTAAGAAGTAATGATGAAATATATCACAACATAGAAAACATAACAGAAACAATACAGAAGAGACGATTGCTATTTTTCGGATATTTATATAGAATGGATGGCACCAGATTAATCAAACGGATCTTCAAATATCTTTGGAACAAGAAATCAACAACAACCTGGATTCAGGGAGTTAAGAAGGATTTGGAAATAAACAATATAAGTGAAGAAGAAGCAACAGAGAGAGAAATTTTTAAGAAAAAAGTGTTAAAAATGGAAGGAAGGAAGTCAGGAAGGAAAAGAAAACAGTCTCGAAATGGTCCGAGGAAAAAGATACATAGTGAGAAGATGGAGTACTGGAGGAAGAAGAAGGAACAACAAATGACGAAGCGTTGGAATTGGTTCGTGGTCCCTAGAAGACCCTAACGGAAAAAGAATAAGAGGGCAAAGGATGGAACATTTGGGAACAATGTTTGATTACCTAACCCTTTTTTTAGACTTGTATTTATAACATCTGAATTTATTGCAACTTGCTGATATCTATGAGACTAATAAAATGTAAACCATGATAAAGTACGAGCCTCCTTGGAGGGAATTCAGTGAGTAAAGATCAATTCAGTGGAAAGTGGTTGTTTTTATTTCACTGCAGGCCGCTTTACAGCCATATAACTGTTTTGGGTCTTCTACCCACTGCATCACTGCAACCTCCTGACAGCTTCTTAACTTATTGTGTGTGTCTGGCATGTGAGATGGCCATTCAGCAGTCCCACTCAACATTTAGTGGTATACGAGAGGGTCAACACTCTCGTTAGATAGGCATAACAGGTTTATTGCATCAGTACAACAATGCCACCTCATTACGGGGTGAACTGAGAAGAGCCACGTGGGTGAACGGCCCACACCCTGGATGAGTCTCTTGTGCTCTGGCACCCTTCGCAACTCTATACGAATACAGTAGATAGTAGATTATCCCAATTAATAGGGAACCAAAGGTATTTCGGATCAGTAACCGAAAATTCGGATCATGGAAATATGTTGAAAATGAAAATTAAAAAAAAAAAAAACATTTTCACACAGCGAAAAATTTATTAGACATGCATAGAACACTAACTTATCCAAAACAGAAACTGTGAGCCTACATAAAATAAAAAATGAAAACAGTTAACAATAACCACCCTCCTCCCAGATGTGTTCACTGTGAACACGTGAAAGGACACATCACGAGCACACACAAGTGCTTGTCTCGCCCCCATGGATAAGGGAAACACTGTGACAAAAGTATTACTATCCTATTTATTTTTCAAACAAGTCCGGATAATAGACTTTCTACTGTATTCTAAAACCTGGTATCATAAGTCAAACCTCCCTCCTCCCCCACTCCAGAGACCACGACATACTGTCAATGTGGATAATTGCTTGATCTGTGGTGGGGAACATAAATATAGTGTTATAATTGGCTTCTTGTCTGCATCAATTGTGACATTGCATTTGACATGGTTCGGTGAGTATAACATGTTTTGAAGTACAGTAAATATTTTATTGAATAAATATGTATAAAAAACACTCATGTACAGGTGAACGAAAACTGATCTGGCTCACAAGACCTGCAAGTGGCCATAGCTGCAAAAAAAAAAAAACCCAAAATGGCACAAACAAGATCACTTGACATAAAGTTAGAAATAAAAAGCCTGTGAGTCGACGGAGGGATGCTGTGAACACTGAAGGTTACACAAAAACAAAGTTCAGGTTACTAACGTTAAACGATTATGGCACACAAAAATTATTGGAACAAAATTAGATCACTCTCTGTGACGCGATTCGTGTGCAACACATACGGCCAGCTGGATACGACCAACTGGGCCATACTTTGACTGGAACAATCCAGTTAAAACAAACACTGAAAATAATCCCACATAATGCACTGACTTGCTACATCCGTTAACACTTGTTAATTCCTATTTAACTCATTGTACAATAATCAGTCTGTTCAAATACGTAGTGCCTTATGTGCTGATTCTAACATTTGCCCATAGGCAAATGTTAGAATTTAACGTATGAATTTTATAAAAAAAAATATACATTTTCTGACATAATTACTGAGTTTTCTGTTCGTGACAGACCTAGCACTGACTAGTGCATTCCGTTAGCGGATGGGTCACAGGACCTGTTCATAAATGAATGTTTCTGTCAAGCATGCGTGAATATAGGACAGAGGAATACTAGCACTAGATAGAAGAAGATATAACTAATGTAAGATATAAGTAGATATAAGTGATGTAAGTCTCCACAAGTTGAATGAGACAACATCAAAATACACTAATCTCTCAAATTCATTTTACTGTTACCAGTTACAGAACTGTGATAGAGAGATCCTCTGACTATAACAACAAATATCAAGTACAAGAATGGTGTCTGGCTGGTAAATACTGTCTCACCCGTATAAGGATGTTGTAGCCCTTGCCACCCCTAATGAAAAAACACTATGAAAATGGTATAAAAACAGTTTTGTGTTCCATTTTAAATTTTTTTCTTAACTGTTCATACTGATAGAATAATGTTCACATATGGTTGCCCATACTGTTGAATATAAGTTTGTGTCTGTCTGAATAATATCCATAATGATTTCAGACTATTCTCAAACTGTAAGTTCTGTTCCATACTTTTCAAACTTTTAGAATATACTGTTCAGTCATTATGAACTTTACAAGACAAACATTTATTTAAAAAAATGTAACAACGTACTGACCATAGTGTTTTTATACTGTGCTGAAAGTATTATTACACAATAAAATCTCTTGCTATCCTGGACAGTTCTACTAACATAGGCCCTACTGTTACACAATACTTTTATACTTTCAAGTAATTTCATTATTTGGTACAAACAGCATGAGTGTGTACAGCTGATGCTCACTGAGGTGGTGGGTATACTTTATTAGAGTATCTAGTAATTAAAAAACAGGTTTGGTGTGTAAGGAAGATTACTTTTAGTGTACTTGTATTTAACATGGTTCAGGTCCTAATGATGATTAGTTTTGGTTGTCTTCAAACTACAACAGTGTTGACTACCGGAACCTTCAAAATACGTAGCCTTTTTAACTTTGAAAATTATAGCTTATGAAATCTCCACTTTTGTATGTTGTGAATCAAGATTAGGATAAAATACAATTTTTTAACTGAATAATCAGTCCAGAACCTGAATTTTGTTCAAAATTGTTGGTGTGAGATCAGCACTTCTCTCTGTATGATCTAAATGGCAGTGGAATATCAGCTCTTAGTTAAAAATTTGTAGGCCAATATCACAAGTTATTTTTTCTTCTTTATATTATTTTTTGAAACTACTTCGATGCTGTAGATTGAACTTTTATAAATTGTTGGGAAATACCCTTCCTGCTCTGCACATTTGATAAATTTTTGTCTCTTTTCCTGTGTTTGGTAGATAAAAGTGAATTTCCATCGAAAGTGGTAGGCATAATTTGTAGTCCACAATGCCTACTGGAAACCATTCTCCTTACCCATCGTAGGTCTACCGCTAGTCATGCACTCTCTAAAATCTTGAACTTAAGAGATGATCCAAATTTCACATTCACTTTTATAATACAATTTTTTTAATGTGTTTTACTTATGATTAATCACATGGTTAGCAAATCCTACTAGCAATTTCGAGACATTAATGGAAAATAACATGCAAATTATGCATCAGATAAGAAACCTGTTGGTGCAATGTTTACATATATATATATATATATATATATATATATATATATATATTATTTATTTTTTTTTTTTTTTTTTTTTTTTTTTTTTTTTTTTTTTTTTTTTTTTTTTTTTTTCCGCCATTATGGGGACTAAAGAAAATATTTTGGTGAAAATCCACATCTAAAGTTTTAACAATTAGATTTAAGGTTGCCATATTTAACCATGGCATTTTGGACTTTGCGAATGGCTGACGAGAGGTCACCACCTCCTGACGCCAGTGTCACGTGACTGCGATGTGTGGGACAAAAAGTATGCTCACTGAAGGCAGCCATGCAATCAGTAAGTAAATTGGTAACTTCTAACCTGATTTGGATTGAGTAATAGTGTAACATAGAGCTTTTAAACGTAGCAATTCATTGTATTATAATTTTGTCCATGTTTAAATAATCAAAAATATTTACGCTGTGGAACGCACATTTTCCTAGCCAATCACGACATGTGAAAGTTGCATTTTGCATTATAGAACAGTGCCAAATTGCGGTGGATTTCGCAGTGAATAAATAAATGGTGTTCCTAAGGAGTCGTATTACTTTCTCAAATAAAAATGAAACTTTTACAAAAAAATAGTTTTGTTACGCAAAAAAATACCTGTACAGATGTAATGTACATGCACGCAACATGCGGATATTTACTTTAATGTATGTAAAAAACATCCTGTCCAACATCACTAGCAGGATACAAAGCCTAGGGTATAAGGAGAATTCAAAATTGTACAGTGACACCTGTGGTGGTGTAGTGGTCAGACTACTTGCCTTCCTCTAAGGTGAACCGGGTTCAATTCACAGCGGGGTCACTCCAGAATTTTTTCACGTGAGAACTGTGCTGACCGGCAGGTTTTCTCTGGGATTTCTTATTTCCCCTGCCCTTGCATTCTGGCATGGCTCCATTCTCATCTCTCAAGACCACAATGTTAAGGGCTGCCCTAATCTCTCTACTACAGTGCATGAAATTTTGTCCTAAGAAGACCAAATATAGGCCTATAGCCTATGTTCGAAATATTCTGTTTAGTATCTTGGGTTTTAGAATAAATAACTTTTTTTTTGTAGCATCAGTAATTTTTATATAGATTTCTGAAAATTTTAAAAGTTCCATTATTATTCAAGGTTGGCAAATAAAAACACAAAAAAAAAAATTAATTTCTTTTTGCCCTAAGTTTTGTGTATTATTATGAGTATTTTAATTTCTGAAAACCATTTAGTTACAATGAAGAACTTGCCAGTTGTGGTGTGAATCAATGTAACTCAAGGTCAGTGCTGAGAGAAAGTAGTGCCTTGAGGCATTGCTGTAAACAGTAACGTGCTGCATGTTGAAAAGCAGCGTCAGCAACTGTGACTGGATGCGTCTCACCTTGGCAAGTGTGAGATCCTAGGCTTTCATTAGGCGGTTGGAAACTTGACCACCTAAACTGCTCCAGGTATTGTCAGTACAACAGTCAATTGTGGCTCATCAAATACTGACATGTAGCAGGACGTCGACTGCCAAGTGAGGACATGAAGGAGAGCCATTCACATTAACAATCAATGTATTTGACTCCCGTAACAATCAGCTTGCATCCTATGGTGTCTAGTATTTCCTTGGAGATCTGTGTAAGTAGGTCACCATACATCACACACAACATGAGTCAACATGGGGTCAAATATGTACTGTATATACAACCAGCCATGTAAATAAAAAGCAGTTTTAGTGCAAGGCGGTTCACGATAAAGTGAGCACTTTTGAAATCAACTTCAGAAAAATTTCACTGCCCATGTCTGCATATACTATAACGGACACACTGAGTGATATGCGCCCAGTAAAGATGGTAATAATAGATGGAAAGTAATTCCATATTTTCACATCAAATAAAAAGTGTTAAGGTAACTATTTGCGATAACGTAAATTAGGCCTATTTATTTCGTTTTCTGGTTTTTCAATGCATTGAAGTGTAAAAACGAGCAGATTTGTTAAATATTTACTTTTCTGACAATTTCACAGTTTCACTTGACCGACGCATAAATTAAGTGATGAGGCATGAGGCAATGTCAATTTTACATAACGCAGAAGAATATCTAACGCGCACACAAGTAGATCTTGAGCAGGGTTGTCAAAAGTGCTTATTTTATCGCGAACGTAACATGTTAAACCAAAATCATTCTTTACATTCTTTTTTTTTCCCACAAAAAAAAAGTAGTCATTATGGCACTTTGGTGAATGTTTTTTCTTTCCTCTTTCGGATTGTTGTATTAAAAGAAAAAAACATTAATTCAGTAAAATCTGCCATTGTTTTCAATTTTTTTGCTGTGTTTCAAATTGCAGTAGCCTACGAGTTGCTGTTCCATTTTCCTGTTAAATGCATAATAGTTTTTATTGCTATATCATATCATCTGGTCTTTTATATATATGCAAAGTTCTAGCATGGAATTATATTTGCATTTTAAAAGTTTACTGAAAGTTACCAGTTATGTAAATGTCATGTCACAGAAATTTTACTTAAGATCAGTTTTTATTTTGGTGTATTTCTACAGTACGTAAGTTTGAACATTTGTTCCCCCACTACTCTAGAGCTGTGTTCTAATTCACACACGCACACACACTCTCTCTGTTAAAAGGCTGTTCACGATAAAGTGAACACTTTTGAAATCAACGTGCGCACTGAGTGACATGTACCCAGTAATGTAGGTAACGAAGGATGGAAAGTAGTTCCATATCTTAACGTTGAATAAACAATGTTAGGTCACCATTTGTAATAACTTAAATTAGTTCTTTCGCTTTCTGTTTTTTAATGCACCGAAATGTAACAATTAGCGGATTTGTAAAATAATTACTTTTTTAATAATTCCACGGTTTCACTTGACCAACACATGTACAAAGTGATGAGGCCCATGGCAATGTTAATTTTTCATAAGGCTGAAGAATATATAAGTTGCACACAAGTAGATCTTAAGCAGGGCTTTCAAAAGTGCTCATTTTACTGTGAACAACTTATACTCACCCTTGATCCCTTCAGCACCCACAGTTCTATGCATTCCCTTGATCTCTTTTTGAGGAAGTGGATATAATTTCAAATACCCATCTTTATTTTGAAATTTCTAAGTTCCATTGCATAAGCGATTGAAGAATCGATGAACTAAACACGTTTTATTATGTTGTTTTGTACGAACAAGTGTTCAGCAAACAACAGGAATAAGTTGCATAATTGTTATGAACAATTAAACTTACAGTGTAGGGCATGCGTAGAGTACATCGCTCTTGGCCCTAGTCGACTGGGATATTCAGGGTGCATTCATGCCCTTACCGCAAATTCAGGTGGTGACAATTCAACGTAACAGCTATGATACACTTTTCAGGGACATACAGCCAGGCAAGGGCTCTTGGCTCGTAAATTAGAACACACATCAAGTTGGTTCAAACAAACATGTTACGTTGTGAATGAATGAACACTGAAATAAGGTGAACATTTTTTTTCTTTTAACAGTACTTACTAATGCTTTTTTGTGTAACACAGCTTTGTAGGTATGAGTATTTTAAAATAGAATATATTTACTTCAGTGTAAACACACTTTTTCAGAAGGGGGACCATTTAGTGTGGATGGCAATAAATTGTAGTTTTGGCTTCTTTTTTTTTAAGATTCCATTATATTTTTAAAAGTTTTACTTCCTAATTTCCCTGATCTTTGCAACTATCCTCACTATGTACAATTTTTGGCTATAATTTAAGTTTAATTCAAAAATGAACTGCCTAGGCATGACTGAGCAATTTCTGTACTTCTCAAATATGCTATTTTCTTTTATTTTTTATCTTATTTTAATTACACTAATAATTGGGTAACAAATTTTGACTCGATTTCAAGTACATTCTTTGGCCAAAAACCAAATATTAACTATAGTTTCTATGAGAAACTTGTCATATCGAAAGGAAGACATTAGGTAATTTAGTGTGTTAAAGGGTTATCTTTAAAAGGCACCTTTTATTTACGTTAAATCACAATATTACAACACAACTCTTGCGTTATGGAAATTGATTTTTGCCCAATGTCACATATAAAGAACACATCACAGTTTTAAAAATTAAAAAACGAAATTCTGCTAATTACTATTACAGCTCGTTTGTCACTTGCTAACCTGCATGTATTCATTTGGAAAAAAACACGATTTTTTTTCGTTAAATCGGAAAACTATACCACAAAAATCTCTGAATTACACTTTTTTTTAGCGACTTTTACTAGTCACACAAACATTATTACGATTTAAGAAACATAAGACGCGAAATTGCGTTAATTACAACTCGTTTGACACTTGCTAGCCTATGTAGTATGGTTACATTCGGAATAAACATGATTGTTTTCGTTTAATCGGATCATTGCATTACACAAATTTAATCTTCTTTTAACTGTCATGCAAAAATTATTACAATTTAAGAAATATAAAAACACGAAATTACGATAATTTTTACACGTATGAGACACGCTGTGCATGTATTCTTATGGGAGAAACCAGTTTGTTTTGGGCTATGCTTCTACTGTAACTATTTCTACTCGAGCTTCACTAAGCGTACGCAAAACGACGTGTCCAGACCTATCTTATGACCGTGCGCCGGTTTTACATCACTGGGACGCTACTCCCTCAGCACGGCGGTGGATCGGTCCCTTGTGAGGGACCTTAGCCTCCCAGAAGGTTCTCAGCTTGTTGAGGGAAAGAGAAGCTAACCCCCTTCCCCTCACCATCTATCAAAAATACAAAATGCTGCTGAGCAAACATTACGGTACAGGATTCCCAGGGTAGCGCCTGGGAGCTGTTTACAAAGTTGTATTTTACTCTCATTTTCTCTGCCTGTAGGGGATAAACGAGAGTGGCGAAGTTAATTGAATTAATCAGCGCGGAATTTTACAGTTCAGGACTTTTGTTGTGCTGTCGCGAGCCCCTGAGAGGGGGCTGGCGACAGTGTGGTAAGAAAGGCGGAAGTTATTTGCCAGGTGATGTTAAAATAATCGGTTAAAAAAATTTTTTTTTAACCACGACTGGAGTTGCAAAGGCCTAGAAATAAACAGGTTCCATTGTGGTGTGGTGAAGTTAAGTTGCGCGAAAATTATTTCAGTGTTTTTGATGCAAATAATAATAATAATAATTGAGAATTAAGTACTAAAGTAATGAGGTTGCTGCATAGTGAATTAAATAACTACTGTATATTTAAATGCATGCGTGAATATACTGAGTCGAGCGACTGGGCTGGAATGACTGGCGCGCCGTCGTCGCCGCCTTTTCTGTCACTGCCGAAGCTCAGAGCGGGGGTATGCTCGGGCCCTTATACCACCCAGGTGGTTGCAGCACTTGCATCTCTCTGCGAGCTAGAGAAGGTTTCCCTCCCCAGACCGCAGAGAACACATATCCCAGAGGTCAGGACGCCCTGCATGTCCCGGCGCAACACAGACAGCCCGTCTGCCAGACCAGCAAAGCCGCGGTTCCCTAACCCTCTCCTTACCTTCCTGCGGGGGGTGGGGGGTAAACATTTAACTGAGTGCCCAAGTTTGTATGTTATTAACGGTATCAATTTTGAAAATACAGGTCTTGTGAAAATAAAAGTTAACAATGCTGGCATATGGTTTCGAAAAAATCCATAAGCCTGCAGTAAAATAATTTATTTTAGGTGGTTTATTATGAAGCTCGTAATTTAAGCCAAGTGTCCCGTGAAGTTAACCTCAAGGTCTGTGAGATTTGCTTGTCATGTTACGAAATGGTAGGGTGAAGTGTGAGATGATATTCAGTAATTTTAATTTTCAGAAATTTCCATACTGGAGAGTAATAATAACTCTAATTATATAATGGGCGCGAAAATAATTGGAAATTGCAGTATAGAAGACAAAAACCAAATGCTGGAGGCGTAATGGCAATTTTTTTTGGGGGGGGGGGGGATGTGCACAGCTCCGATGAGGATGGTGAAGTGCGCTGGGAACAGCCACGGGTAAGAAGTTTTGTTAAAGTGGTCGAATTTCCGTCCCGGACTGATCAGAGAATTTCCTCGCTCTGCCGAGGTTTTAATGTAATATTTGCAGTGTCGTTTACTGGCCATTCATTCACTTCGTACCAAACCTCGGTGTTGGGAGGATATTCTCCCAAACGCCTAGCCTTTCTCCCTCCTCAGGGGAGCTGGTCAGCCATCGAGGTTTAAGTTGTAGGCGAGTCGGCAGCGGCTCAACAACACCGACTCTGCGATGTCGGAGGGGAGCAGGGCCGAAAGGTAACAGCTGCTTTGCCTGCATCTTCCTCTGATAACACGAATACATCTCAACACAGCACACAGCATACAATCACACACCAAGCAAAAAACACACAGCCAAAACAGTTAAAACGACACAGATTAGCAAATCAGTTCCAACTAAGAATTCTTTTTCTCCTTTGGCAGTATCAGACCAATTAGACGATAGTCATAGTAGTACAGGCACAGTAGTATCACAACAGCACACATGTAATACACCACTTGCTCCACCAGTTTACATAAAAAACAACAAAATGGTTGATTGGTCAATTTAGTGAAGAATTTTTCATAAAATTCTCAATAACTAACAAACAACAGCTGAGGGTAATTGTCAGGATGGAGGATCACGCTCGTTTCTGTATACTCCTTCGAAAGAACTTCATAGCATATCACACATACGCGGTGAAAGATGAAAAGCCAATGAAAGTAGTCATAAAAGGGCTATAATGTGGCTTAGACACACAATCCCTTAAGGAGGACTTCGATGATTATGGCTTTAGGCCTATCCACATATGGCAATTTAGAACACCAGAAGACAAACCTGCAGTCTATTGGGCTGTTATACACCAAAACAAAGAGTATGATGTACTAAAAATTAGAACCCTCTACAGCATATCAGTTCGATTAGAACTGTATAAACCCCGCATTGAGGATGTGGTGCAGTGTATGAAATGTTGTGCACTGGGCCACACTCAAAAATACTGCACACTTGGGTATGTCTGCATTTTCTGTACGAAAAAACACAGAAATGCAGAATGTCCGCTTAAAGAGCAAGACAAAGCAAAGTGGGTTTGTACACTTTGCAACAAAACGGGACACTCGGCTGTGTGGAAGCAGTGCGAAGTGATCAAGAAACATATAGAAATACGAAAACAAAAGATGGGCCTTAAACCCATCAAACAAACACAGAACAACAGGCAGGAAACGTGACCAAATATTCAGTCAAAGGCTGAATTTCCTCCCCCCTCCCCCCCCCCCAAGTAGGGAAAAAACAGACTGAAGAAAGAAACACACGCAGGGAACGAGCACCTACACAACAGAAAAGGGACACGTCACAAAAACACGAGAGAAGGGACACCAACACAACAGAAAATGTGACCATGCTCTTAGCAATGCAAGAACTGGCCGCCTTTCTGTGAGAAACACAATTCACAACACTTTTGGACCACTTTAAGCCCATCATTACACAGGCAAAAGCCTTAACAACACTACACGAGAAGCAAATGTTGCTCCTCACAGCACTCGCCAATTTACAACAGTAAACAAACAAATAGTTGAGGATTATTTAATCATCAGATTACCCCAAACTGACACTGTCGTACTAAACACACAGGTATTAATATTTAGGGCGCCTGCCCAGGCTGATTATGTGGGAACTCGGGAAAGGTGGGAAATAGCCCCAACCACCACTCGTCTTCCAGGTCAAGTGACACACATGCCAGTCGAGGTAGGGCCGGGGTTAACACGATATCACATAGCTAATTTAGACTAGCTTAAACCATTTAACCTAGCTTAAGCTTTTACTAATATCACAATATATTACAATAAATTGAATTTGAGATAATTATAGTAAAATTAAATACTAAAAGAATAAAATAAAAATAAAAATTACATATATATACATATATACACACACACACAAAATACAGAAACACTTTAAAAAATAATTTAAATAATAAAAACATATAATGTTTTATATATTACAAACACTATTATTTACTTGAAATAATGCACCGACTTGATAGTCTGTTTCAGGTCGGGAAGAAGACGATCCTCGTCGAAGAGCGAACGGTGGGGGGGGGGGGGGTGCTCTGCTTTGACTGGAGCCAGGCAGACTGGCAAATCCTGGCAGACTCTGGTCCCAAGGACCCCTCCTACTATTTATGTTACTAACACTGGTTCTCTTTCCTATGTCACAACACTGTGAAACGATAAAACCTACCCCGAGGGTTGCTCCCGGGCGATTAGGGACTCACCGACACACTACACACGAGATTAAATAGCATACTTGTATACAACATAAGAACACATTAGACAGACATCGCGATACTTACATTCAATCCAGCCGGGACGCTGGAGGGGAGCTTCACTCCCCCGCCGACAACATTAGCATGTAAAATAACATAATAATAGGCACTAAAACAAAAACAGCCTAAATGTGGGCCCGGTGCCCTAGACTTACACTGACACGGTCCCCGCTCGCGGACCCTATGATTAGTCCAAGTGTCGGTGGTAATTGTTTTTACAAACACCCAGTGAGTTATGGGGAGCTTCGGTTCTATGTATCACGACACACGTGTCATTCCGGTGACATATGAGGGTCGGCGATGGTCGTTTACTGGGCTAATCTCAGCATTTTAGGTCTTTTTAGGTGGTTGCGTGTATCTGGTTGATACTGTCCTATCCTTTTGAGTACGGGGTTTGAGTGTGTTAATAATTTATCATAGAATTTATTGTTTTAGGAATGAAATTTATTGCCTATATAAGGTAGTTTCAGTGCGTCATGAATGTCGGAAAAGCGTGTTAGTGGCAGTGCATTTGTGATTATTTTTAAATATTTGTTCTGGACGACTTGGAGTGAGTTAATGCTTTTGACTCGGTTCCTCATACTTAATTTCCATACATCATGGCTAAGCGGATTTGAGAATTATATATTAAAAGTTTTCGTCGTTTAGGAAGCCGAGGCGATTTTAGTAGTGGGTAAATTAAGGGGATTTTTCCTAGAGCTATTTTCCTTGTTTCATTTATGTGTGTGGACCATTTTAATTTATTATCTATTTTTAAGCCTAAATATTTAGCTGAGTCTGAGTAGGGTATGTCTACATTATTGTGTTTTAATGGTTTAATTCCTGGCTGTTTCCTGTGCGTGATAATGAGTGCTTGACTTTTCTCTGCATTAATTTAAATTTTCCATCTGCTATACCACTGACTCAGCTCTTCTAATTGGCACTGTGTAAACAAATATACATATTTGATATGTTTATCTTTCGAATAGAAGAGGGTGTCGTCAGCATACATCTGTAGAGTGCAGTAAGTGTTGGGGATATCGGCAGTGTAAATATTATATTAAAATGGAGATATTACGGAGCCTTGAGGCACACATGCTGTTAGGGGGCGGTGGGAGGAGTCTGCGCCTTCTAAATTTACAAAGAATTTTCTGTTGGAAAAATAGTTATTTATGAGGTGGATGTAGCAATCTGGAAATTTAAAATTTATGAGTTTTTGAATGTTTCCAGGTATCCAAACCTTGTGGAAAGCTTTAGCCACGTCCAGGAATACAGCTATTGTATATTGTTTGTTTATGCGGGAAGTCTTTATAACAACTGTAACGAAAGTAGTTAGAGAGTGAGTTGTGGAGTGGCCTGCTTTAAAACCGAACTGCCTATGCGGAATAATGCGCTTTTTAGTTGCATGTGAGTTTAGTATAGCTAAGAGAATTCTTTCAAAAACCTTGCTTGGAGAGTTGAGTAGCGATATGGGCCTCCGGTTTACAGGTAGTTGAGGGTCCTTGCCTGGTTTAGGGAGAGTGATCACTTTTGCCAGTTTCCATGCAGGTGGGTAGTAGTTGAACTTTAGTATGGCGTTTAGGATATCCAGTAAAAGACAGAGGGCTTCATATGGGAGATTTTTAATACTTTGGTTGTTTATTTTGTCTGGGCCTGGCGCTTTTTTAGGGCGTAGGTTTTTAATCGTAGCTATTTATTCTGGCATGTTTATTAATTCAGGTTCCTTTTTTGCTTTTCTATTCAGAAATTTCTGTGTGTTTGTTATTACATCTCTGGTGAAATTTATGTCTCCGAGTTCATAATTCAGAGTGAATTGATTTTCCAAAGAATTTGCTATAATTTCTGCTTTAGTTTGGGGTTCGTAAGCTAGTCCTGTTGGGGAAATAATAGGTGTTGATTGAGTTTTATTGCTAGCACCTCGGAACACTCTGGGTATCCGCCAGAACTGATTTATATTGTCTGAAAGTTCGGTAACAAAATTTTCCCATTTGGTTATTTTTTGTGTTTCTAATTTGATTTTTAATTGTTTTTTTCAGCTTGTTATATATTTAGCTTTGTTAGATTCTGTCCTGTTTCTTTGGAATACATGTCTAGCTTGTCGTTTTTCGGCAAGTAGCATGTCTATGTCTGGAAAATATTGCTTTAAAAATTCGCACCAGTTTAAGAATTTTGTGTGTTTGGATAATTGGGTTTTTAAAGTATTTTTCAGGATTTCTATGGCTGGATCGATAGCATTTTTGTCGTGAATCGTTAAATGCTGTTCCGTAAAAATTTCCGCCAGTTCAGTTTTAAATCCTTCCCAGCTTGTCACCGGGATTTTTGCTAAAATTGTTTCTGGGTGTTTAAGTGGTTTTGTGCTAATGTAGCATAGAACTGGCATGTGACCAGAGTCTAGTTCGGTTAGGATTGTTAGTTCTTTAAATAAATTTGGTAGGTTAGTGACAACTATGTCAAGCACATCCGGATTATGTCTGTAATTTGCAGGGAAGAAAGTAGGTGAGTCGGAGGCCAGAATAATATAGCTGTGGAGCTGTGCATGGCTTTGTAATGTGTTTCCACTAGTAGTATTAATTCTGCTGTGCCTATTGGTATGTTTTGCGTTTAAATCGCCTGCAATTATGAAGGGGTAAGGTTGATTTATTAATTTATCGAGATCCGTGGTTTTTAGTTTCGCTTGGGGCGCCAGGTAGGCTGAGATGACAGTTATGTGGCCGGAATTTGTGTTTATATTAATTGTAGTGGTTTCTATGTTTTCACAGTTGGGGTCCTTATTAACGTGATGTTGTATTTTGTTATGAACGAGTATTAAGGTACATTCGCCAACTCGTACACTGTCCGTACGGTATGTAGTGTAGTTTTAAATGGCAAAACGACGGCGTGGTTTAAGTCTGGTTTCTTGTATTAACGCGATTTCTATTCCGTACGTCTCCAGCATTCGCACTAACTTATAAAGTAGTAGGAATATGCCGTTACTGTTCCAGTACATCAGGGATAGGGAACCGGGTGCTTGCTGGAATTGTGGGTCCATTTAGGGCATCTGCTCTGCTTCTTCTTTTTGCTGCTCCTTCTTTTTGGTGTTTGGAATTCCAATGCCATTTTCATGTTTTTCCCCTGAGGTGGTGAGGGGTGAATCGCGTAGCCATTGTTTCTCATGATCGCCGTTAGAGTCAGAACTTCCGGAGCTGCATGGGCCACCATTCTCTTAAAAAGAGGGTTGTAGTTGAGCTCTAAGGTGGGATTGGTCCGCAGTTACTGAGCGATGTTTACAATCTTGTTATCCGGGAAGACATAATCGTAGCCCGGGCCACGCCCCACCGACTCCATGACCCACAGTGGAGGAGGGTGTGGGGAGGTAAGACTGTCTAGAACGACTGCGATGTGTTGTGTAGCAAGTGACGAACAAGTGTTGTAAAAAGGGTCCCTAGTTCGGTGCTGCACAATGTGGCAGCTGACCCCTAGGGGCTAGGCTCTAGATGGCCTGTTTCCAGGCCGACCACAGTGCACAGGATGTATGCCGCGAGCTAAGGTGTCATAGACGTCGAGAAACCGCAGGTCGCACCCTCCTTGGTCGGAGGTCAAGGTTGAACTGTGTGAGGAGTGCTGTGCGCGATGCTGGCGCAAAGTAGTTTTGTTAAAACGGCTGAAATTTCGTCCCGGATCGATTGGAAAATTCCGGCCAGTCTCGGGTCCGATTTTTGTCGATTTTTAAAGTTTTCTAATGCTGAGCACGTGTAATTATTAGTTTAAATAAGATATTTTAGTATAATGCATTGCTTTTGACTGATTAACCCTTATAGAACAATTGAATAGAGCCGTAAACTGAAGTAGAAAGAGTTGAGTTTGGCTGGTGTTCGGCCAGAGGGCTCTGATTGGCCGAGAGAGCTTGCAGGGACGGGGCTTCCGAAGTTACTCAAGAGATGGCATCACTGTCATTATTTACCGTGAAACTTCTTTTTCCAATCGGAAAAATTAAAGTTGGTTTAATCGGGTTGAAAAGTAATAAAATAATCTTGATTTTAATATTGAATGATGTTTCAAAACTTTAAAGTTGTTTTCTGGTCATGAAAAGGACTTAATAATATTATGAAAAAATAAAAAATCTTGTACTGTTCACTGTTTTAAATGAGTTTATGCTTTGAATACATATTTTAATTTTTAAGTAGTGGCCAGTGGTAATTTAATATTAATTAGTTAGTATTGAATTTTTTAAATTTACTGCTGAAGGCTTTATTTACTTTATGTTGACAGAACTAAGTGCTGCAATCAGTTGGTTTTGTCAGTAAAACCATCGCGATTTTTCGCTCGACAGAGTGTGTCTGATATGTGATTAGTGACAGCTCAAGCGCAGTCTGATGGAGGGGAATTTTTGTCTAAGTCATTGAGACCAACTAGGGGCAGCAGTAGGTCAACATGGCCTTGAGTAGCAGCATGGCTCTTTCCTGTGGGTCAGAAACTTGCTTGACAGCGGACATGAAGGGACGGAAATGTGCCAACAAGGATCAGAAGTCACAGAGGCGAAGGAATTCCATGAACTCATGGAGCTCCCGCATTGTTTCTCCGATACCCCCCGCAATCCCCGAGGGGAAGGGCGAGAAGTGGGTTTTGTGTGTGGGTTTTTTTTTCAGGGGTTTCCTGCGTGATTGTTGTGGATTTTGGATCTGCACCAAGTGCCTGCGAGTACGAGAGACGTGGTTGTACTTTGCGAGAAAAAAACGGCTTTGTCATACTCCTGGACGGCTCAGGTGCTGGAATTTTTTATGTTGTTTTGGCCTTGTTTTCCTGGTGTTTCTTGACCAGTTCCAGGAGTTTGGGGCAGGGTGTGACATGGTGCAGTGAGGGCAGGACAGTGGCATAGAACAGAATTTCTTTGTGTGCCCCAAGGCTAGGCAGTTTCGGCACTGTGCCACATCCTGCGGTCGTTTCTGGTATGTGTATGGGTGAACTATAGTCATGGTGAGTTTATTGACTTTGTGATGTTGGGGGAAGGTTTTTATTCTGCGCGGCCGTCACACAGAAAAATGGTTGTGGCTCTAGCGAGAATTTTGACCGGTCTGCCTGGTCTGGAATTCGCTCTTTGAACTGGTATATATGCTGCACATTATACCCGGCACTGGTCAGATCCTGATTTATGTCCGAAATGTCTGTGGATGCTGCGAGGTCAAACACCACCTTTTGGGGGAGCTGTGGAGGCGAGGCTGTAGGAAGAATGAGGGATCATGTTAGCCGACAGCATTTGTAGGGCAGCCTGATAAATTTCGTGTTGGGTTGCTAAGATGTTTACCCCTTGTTTGTTGTGCAAGAGGGAAAAACCGTCCTTGCTGATGGCACGCAGTTTGTGAATTAAAATGTTGTGCTTGGTGGTGTCTGGTACAACGATTTTGAATGTTTGCTGGTGTCTTTGAATTTGTTTTTTCCAGTGACCGGGTGTGTGTTTGGAGCTGGTTGACCTGAGGGGCCATGGTTTGTGGGTTTGGAGGTTGTTTCACCAACCTCTGACAATGCGGAGAAACGATTTTAAACCGTCACAGGGTTTGTTGGCGCCACTAACGACGCCTGTCGGAGACTCCTGTTTTTCCGAGGTTGGGTTTGCTTTTGTTGGCAATTTTGCTCCTATCCTTTTCATCAGTTGGAAGTCCATGTCCATGGACTCAGTTGAAGTTGAGCGTGATTAAGGGAGGGGGGGAGTACTGTGTGTTCCCTGCTATAGCCATTGTTTCAGGTTGGAAGATTTCGTCGTTTGTTGGGATGCCAAAAGGAAACATGCCTTGAACAACAGGACTGTTAGGAAGTGCTCGTGAGTGGATAGCAAGTTGCTTGTGCCTCAGCAGGAAATCCACACTGTAATGCGATGAAACCGAGCTACATGAGGATCTATGCGAACCCACGTCCGAATCCATGCCCCACGTGTTGCGAGAAGGGCGGGTGGGAGGGGGGAGCTGGTTGGAACTACCACAGGTGTTAAAAATTGTTTCCTCTAACAGTGTTCCTAAATCGCTGCATCGTATCTCAGTCGCTGACCTTTACAGGCTAGGCTCGAGATGACCCAGTAAGATAGAATTGCATTACTGGGCCGACCAAGGTACGCCGGTGTACTGTCGCGAGAGCTAGGGTGTGCAGTCAGTCCGATGTTATTAATGTTTGTTATATAATACTCGTAAAAATCCGAAAGCAGAGCCTGGAAACCGGGTTATAAGTGAAAAGTTAGAGTGCAAGTCGGCCAGAGGGCTGTGATTGGCCGGGGGAAATCTAGGAGGTTTGGCACTCGGGGTTCCACAAGGGATGGCAGCACTGTCGTTATTTACCGAGAACAGCTTTTATATTGTATCGGGAAAATTAAAGTATGTAATTAATAGTTTAAATTGTTGTAATTAAATTGATTTTAATAATAAAATAATGCTGCAAAACTTTAAAAGTTAATATCTGGCCTTTAAAGTAGTGAAAAAATTACTTGAAAAATTCATATTTTATGTTGCTCTCCTGCTTTGTGCAAGCGATTTTATAGTAATTGTTGTAGTTGATAAGGAAATTAAGGGCCAGTAGTTAGTAATATTATTTAAATTGAATCAAAATGAGTACATTTGAGTGTGCTGAAGGCACAAAGTATCTTTTTTTGCAAAACTAGGTGTTGCAATCAATTGGTGTTTTTATTAATTTAAATATGCGTTTTGTCGCTCGGCAAAGTGTAGTTTAGCTGTAAATATTGTTACGATCGCTCCAGTGTTGGTCATGGGTAGAAGGAAAAATTTTTGGGAATGTATCCAGCTTAAGGGCTGCAAACGTCGCCATGGCCTGGAGCAGTATCCAGGTTCTTTCCTGCTTGTCTGTTATGTTGGAAACCTGCCTGATGTACGGACGTAAGTGTGCCAGGAGCGATGAAAAGTCGCAAGCTTGTAGGAAAGCCATGAACTCATGGAATTCCCACATTACGGTTTTCATCTCTCCCAGCGAACCTTGTGGGAGAGGGCGAGAGGAAGCTGGTGGTGTTGTGGTTGTATCTGCAAGGGTTTCATATGTGTGTGTGTTGTGAGTGGGCGGGAAGCAAGTGCCTGCGCATACGAAAGTTGTATGGTTTGTGGCCTTGAGCTGGACGCCAGGGTCCTGGACGGTGCAGGAGCTGGCTGAAATGTTGTTGTTCTTTCTCTGGTTTGTGTTTTCTTCTGTACCAGTTCGCAGGAATTTAGGGCAGTTTTTGAAGAGGGCGGAGTGTTCTCCATTGCAATTTGCACATCTGGGTTGAGGATTGGCACAGGGCAGGCGCCTGCGGGGTGTGAGTCGGTGCAATGTGGGCAGACCTCTGGCACGAAACAGAAGTTTCGTGTGTGTCCCAAGGCATGACACTTGAGGCATTGAGCCACATCTTGTGGTCTTTTTTGGTAGGGCCTTGGATGAACTATTGTCATATTAACTGTTGTCAATGTGTGTGAAGGGGGCAGATTAGGGTCCTGCGCGGCTGTTACACAAAAAAAGGGCCGAGGCTCAAGAGTGAATTTCGTGGGGTCTGTGTTGCAGGTGATTTTTTTACTAAATTGGCATATGTGGTGGACCTTATAGCCGCTGCCTTAAATATCCTGTTTGATGACCTCCATGTTGGATGAGGAAGGGAGGTCGAAGACTACTTTCTGTGGTTGCTCGGAATTATTACCAAAAGTAGTTGATGTAAGCATTTTTTTTTTTTTTTTTTTAACTGAGAGCATTTTCCGAGCAGCCTCGTACTGATGAAAATTTGTTGTGTGGATTTGAATTCCATTTCGAGTAGGAAGCAGTGAGAATCGGTCCTTGCTGATGGCTCTTAGTTTTTGCAGCAGCAAGTGGTATTTTGTGCTTTCAGAAACTACATTTCGGAGTTTCCTCTGGGTTGTTGTTCGGCTGGGTGTTGACTGGGGACTGGCCTGAAGGGCAGGGGGTTGGCTGTACTGAGGCCTCGTCTGTGGCCTCCTTCAAAGGGGCGAACCGATTCGAAATCGGTATTTCTCTGTTGTTCGCCTCAGACTACGAATGGCGGAGGCGTTTGTCCTCCTTGTGGGTGGTGGTGTCCTGTTTACAGGTTTTACCCTTTCTTTTTTGTTGCTGGAACTCCAAGTCCATGTATTCTTGTTGTTTAGCGGTTGAGGGGGGAGGACCATTATACTTTGTATGTATTGAGCCTGTGGTAAGGTTGCAGGGAATTGAATGTAGCAATTACCTGGATCTGTTTTAACTGCATCAGCCAGGTGCGGGAACATTTTCAGTATTGCAAGTTCTCTTTCGGTGATCTGTATCCGCACGAGTCCACCCGAGTCAGACATTCCCCCGTCCGACTCCATACCCCGAGAGGGAGGGAGGGGAGGGAGAGAAAGGATCGGCTGGAGCGATTCGCGATGTGTTGTATGCAATTGAAGAGCAAGTGTTGTCAGAAATGTGCTTAGAACGGTGCTGCACACTGTGGCCACTGACCCTTAGGGACTAGGCGCTAGATGACCTGTTTCCAGGCCGACCACAGTGTACAGGGTGTATGCCGCGAGCTAAGGTGTCGTAGACGACGAGAAAACGAAGATCGCACCCTCCTTGTTCGGAGGACAAGGTTGAACTGTTATGACCGTGTGTGTGAATCCTGCTTCATCTTTTATTACTTTTACCAAAGATGACACTATATAAAGAATACAATATCACATAGAGATTGTGACGCTATCTTTATATTTAAATTAATGTTTTTACATTCTTTACATTTTAACAACTACGTGTATTTTACAAGAAAATAAATATAATTCAGCTATTTACCACGAATTTGTAATTAGTCATTAAAAAGAGCTGGCTTACATTTAAAAATCACGCCGTAGCCAATCAGGAATCGACGTAATTCGTTTATATTCACTTAAAATGTACCCCTTAAGCGTTTTCAGCGCACCTTATGGCGTAATTTTTCCCACTATATTAGTGGGACGTGTCGAGGATGGGAACGTGTTGAGCCTCTTCTACGGGTTTTTCCTTGACCTCTGTTTACTGCTATCTGCTTTCTGCTTTCAGGTGCCGCCATACGCTGTGTTCCAGGGGAGTTATAGCCGCCTTCCACGGATAGGTGGCGACACCGTTCCTCCCGCCTGGGGCGCTGCGGCGCGCCACAGCTTCCGGACCTTCGCCGCTGGAGGGGAGCTGCTTCGCCGAGGAGATTCCGGCAATTAAATTATAGTGTGCTCTCTTTTGTTTTTATTTTTCAGGTTCGCCGACGACAGGAGTGCCGTGCAGCGTGGTTCCGTGGGACGTTCCCGTTAATTTCTATTTAGGTGAACCCCGGCAGTACTGCTTACTGGACTCGGGCGAGGGGGAGGTCTGGAATGGACCCCCCACCCGTGACCCCGAGCCAGGGCGTAAACAGGATGTCGTCCTCCGGGACAGGCATCCACCCCCCTCCTGCTAGTATTATTAATTTGCAGGGGGACAGCCGCGCCCTGATTTTGGCGATGCGAGAGATCGCGTCGTCCACCGCCGCCACCTCCCCCTTGGCGGGCGGCGCGGAGGGAGGGGGGAACCCTTCCTTCGGCGTCGCTCCCTCGGGGGACGGGGGCGTCGTTCCTCCCTCCCCCCACAACCCACTTCCTTCACGCCACCGCACCCTCTCACCATGCTACACCCGCACCCCGCGCACTTGCGCCCCCTTCACCCTAGGTTCATCGTCGCTGCCGACGCATTCCTCCGCCGCCACGACGGCCAGCGTGGTTACCACGCTCGCCTGCTCCGCCACGACTACCGTCACCTCGTCGTTGCCCCGGACGACCATCGCCGCCACAACATCCCGCAGTTCCGGTCGCGCCAGCCCGCGCGACCGTGTCACGCGCTGCGCCTCGCGTGACGCGTCGTTGGAATTCCCGGAACTCCCGATGCGTCACACGCACCAGTCCCAACCGGCCGAGGCCGGCCAACCGCTCTCATCATCCTCGCACCTTTCAACCTCCCTGCCCCACATGCCGCCCTTCGATTCACCGCCTCCATCCCTCTATCCCACAGTCACCGTCACCTCACACCCCTCGACTAATATTTCTTCTTCTTCCAACAGGCTCGCCGGACCCTCGACGCCCATGGACCAGGACGGTTTCGTCGTCCCCAAGAGGACGTCCAAGCGCTCCCGTGTCGTCCGCCCCACCGCCCAACTTCCGCTCGACAACAAGTTCTCCTCACTGGACTCCATCGTCGCGGACACGGATGACGCCACATCCGAACGCTCGCCATCACCCTCGCCACCGGACCGCCGCCGCCGCCGCAAGCCGGCCACTCTACGTGTCCCGGCCGCCACCGCCGCAACCGACGCCGCCCCCACCATCACCCCTCCGACACCGAAATCAACCACGCCTCGTATGCCGCCCATCGCCTGCCTCGTGGCTATCGAGAAACAACCGTTTCTCAATGCCAAACACCTACAATCTCTCCTCACCGGCACACTCTCCATGACCTCCGTACGCGATCGCACGTCGTTCTACACCACGAACGCGCGCGATCACGAGTTTCTTTTCAATCACCTTTCATCTCTCGGCTTCTCGCCCTACACGTCGCGTCGTCCTGACGAACGACAGGACCGCGTCGTTCTGAAGCGACTCCCCCTCACCACATCACCCGAGGAAGTCCAGGCGGAATTGACCGCCCTCAAGCTGCCTGTATCCTCAGTCACCCGCCTCCGCTCTTCAGACACCGCCGCCACCGCATCATTCCTAATCACTACGACACGGGTAGGAGAAGCCTCACTCTTTTACCCGCTTCGCTCCATCGGCTGCTGGGTCGTCTCCATCGAGCCATATCGCGGCTCATCACGTACCCCACAGTGCTACAGATGCCAAGGCCTTGGACACTCGTCACTGCGCTGCGCCCGCCGTCTCGCCTGCTTCCGCTGCGCCGGGGAACACTGGTCCCGGGACTGCGCCTCCAAGGACGCCGCCCCCAAGTGCTGCCTCTGCGACGGCCCTCACAAGGCCACCGATCCCGCCTGTCCCAACCACGTCCGCTACGCCCTACGCCATCCTCGCCGCACACCCGCCGCCGCCATCCCGCCCCTTCTCCCGCCTCCAGACCTCACGTCCTTGCGTGAATTCCCCGCCGCCCCCAAGGTCAACCCTTGGCTCGCCCGCGCGCAAGCGCGCGCCCAACCCCCCGCCCCCGCCACCACGTCTTCCGCAAGAGTCCCGTTACCGTTACCGTTACCTCGCCCGTCCGCTGCCCACGTCCCGTTACCTGCTCCCCTCGTCAACCCGTCCTCGGCTCCCGGTCAACCCCGCGCGCCTGCTGCAGCTTGCGTTCCCGACGCGCCCGTTTCCTCCCTTACAGACTCCCTGCACGACATCATCGCATTCATCCGCCAATTCCTCCCTTTAATACGCTCCACCATCACCGCCCTTTCCCGTGCCCGCTCCCCAACCGAAAAACTGGATATCCTCCTGAACGTGTTCCTCCAGTTTTTCGATGGACCCCCCTCCCCCCCTTAAGTTCCTACTCTGGAATACGTGCTCTCTCCTTCCCAAACTCTCCGACCTTCATTCCCTTCTCCGCGATCACCGCCCCGACGTCGTGATCCTCACCGAAACCTGGCTCACCCCCGCCCTTCCGCTCCACGTTCCGGGGTACGCCGTCCACCGCTGTGACCGCGCCGGTCACGGGGGTGGGGTGGCCCTCCTCCTTAAATCCGCCATTGCCCATCACCGCCGTATCGTTCCTACCTCGCCCGCGGTTGAGGCGGTCGCCGTGCGTCTGCACGGCCGCCCCTACCCGATCACCCTCGTCTCTCTCTACCTCCCGCCCAACTTTCCTTTCCCGTCCGACGCCGTCGAGGCCCTCGGCAGGATCGACGTACACGTCGTTCTCGCCGGGGACTTCAACGCATCCCACCCGTCCTGGGGGTGCCCTTCCACCAACCGCCGGGGCACCTCGTTACGTCAGCTACTCCGCCGCTCCAAACTCCAGCTCAACGCTCCCCCCACCCCCACCTATCATCCCGCCCACCGCAACCGCCGCCCTTCTACCCTCGATTTCACAATATCCACGCACCGTCCTATCGTCTCCGACGTCCGCTCCATAGCCGCCGGCCCTTCCGACCATTCTCCCGTCCTCGGCCTCATCCATTACCGCCCTCACGCCCGGCCTATTTTCCCGCGCTTCAACTTCCGTTCCGCCGACTGGTACGCCTACCAAACCTCCCTTCACGATTCCCTCGACCTCGCCGCCCCCTTTTCCACCCCCGACGACATCGATCGCAACACCTCCCTCCTTTCCGACGCCATCACCGCCGCCGCCAACGCCCACATTCCTCTCCTCCGCCCATCCTCCGGCCCCCCACCCCTCCCGGAGCGCATTCGCAACGCACTGTCCCTGCGGAACCGCTTCCGCGGCCGCTGGCAGGCATCCCGCCTCCCGCAGGATAGGAGCGCATACCTCCTCCTGCGGGGCTGGTGCCGCCGGCTGGTCCGGAAGTGGAAAGCCGATCAGGAGACTTTGCGCTTGCAATCGCTCACGCACTCAGACGGTTCCCTCTGGACCCACCTCCGCCGCCTGAAATCCGCCCCCACAACCTTCCCGCCTCTCGCCACTCCCCCTACCCTAGCCGAGACGGCCGCGGAGAAATCCGAGGCCATCTCGGCGTTCCTTCACACCACCTTCGCCTCCGTCCCGCTTCCCGCGCTTTCCTCCGACTCTTCCGAGGACGAGGAACATCCCTACACCCTCTCCGATCACGTCACCCTTCCCCTCCTGCCCCTCCGGACGCCTTTCCGTCTCGCGACCCCTCGGGAAATTTTCCTCATCCTCTCTCGCCTCCGCCTATCCGCCGCCCCCGGCCCCGACTCCATCCCGGCCCCCCTCCTTCGCGCTCTCCCGCGCACCGCCACCGTCTTCCTTACCCGCCTCGTCAACGCCATCCTCCTCCAATGTCATTACCCCACCCCCTGGAAATCCGCGATCGTTGTCCCGATACCAAAACCCGGCAAACCCCCCGAACACCCCTCTTCCTACAGGCCCATTTCCCTCCTCTCCATCCTCTCCAAGGTGGCCGAAAAAGTCATCTACAACCGCCTCCTCCTCGCCGTCTCCGCCGCCGACATCCTCCCGAACCACCAGTTTGGCTTCCGCCCCCTCCACTCCACCTCCCACGCCATCGCCCGGGTGGGACGCGTCGCGGTGACTGGATTCGCCCGGCGCCAACACACGGGCATGGTGCTCCTCGACCTCGCGAAAGCGTTCGATTCCGTCCCGCACCAACAACTCATTTCCCGCCTCTCCTCCATGGCCATCCCGCCTCACCTCACCCGCCTGCTCTGCTCGTACCTGGGAGATCGCTCCTACCGGGTGCGGGTGGAGGGCGCCCTTTCCGCCCCCCGGCGCATTCCCGCCGGGGTCCCGCAAGGCTCCATCCTCAGCCCCCTCCTCTTCTCACTCCACATATCCGACCTCAAAGTCCCTCCCGGTACCCACATGATCCAGTACGCTGACGACACCTGCCTCCTCTCCTCCTCCGTCCACGAGCACATGCTCGGGGACCGCCTCAGCCGCGGCCTCACCTCCATCCAGACCCAGCTCCTAGCCCACGGCATCGGACTCAATCCTTCCAAGTCCGAGGCCGTCCTCTTTTCCCGCCTCCACCCCGCCGAGGATCACCCACCCCGCCTTTCCGCCTCCGTCATTCCTTGGAAACCCCAGGCCCGCTACCTCGGCGTCCTTTTCGATTCCCGTTTCAACTTCATCTCCCACCTCGACTCCGTCACCACCAAAGCCCGCACCGCCATGATCCACCTCGCCCCCGTCCTCCGCCCTTCCGCGGGAACCCCGTCCTCCATCCGCACGACCGTCTTCCGCACCTTCGTCATCCCCATCCTCACCTACGCCTGCCCAGCCTGGTCCCACGTCACCACCCACGCGCTCCGCCCGCCCACCCACATCTTCTTCCGATCCCTTCGCCTCATCCACCGCCTCCCCCTCCCCGTCACCCGAGACCAGGTCCTCGCCACCGCGCGCGTCCCGCACTTCCACACCATCCTCGCCACCCTCACCGACCGTTTCCGGCGCTCCTGCACCCGTCACCTCACCAACCCCCTCATCCGTCAACTTTCCAACCCGCTACCGCCTACCCCGTATCCTCGTCGTCCGCTCCTTTCAACGCAGCACTTGGTTCCCGCCGCCGAGGACGAAGAGGACGCCGAGGACCATGGACCACCGCCGGACACCTGACGAAGGCCAAGGCCAAGGCTGACTTAGCGCTGCCCCCATCACCCCCGTCACTTTCTTCGCCCCACTTGACGTCCCATCACCTTTTCTCCCCCAATTAACTGACATACATTTCCGCCCCGAATTAAAAAAAATGAAATAATCTCCCCCTCATGCGTGCCCAGTCTCCAAGGTAAGCACGCTCCCCAATAAATTGGTAAGATTTTTCCTCCCCAGCAGCCCCGCCCTTACACTTCTCGCCACCTCATCCTCATTCAAGCCCATATGTACCTCCCGGTCGGAGGGGCTTTTCCCACACGAACACTCCAGGGCTCACAACAACAACACATTACACTAAAAAAAAAAAAAAAAAAAAAAAAAAAAAAAAAAAAAAAATTAGTATAATCATAGCCTACACAATAATGCACACGATACCGTTGAAATTGAAACATTTGGTTCTATATATCATAATAAAATGATCATAATTGTTTTCCTTCCGATACTGATACAAATACAATTCCAAGTAGTATTTTTTTTTCGGATGTCGAATATCGGTTGAAATTTTGGAGGTTTTAAATATCCATAATCGGTTTATAAGACATAAATTCTATCGAATCAAAGTATCGATAGATCAAAAAGCTATCGATATGTCGATTTATCGATTAATATAGAACTGTTACAGACCTTGGTTTTATATACTCTGCGGCTGCGTGTGTACTGTGTAGTGTTTTTCTCGAGGATGTTTTGAAAAGTGTTATGAAGTGTCACAATTATTTAAGTTTGACTTTATATGCATCTGTCTGAGAATTGAAAACTCTAGTGAATACGAATAGAGCAGAAATACGTGACCGGAAAAAGGAAATTTTCCCTTTTGATTACCGGTGTTATTAACCTACCAAACAAACCCTACAAAATACGTTCGAAAGGACGCTGGCGGCGTGTGTGATCAGCGATACAGCGGACGGTTAATGTTTTTTCATTTATTCATAAGTTATTTTTACTAACTCCTGATATACGAGTGCAAAAGTTTCCAGGATGTAAGAAAACGTGTAATACATTTAAATAAGTTATATACGGTATCCTGAGTGTGTACACAAGGTGCTTTGATTAACATTAAATTAAAACCACAGTATCTATGGGATAATAGAAAATAATAATCCTTGTAACAACATTTTTTGAAAGGTCATCGATAATTCTTAAGAAAAAAACTCGGAAAGTGGTATAATTCCACTCTACTAATTCCACAGAACACGAATTTACTAGGGGCATCAACATTTGACCAATAGAAACCGCAAAGACGATACTAGGGAGGGCTATGAAGATCAGGGAAATTGTGGGGTTAAAAAATACAAAATAAGTGCACTTACATTATAAACTTTATCCGCTTCAATTTCCCTAATATTTGTAGCCCTCCCCACTATCGTATTTGTAGCTTGTATTGGTAATATTGTCAGTTTCGGTAATATTCACTTCAATTTTTTTTGCTAATAAACATGTTTTCATGAGACAATATTACAGTAATATTACAAATAGCAAAAAAATATGTAAAATTACTAACACACACACACACATTATTTCTCAGTGTAAATAGGCTACACACAATAATTTATGGTGAAACTTCAAGCTTCGCTGATGCCTGCCTCTTTGCGTCACCACCCAAAAAAAATTTCAGGCGTGCCTTGAATCGCTGTTTTGGGGATTTACTCCCCTGCTGGCGCTGGGACTCTGACTCTGTGCATAATGTGTGGCTATGTTTGTATAGTATTATTGCAATTTAACATATTTTCTCCATCAATAAATATTAATTTATGTACATGTGTTTCACTTATTTTAACCCCAAAATTCTCTGATCTTCATCACCCTCCCCACTATCGTTTTTGGTGTTTCTATTGGTCAAATGTTGATACCCCTAGTAAATTTGTGTTCTGTGTAATTAGAGTGGAATTATACCACTTTACAATTTTTTTTCCCAAAAAACTCGTTTAATTTAGTCAATACGCACCAAATCATTCGCCATTCATACAGCGTACACGAATAGGCACTCCACAACTTGTCCATTTGACCACACTACACAGACACACTAATCACCACACACATATTATCATTTACCTTTTCCCTTGCTATAAAAGCATATAAACACTCGTAATTCCACTCAGTTGTTAAATTTAACACTTCAAACAACATGAATTGCAATAAAACGTGCATTTAATCACTCGTTAATCCAAAGCCTCAGACAGGACAGGCGCAAACCAACGTCCCACAATCCATCTGACGTCAACCAACATGGTGGTATATGTGCACGCACAGTGTATTGAAAATATCATAGCGGTATAAGCGCACGCACAGTGTAGTGATAATAACATGGCAGTAAGAATTGCCTCCAAAGATGAACACCGAGTCTGAACGAGGCTCTGCATCATCTACAATAGCTATATTTATTCTACTAGTAATACTTTTATCCTCTTGTCAATATAGAGCAGGTAAACCTTGAGTAATTCACCACAGTTACATAATGTCCCGACACTGCTCCATACCTGTGTTGTTTACCTTTATAAACCTCAGTACCGCGCTATAGATATACCACGTAAATGACATTTACGCATTAGACATTCATTGCAAATGTTAGTCTTACATGTACAACAATTCAGTGAACCTATATAAATATATTCTACGTAAATTATACGTATTTTATAGTATAAATGCAGCAATCTTGATCCCCTTCCCCCTATCACTTTTTTTTTTTTTTTTACAGAAAACTACTTAATGCCCCTACAAAATTCCTAGTAATTATGATTACTGATAATCATATCTTGCATTTAACGTTCTGCAATAGAAATATAGGAATATTATTATACAAAAGTTATATAGACCCCTACAAAGTTATTTTAAAAACATATACATAGTTATATAATGGGGACTAGTTTACAACTGGATACCCATGTGTTTACACGCACATTATGCCGTCACCAAAATGGCCCTGATCACGTCACTTGTTTTTCCTATTGCCCCATCCCTTTCCTATCGATCTAACGGGGCATCCACAGGAATGTGGGGGATTTTAGGCAGGGACACTTTCAGCATTCACAGACTGTATCACTAGTACACTTGAGCCCATCCACCCAAGTGTATGACGCGATACCACAATGGGATCATGGTCAATAAATTACTGTTCTGCTGCCTAAACTAACATAGCCTACAATATTTGTAAATGACGATTCACAATTTTCGGTACTTCAGTGACCCCTTGTTTATCATGGATTGTGTGTCGGTGAGTCACTGTAGTCAATAATTCACAATTTTGCCACCTAAACTAACGTATAGTATTTGTAAACGACGAATCACAATTTTCTGTAGTTCTACCCCAACTTGTTTATCACAGGTTGTGTATCGGTGAATCACTGTAATGGGCACATATTTTGACAGTTTGAAAGGATTGTTTCAACACACAATCATGTTTTTCGTATAGGTATATACAATTGTAAATATAGTATCATATCCACAGAAGAAGAAAATATCATGGAGAAATCATAGGAACTTACACTTCAGCTGAAAAATACAGTGTTTACTTTTTCAATGAAACCCACATACAAAGAATCGTACACATAAACTACATAACAATTGTACTTGAAATTTGTACTTACAACACGTGCAAAAATGTCAAATATCAAAGTGTAGTCAGTAGTTTGCTGCAATTTGAGATGTTGACAAAGGCACAAATTGATACATACTACATGTCCCAGGTGGGGTTGTGCAAATGTTCGGTATACCAAAATGAAAATGAAAACCTTAATTTTTGTTTCAGTAAGAAATTTGGTTACCGAAAGTTGTGATTAAATAAAATTCTCGATTTTAATGTATTTTCGGGTGTTACTGAATGTTCATATAGTGCAACAGCAAAGAAAATTTTTCCCCATAAATCATCTGGTTTGTTTTCATTTTTTTGTTAATGAAATAATTGCATAAAATTAAAATATAATGTAGGCAAGGCCCCTGTGTTAAACTTTCTGTAACCTACATTTATATAGTTTGATTTTGCAACAAAATTATTATTATGGATAAATTACTGAAATGTTATGAAATTCATTAATCTTTTGTTAAGGCAGAGTTCTAACAGTGCTATTTTTTCAATTTTGTTTCAGTTTCATGAAAGTTCATTCCCGGTACGTATATTTTGTTATTGTTTCATGAGAAAAAAGTCACATTCTCATAGCCCTGGTTCCAGGAATACCATTTTTGCATTTTCAAACTGGCAAGATTGTTTCTGACATGTGCCAGTTCCTCGTTTGTCATATTAAAAAAACACAGATATCTTTTTGAAGTTCTACTTACAAAGTTAAATACATGTGATGCACTTGTAATTTGGTCTTTGAATGGTTTAGCTGTAAATTGGCTTTGGTAACTAAACTATCCTTTTCAAAGTACCCCCAATCCCATCACAGAAAGATTTACCATGGCTAGTAGTGAAGAAAGCCCATTTACATCTAATAACAAAATCACCTTCATGATAACATAGGTTAGTGAAATTCTTATGGTTCTTATACTGAGCAGCAGAGCCATCCGAGAAGTATTCTACAGCTTTAGTGTGCGAAAGAGAAAGCACAGTTTGCAAGAAATTTACGATGATCTTTTGTGTTTGGAATACGAATGCAACATCATGATCCACATGTCATCAGAAATGATGCACAAGCTCTGTGAATGAAATGGATCATCATTTTTGTAATATACTACTGCAGCAGTCTGTGTTCCAATGATAACCCTGGACCTGATCTTTAATTACAAAACTATAGTTATCACTGAAATCCAATAATATCACAACTGTTTCATCATTCAAGTCAAGTCCTTTTTCAACATCCAAGTAACATGATTGTTATTTCGCTGTATGGGAATGTGGAATGAGTGTCTCCATTTTCTGTAAGTATAATAAATCAAAAAATTCAGCAATGGTACGTACTTCAGTAATCGTATCCGCTATCTGTTGCTACCCATTATTGAAATTTGATTGGTTCATCAGGGTCAAAGTTGTCTGAAAATTGTTTCTGGATATTTTGTTTGAGTACAAGGTTGCTAGGGCACTTATCACAAAAACATAGCATGCAAGCTCTGGTCTTTACATCACACATTATTAGTTGAATAATATGGTAGGTTTCAGTCATCTGAATGCTTTCTAGAAGCATCTGCACGTTTTGGTGTATTGTAGAACACAGACAGCATGTGTACCGAATGACCCTGCAATCTCGCACTCCTTAGGACTGAGGATTGCAAATTTTGAAAAACGACAAGGATTGCAGCATTTTAAAGTTAATGTTTATTTTTTGCTTTGAACAGTGTGTTTATTTATTTATAGGGAGAAAATGGACATATTTCTCTTAGCAAAAAGTAGGCTATAGACAAAGAGAAATTACTGACGCTGTGCACTTCAGCTAGGCCCTTGCAAAAGTCAGATTAAAAGTTAGGTTTTCAGGAATCTTACCTTCCACCTTTAAACATGTAATACTTTTTTTATACCTGTGAAGTGAGTTTGATGATATCACCAAGCAAGCATAGAAGACATTATATTCCATTTAATTAGAATTCATTTAAACTGTAGAACATATTATGCCAGAAAATATAGCACATCACACCAAACACTTCAAAAGCAATATCTAACTACGACTACTTCTACATAAAATGGAACCTAACTCTTGTGAGATTCAACTTTTAAGTAGAACAAATAGATATTGTCATATTTCATATAAACATCAGAAATGAGTGTGAAGTGTATGACATTTAATTGCAACAAATGTGTAAAATACTGCTGTCAGATATTAACTTAGATATCTGGATTAGTCATAATTATCTGTAATAGTGCCCTCATTATCACTGTGACTTAAAGGTACAAACCACAACTACATGAGAATCAGGATCAAATTTTTAAAATTTGTTTTCCCTTAGTTCACTTTGCCTGACCATGCTCAGAACTGTTAAGCACATAAATGTGTTACTCTCATAAACCTCTGGATGATTTCCATCGAGATTAAGTCCTTAAGATTGTAATTAAAATTTACTTTTCTCCAGCAAATATTTTAGGTGCAGTTCAGAGAATAATTAAAACTTTAGTTAGCTAATGTTATCAAAATTAACTTGTAGGTGCGTTCCATTTACTATCAATTTTAGTAACATATCGACTCACTGTCCAAATTAAGTTAGGTCTTACTTAACAAATTACAGCGGAGTTGGCTGCTTCTTTTCTTCCAGCACTGAAAAGCTATTAACTCATCTGAGTTTCTTCCAAATAACTCACGATGGACAACTTTTAACACTGGGTGCATCTCCTAATGCCGTACGCTTAAACTTATGAAGGTGGATATCGCAAAGTTACATCAAATTTTGCAGTGCTTAAAATTTATGATCTGACCATGTTGAATGTTCCGAGAGAGAGTGCTTAAAAACGAGGCCTTCACCATGATGCTTAATCAGTGCATAAAATACTAGGACATTACATCCTGTGATGTCACAAGCCAAGATAAACGTAATTTAATCTTTATTCCCTGGCCAACTAAGACTATAGGTGTACCACAGATCAATTGCAAAGAGAATTTCCTTTGTTAATTACATTCCATAACATATCTAACATAATACCTATGATCCAGGTCACGAGCGCAATGTAATAAGAAGAAAAAATACCTTATCAGATTATTTACTGGAATTTTAAACAGATCAATAGATGTAAATAAAATAAAAATAAAATAGTATGAAACATTAAGTGCACTGGTTCAAACGTCTGGAGGGGTGTCAAAATGTAGTAAATTAAAGTAATAACTTTTGACGCATTCAAAACAAACATGCAATCCAACATGCTCAAAGTAAACAAACAATTTTACAAGCTGTATCCTTACAGACCACCCTCCCCCAGAGGTGTCATAATTTTCAACCAATGTGGGAACGTTTCTGGCACTTCTGTAGCAAACTAGTACAATGAAATACTGAATTTTGGATTTTAATTACCTGACAGCAGATAAAAATAAATGTGTAATGTTTATGTTGTGACCAGAATATCAACAAATATTCACTAGTGACAACCATAATACCTGAAAGCAATGCCATATCAATATCAATGCTACATCAGAATATTATATCACCACATAGTAGTAATTAAACTTCTCGTTCCTTTCCTGGCTCGTTGTCTATTGCTCAACATCACGCAATCACCCAGACACCCGACTCGTGAACTTTCGGCTCGGAGGTCCATGCAATTTTCAAGGACAATCAAAACCAGAACATTCTTCAGATAAATGCAGAAATTGAATCTGCTGAAGGTTATGAGCAAGCGGTTCGTAAGTGCTTATCACAACCGCATGCACAGAGGCAAGCCTGTTTAAGTTGGTCTTTGTCTTTGCCGCCTGCTCTCGGGTTACATGCGTCACCTTCACACATTTCCACTCTCGCAAGCGAAGCAGCAAGTGTGTAGCAATACTTTGGGGGATGATTATGTAACGTTTATAGACCCTGAATTATTAGCCTATTCAATTTCCCTTTCACTGTGATTCTTACTAAGTACTCACTAAAGTACATCATTTATTAATGACCAGTCAAAAGTGCACGTGGATTGTTATCATGATAGTACCTACTGAAAACTAAGTAAACCTGAATGAGCTCAAATGATTAACAGAAGTAGGTCTACTATAAAAATATGTCAAAATCATACTTCTATAATGCAGAGCAGAAATAAACAACTGACATTTTAAGCAGTCTAAAGCTCATGAAGCCATATACTGGTAAGCAGTTGTCCAAATGCAACACACACTACATGCATGATTTTGCAATCTTCCTAGGGCCCATAACATTGCTGAGCATCAAACCAGATGTGCTGGTAGCTCACAATAAAATTTACAGTGCCCTCATTTTCTAGTTCTAGGTTTTTCCAGATGATTTTAACTTTTTTTTTTTTTTGAAGCCCTGCTAAAGTTATACTTTTAGAATATTCCTCCACTTCATGTAAACAAAGCTTAACCAATTTAGAAAATTACACTAAAGAGACATTACACTGCATTTGCGAGCACTCAGTGTAATAATATTGTTTGCATGAATACTATTTCTTGCTAGGCATTGCCAACACACTTATTTTCTCATTGTATTTATTTATGTTGATTATAAATGAAATATGTATTACAATTTTTGCATTAAATTTAAGTAAACGTTCAGTTTAACCAATGATGATATGGTACTTTTATGTGAACAGAAGTGTAAAATGCTTGTGATATATAGCATACCGTATTTAGGAAACAACCAAACTCATCATACATTGGGTAAATTTTTGAGGTTTGATTCCAAAAGTGTGAAAAAACTGTGAATAGACAATAGTGTAACACTGAGTGCTGTCAAAATGAAGTTGTTTTTTGTGATCTGTGCTTCATTGGTCCATAAGAAGTGTGTGTTTCCTCAGATTTATTAGCCTACATTTACCTCTCCCCTCTCCACATTACTAAAGTGTAAAGGATGTTGGTGTATGTGCAGCTGATGTGAGGTGCAGGATGTCGAGGAGGAAGAGTGAGAGAGACAGAAGCCACAGCCGTAGTAGGAGTAGTAGCAGCAGTAGTGGTAGCAGCAGCCGCCGTAGCTATAGCCCCGAGTCCGAAGAGGATGGTGCCCGAGTTCATGTCGCAGATCTAGGTTTGAAATACTTTCTTCTTGTCTCTTCATCAGCTATTCACATTTAATACATACAGTTAAACCTTTGCATAAACAAAATTGAAGGGACTTAATTATTATATGTAGATTTTATTGAGGGTTTCTTTATAGAGATGTGCTTCTTTTCTTTCACGCAGAAAATGTTTTATTTAGTTGCTGCTGAAACTAAGTTGCATTTATTCTTTTATATGATTTCTTTAAGAAAGGTTTTTTAAATTTATTTATTTTGAGCACATGTACATAAGATCCGTGTGGTTACAGTTTTTAAAAAAATACAATTTTCATTGAGAAAAATCCTAGGTAATTATGTTATAAAAAATCATTTTACGATTTTACAAAAAAATACTTGGTACATAGCAAGTCAATCATATACTAGCTTCTATGGTATTTACAATAATATGATGACCCTTTTATGTTTAATTTTTTTTATGAAATATGTTAAAATTCAGATTTTTTAAAGTTATTAGTGCAGTTTTGTAAAAAGGGAGAGATATAAATGACAATTAAATTTTAAAACTTTTCAGTGGATTTATTGTTACTTAACGTATTTTGTGCTAAAGGAAGAAGAGTAGAAAATTACATATACAATTTTGACGGGACAAAAAACCAAAATTTTTGTTACATTTTTCTTATAAAGAGGTTTATTATGTCAAGATTTAATTGTTTCAATGTTCAACAGTAACATTATAGGAGATGACACAAAATGAAATTTAATTTGTACAGTAAAACCTCTTTAACACAATCCTCATGGGACCTGAATTTTTGCAGTTTGTAATACTGAGGCATGTGTAACTCGTGTTTGCCATAATAATACAAAGTTCAAGAAATTTAATTGTCTACTCTGTGAATCAGCATATTGGAAAATAAGCCATTCTCATCACCAGCTTTACTTATTTTTACCAGTGGATTTGAGATATTGTAATACAAGTTAAGAAATATTTTTTTTACTAAGCATACAAAGACATCAAATGGTCTACTTCATTTCAGGTGGGAAGGACACAACTTTGTATTACAGTAATAAGAACATCCTATATAATAAGTGTACAATCTCTCTGTGTCTGTCCGTCTTTAATACCTCTAAGTCCCTTGAAACTCAACAGAAGTTCTTCAAATTTTGCAGAGCGAATCCTCAGGGTAAAATACAGGTCAAGTTCGAATTTCAGTAAGATCATATTATGCAATCATTGCTTTTTACCCTAAAAACTTATTTTTTAATTACTTTTTCCCTATGAAAAGTTTTGTATTAATGCATAGAGAATATTGCATAGAGATATGAAGGTAATGAAATATTTTTGTTTACTTTAAATGTCTCTCTTCAATGTTGAGTTAATTAAGTGGGGCCGCAGTGCCTTAGTGGATAGAATTATACCAAGTGGGGCCGCAGTTGCCGAGAGTGGATGGATAGATAGATATATAGATATATAATGTGGTCTTAGTAGCTCAGTGGATAGAGAAAATTCAAGTGGGGCCGCAGTGGCTTAGTGGATAGAGCGATTCCAAGTGGGGCCTTAGTGGCTAAGTGGATAGATACATATCAAATGGTGCCTTAGTAGCTCATTGGATAGAGAGATTCCAAGTGGAGGTGCAGTGGCTCAGTGGATAGAGCGATTCCAAATGGTGCCTTAGTGGCTCAGTGGATAGAACTATGTTAAGTGGGGCTGCAGTGGCCAAGTGGATAGAAAAGTATTAAATGGGACTGCAGTCGCTTCGATGTTGAGTTAATTATTTCATTATTACACACACACACACACAAAAACTATTTTTTTTTCAGTCTTTGTATGATAACCAAATTTTTTTACATGGTAACTGTTGTAGCCCCATGATAAAACAAAAAAGGTCACAGCCTTAGTTGTATTAATATTAAAGTGGTTTTTACTAACAATGTTTCACTCCAATTAATTTTATATATTCATTTTAAAGATATTTTATTATTACATATATTCCTTTAACTCTTACTTGATTTCTGTAGTGAACAAACCCATTGGTTTAGTACTCTGTGATTGATTAACTTTCACATTGTATCTGATCTCACATGAAATTAGGTAGTGCATACTGTACTACGTAAAATAGCTTTGTATTTCTGTAATCCATGTTGTATATTTTTTACAACAGATTATGTAGTTTTCTATACTGATTACGTATTTTTCATGCTTATTTTCAAAAGTTTCAAAAGACATAAAAGTCAAATAAACACATGTTAGCTGTGACGTGTGCATGCTCTGTGTATTGATGACAGTCTTTCCTATGGTTCTGGTGTTTCTGTGCCAGTTTACTCCCCAAATTTGTTGGCCTGCTCACAGCAGTAGTAAAATGATATGTCGTGGACATGAGCTGTTAGTTCATGTAAAGTGGTATGTCCCTCGACTACCGTTAAAAAACATTTTGAATGTTTTTATTAGCATCAACATTGTATTGGAAGCAAATAGCTATACTTGCAACTGAAATTTATTGCATGTCTTCTGCAAGAATGCTCTCTGCAAGAGAGGAAACAAGTGACAGTACTACTTTCAAGGTGCATAGTATTAATGCAGTCAGCAGGATGCGGGATAACTGTTGGTAAATGTCAAATCTGCAAAACTTACATACATATTGTTAGGAGATAAAATTTGGGAAATGGATGGTACTGGATATAGTAATGGATAGAAATACAAAAACAATACAGTACAGATCTCAAATCTCAACAGAAAAAAAGACTAAGAGCATCTGGGTATTGATTCTCTATTGAAGAGCGACTAAAATTGTAAGAAGGAAATCCTGATACAAATCATGTTAATTGTGCAGTGTCTATTTTCATGATATAATATCTGTAGTAGTAGATGAATATAGCACCGACAGCTACCAGTCATTGTTCGCAGCAAAATGATGTGGTACATACTGTTCCAATTTCTCTCTTTACAAATTAAGTGGGCTGTACCAAGTTCGTTAAGGGATGAAGGTCTTAATCAAATAAAAGAATTCATTATAATTTCCTTATTTTATTTACAATAACTACAGTAAAATTCTCTGAATTCAAGTTCTCACAATAAATTTAAATCACACACTGTTCACAATTGACACCAATTAATAAAATTTATAATTACGACAAAGAAATCAATGAAATTAAATAATTAAAGATCAGTCCCAATAAACAGTGTATCAACCTATTTAATTATTTTATAATTTATGCATCCATATTTGACATTTCGAATATTTACAATAAAATCAGTATTGCACTTCCATTCATTCCCACCTCAGTTCAGTCCGTGTCCCTCCAGTCGCAATGTTCTAGAGTCCTCCAAGCGCCCTCAGGCACAGTAGGCTTCACTCGTCGGTTCAACATCCTCTCATCCATTCAAGTCACGAACACCTCACTCGCCGTCATCCCGTAATCTCCAGTCGTCGTCCACACTTCACATTACTCGCGCACACTCGGCCAGGCAGCCTCCATCAAAGACTGCCAGCCGCTGGATTGCGGCAATATATATAGTAAATTAGGCCGCCATCTAGAATCTTCCCCAACTCATGTGATGCGTTGCGGAGGGCTGAGGCACCAGCCAGTCTCACCAGAACATTCTTGCGTCGTCGCTAAACGTATCGGAAACTCTAGAAGGCGAGAGGAGGTTTGTAATGCCAGGAAGTCTCGCCGCTGCCGGCATTCACTGGATTCTAAGAAGGGGGGACAGGAAGCTGTGAGCGTATCGTTCCAGGAAGAAGAGAGGGCGAGGTGGGTCTCCGATTACGGCGCGGGGCAGCTGAATCGATGCCAGCTGCAGCACGTAACAATACTTATGTAGCTTAGAAATGTAATGAATGCAGAACTCTATACATAGTAATATTGTCAACATTTAATATTTGTATCAAATTTTCTGTAAATTTTGTACATATTCACATAAATTTTAAATTTTTTTACTGCCTATTTCTTTATTGGCTTTATAGAGCCTTACGCTGCGCAATTTAGTAAGCAACGCAAAAGACTGTTATTCATGTGTTCTTCATGGTGGCAAGTAGTAGTCTGTTAAAGAAGTACAGTTCATTTTGAATGTCCACAAGAAACCAGCCCTGTGGAATTTGCGGAGAAAACAGAAAATCTGTGGCAAGTGGTTTGGTCAGAAGAGTGTTGTAAAAAGCTTTTGCTTTAACTGTGTTGTAAAGAATAAATAAAAATCTACATAATCATTTTAAAAAAGTAAACTTCAATAATGGGACATTTTATGATCTGGGGAATTAGCAGAACATCGTTTATTCATATGGAGCTACAATGATAAGAAGACATGCCTGAAAAAATCTGATTTACGGGAGACAAACTTGCTAGTAATTGCCAAACGTAGTCTGAAGAAAATGATGCAGGAACAGGTGATTTCACAGGCAACTCTGCTTGTCTAGTAATAAGGCAAGTGAAGATAATTTTCAAGTTGCTCGAACAAGTGAGAGTTGGTTAAGGAACATATTTTCATGCTGACAGATCTTACATATCAACATTTTTTCAAAGAGGAGATATCATAAACATGCTCTGGAAGCTAACGATGCTACAGATGAGAAACACTATCCGCTGTTGAAAATTGAGGGCAAAAAGAGCTACTCCTTCAAGGCAGAAGCTTATTTAAAACACCACAAATTCATCCTCATTGTTCAATAGTAGTTTTCACCAGCTACACCATCTACAAATGTTTTATAACTTTGAGTAATAAGCCAACAACAATGTAGTCATAAATTTGAAGAGCAACAGATTTTTTTTTTTGAATCTATGAACTTATCTGATTTTCACCATTAACGAGTATGGTCAGATGACAGATACCAGGCCAGCATAGCAAGACTCCGAGCTATACTCTGCCTGCAGCTCTCGCTGCTCACACGAGTGCACCCCCCCCCCCCCCCCTCTTCTTCTCAAACCATACGTCTCCAGGCGTCGCAGCTATTTAACTTTAGCACTTTTATATTATAATACTATTAATATAATTTACAAGACACAGATCATATATTAACTAATTAATAAATTCCAAAACGCGCTCAAGTATTTGAATTTTAACTACGCACTACCTTCACCACCTTCTCTTCCTGTCTTACACAACCAGAACTCGTGGTTAAGAGCCAAGCAATACTAATTGTCGTATTGCTAACTTCTTTTGGCTAATTTAAATTTGCAGATTAATTTTCCACCTATTTCTGGCCCCCTTCAGGGACCAGTAATAGCATAAAAGCCCTGCTATATTCCAAATTCCGGTCTTAATAATAATTTGCAAAACCAGGTGGGAGTTTGCTACTCCTGCCTACACCCCCCCCCCAGCCGGGAGTAGCTCAGAGGTGAACATTGAGAACTACAGCTCGTCGAGGCAACTTGGCAAGCTACTTGTTGCAGTTGCGGTGTGCAGGCACCGCAGCTACAATTGTATGTGTGCTGAAGGTGGGGGGGGGGGGGACTTCCCTCTTAGCCTGCAGCAAGTACAAGTGACGCAAATGCTGGGTGGACAAGGGCCTGTACTACATCCGCTCAGAACTTCAGCAGTGATAGAAAAGGCAGCGGCCGAGCGATACGAACTCTTCCTCAGTGTTCGTTGCCAATTCTAAAAAAACAATATACACTCTAGGAAAGAGATTAAGGATTGCTGCCATTTTGATTTAATTGAACTTTTCTACTACATACTGAAGATGTAGTTTGTTATTTAGCATATGGCTGACGAATAAAGTAATTCCTGGTATTTTTTACCTATTCTAAATCATACAGTTACTTGCAGAGTTCTTCTGTAGCTGCCGTCGATGACGGTTCGAGATTTTTGAACCTCGACGTAGGGGTTGCAACATCACTGTGTTTGTACAGTTTGACAATTATGCTAGTTTAATGGACTTTTGAACAATGGCTTATCTAATTTTGAGGACTTCACTGCCAGGTATAACCACGTTTTTCATTGTTTGCGACATTTGTTGTATTCAAAATTTGAATTTTTGCTTGCTGCACGGGTTAAGCCCAAGACAACATGCCTTTGCACGATTTAGGTGAAGAAGAATAAGTTACATACAGTACTATGAAAGACATCATAAATTAATAGGCTACGATACACTAACATAACTACTCTAGAATATTTCTTTATCGTGAAGGCAACATATAAGCAAATAATATTTAATAATCAGTTGTATTATTTACCCACTCACTATTGTATCCCGAATTAATATTCGTTCATAATTTAAGACTTTCTAACCGCTGTTATGAATGTAATTAAGTATACGTATGCATGGCCAGATTTGACTCGGCATTTGAACTATACAGTTTGTAATTCCTTGTTTATTTTATTGGCTTTAAAGTAGGTGTCTAAATTCCCATTAATTGTAGATGAATTGTAATTAACAGTGATTATTTGGAGAACTCTAAATATATATATCTACTTGCCACGTGTATGACACTATACAATTTCCTACCATTGCACGCTGTCGATGTTGAGTAATTTACTAACATTTTCTTCACAAATATCTGCAAATCATTGAATTTATTACCATTGACACTGATTTCCATAATTGTGTTGTCAATAAATGAGTAGCATGAAACTAATGCTCTATAAAAATCCTTACAATGCTTTCTGTATAGTAAGGAAAAACATTTCTTGGAGGTGTTTGGTTTTCAGTAATACAACAAAGTAGTTCAAAGAGAGGATTACATATACATACAGGTTTCCTGTTATTAGAATGTTTCTTTATATGTTTTTATTAATTGTAATCCTAGATTGTTGATAGCAAATACACATTCTTTGAGCATGTTTTGTAGTAAATAAATTTAGCTTCATACCAAAGGAAAAGGTTTAGCGATGTTAAAAGCTGTAATTGCATGTGCATATGTATGTGTAGGCTGTTCATGGTAAAGTGAGCACTTTTGAGGCAAAATAGCCTATCTATCACGATCAAGCAATGAAATGGTGTGAAATCTACTTAGTTTTGACCAGTGAAGGGGTACAAACCAATATACAATACCAATAGGTACATCCACGTATTCGCGGAAGTTTCAGTCAAGATAATTTCACTACTACTGAGGCCATAGTAAAAACTGACAAAATTCTCTTTGCGTTTCAAGGCTACAACTTACAAGTCGGAAGAATGGGGAAAATTGTTATTTTATTGGCAGTTGTTAAACCGCAGATTCGCACACTCGGAATTAAACATTTCCATTGGGTTAGTGTGTGGTGCAGAATAAAATAAAACAAACCACCATTTCTCCCAGATCGAAAATGAAAATGCCGTTGATATTGGTAGGGGCACAATTTTTGCGAAAAGAATTTCCGACATATGTATTTCAAAACTTTTTAGCTCTGAACAACGTTCCCCACTGGATGGTTTTATCGGTTCCATGTCTTGGGTACCTGTGTGCAAACAAGAGATATTTAGGAACATAGTAACCAAATTCAGATAGGATAGTCACATTCCGTGAAATATTCTCTCAAGGACATGTGGTCAGCAATCAAAGAAAACTTCAGTGTACACGTAGCTCCTGTAAACCAAGGCTGCCAGGAACTCTTTGCGGAAATCAGGTAGCTATAGATGTTGGCATTTGGATGATAGAAAATAAATTTGTTGCCCGCGACTTTGCCCACTCGAAATTTGGATTTGTCAATGAATCAGGTAGATTGAAATTAAATACAGCTTTTACCCAAAACCAAGCCTGACAGGTATTTGTTTTGTTGTTTTCGGCATAATGTAAATGAATAAATAAAATTAAGTAAAAAAATTAAAAATGGAAATATATCAATAAAAATAAATTAACAGAAATAAATAAACTAATTCATGAAAATAAATATAAGTGAATAAATAGACTATGGCTTCGCTCGTTGAAATAACTGTGATTACCACATCAAGTTATATACAGCAACCTTGTATTAACCGAAAACATAGTGATCTAACTCACACTGCTGAGCTCATTTCTGACTTTGCATGAATATTTACACTTTACCTTTAATCCATTAACATAACGAAACAGCAGTGTAACAATAAGCTAATACAACAAAGACAGGTGCATAAAAATACGTGCTGGGAAGCAAAACTTCATATAAAAAATTAAATTCTTTACTTCTCAGCTTCCTTTTGATATAGGATTATGAAGTATCAGTTTAAGAAATACTACACTCGCAGCATTTTCAGAAATTTCGCTCAGTGTTTTTACTTGATGCCTAAAAATACAGAAAACAATTTACGTTCTTTAGCTCAATTTTTAATGAATATGATAGATGTTTGCATAAAATCATTTATATTTTATTAAAATATTTTTGACTGAATCCTCAATCATCATATTTTATCTGCAAAGCTATTGTGTTACTAAACAACACTTTATACTCAAATATGTACGTATGTTTATTTTAACACATGGTTACTGATGGAATCACATATTATTAAATATTAAGGATGGGTATATATTAATTATGTGACTGCCATAAGTGCTATCATGCGGAGTAATAAAGACGTATAGTTTATAATAAAAAATAAACTGTGGCATTGACTGATCACTACAACACACAATAAACTGCTCTGGCAAAAAACACATTGCAACAAAAATTCTACACATAGAAACACAAAAGAAATTAAATTTCTGTCTCTTAGAAAAGCCACATTGTATGAATTTATACAAGCATCCACTGATGAAAAAGTTTAGCTGCAGATTGTAATAAATTTGCTCGTAAACAATTTTACACTGAACAATATTTTGTTCTCTCGTACAATATGATGTTTCTCCAAACATGTGAATTTATTCCCTTTAACCAAGCGAAACATTTAAACATAACTTGTTGAATAGAATAATTATCTGACTGTGCCAGCATCATTTTTAAACGCATTTAGGGATACATACACATCTATTTTACATGTACATTCAAGTAATTAGTTTCGTTACCATCAAAATTATAAATATCATGGTAGTTAAATATTTTGTTTAAAATGAATAAGTGTACAGTTAGCTAACAATCATATACGTCCATTGTTATAGAAGTTTTCGCGACGACAAAATCAGCTTGGTGCATTACTGACATGTATTTGGTTGGCTGTAGCGTAACTGATTCATTTGATGACCTTTGAATTTACAGCTCGAGAGTTTGTTTGTAATTGTTCTCACTATTCTAACAATTGCAGTGTTTGTTAGTTTATTTATTGATGCTCAACAGTGTCAAAAAGAACCCCAATGAAACAATTCAACCAAGAAATCTGCATAACTTGACATTTTAGCAAATCTATGTACATGCCATGTAGTGAACTTTCTATAACAATAAGTGAACTGCCTAAACGTTTACGATGGCCGTGGTTGCCAAGACACAGAACTCAACAGCAATGAATATGTATTCAGAACCTGGTCATGTTAGATCTAAAAATTTATGACAGAAACTGTAGTTTATGGACAGCCATTAAAATCTTCATTTGCACCAACATAATCACGTGTTTGAGACAGCCAAAAACGAACAAAATAATATGTTCCAGGAACAAAATAGTTGGTTGCACAGATAGAAAAAAATTAATTTTGCTGCACAAAACTATTTTCTTATCTTTAACATAATTGTTTTCTCAGTGTAAAAAAAAAAACCTACTAATACAATTCCCTCAAAGATTATGTTTCACAATCATCAAATACAAATACATAAGCTCCATTTAAAATGAAATGGCCAATATACATTTTCATAAAAAAATTATTGTAGTACTTTATCGTGCTGCAAGCTCATGCAAAAGATCCAAGTCTAGCGAAACACAGTGTGTCAGTCTGCCTGGCCTACCAGCCAACCGCAGAAACCACAAGCATTCTGAGAAATGTTCACTCCAAGATAGAAATCCGATCGCGAGAAGAGATAACGAACCAGCAGTCTGCTAAGTGCTTTTAAACCCTCCTATCTTTGCCCCTCTGCCCTCTGCTACCCTGAAGAAGTTCCAAGACTCGCCACTGCAATCTCTGCAGAAGCACTGCATTGCCCAAAGAAATGTCCTCAAATCTGAACAGATTTGTCTTTAAAACCATCAATTTTATGCTTCTAATGGCCATTAATTTGGCATTTTTGAACATGGCACTGATGTGTGGCAGCAATAAAAATGTTGGTTATTGTTTCTTCTGTAGAATGCCGTAATTTCCTACGAGCCTGCACTCATCGCCAGCGAAAATTTTATGCTTTTTATGTAGACTAGTTTGGCTTTCTCGGATGTTGTAAAGGTGTTTTCTAGCCATACAATGCTATCATAATGACTTCAATTTTTATCGGTATCCTAGTATTGTATAATCTATAGTGGATAATTTCTCCGAAGTCTGCACATTGACCACATTGCAGAGGTTCAAATAAATATTTTTTAATAACAGAAATATTTTACTTACATAATCCAAATTTCATCAGAACAAAGCAGAAGGTTTTATGTTCACATGATAAAAACCTCGTACACATATTTTCAACAGGTTTTGTATTAAAAATGATAGAGTAATAAAATTTATTATTAAATATCTCCACTAAATTTTGAAAAAATTTAACAAAATCAGGTATACGCAACAAAAATAACTTTACAAAGTAGTGTACGAAATTTCATTGAGATCGGCCATAAAAACTGTAACTAGCACTCCACCTTAATGTAAAACATAAATGGATAAAGATACAAATGTAGGATTTTCACATACTTATTCAGCAAAGAAGCATATTGCAAAAATTGATAAAGGTTTTAATGAAATCTTTTACAATTTTTTGAGCGCCTATGATATTTTACTTGACTACGAACTAGGCAAAAGTGCACAGCTGTGATAAGCTACGGGCACTAGCTAGTGGGAGCAGCATAGCTGATAAACTGACCATAGCGGCCAAGAAGTCTTGTGCTGGATGTAACTTACTACTCTATTACCATACTGCTCTCTTTTCCAGATACTTAAATGAGAAAGTTATTTATATTCTATACACTATATTTTATTGACTTTCTTATACATTTTTGTTCATAAAGCATTCTCAAAATAGCCTCCTCCAAAATATATTAATTTTTTACGCGTGTGTCCTCAGGTATGGGAGTGTCGAAGAGTGAATTACAACATGTATTTGAGAAGTACGGACGACTGAGGGAAGTTTGGGTGGCCAAGTCTCCACCCTGCTTCGCGTTCATTGTGTACAAAGACAGACAAGATGCTAGTGATGCAATAAGAGCCACTGATGGCATGTAAGTATTAAAATAGAAAAGATCTTTGTTATGAAAGAGGGTTGTTGTACAAAAGTATAGCTTTGCTTTCTGTCTTACTGCTACTCTCTGTCTTGTATAACTTGGCAAGAAAATTACATTCGGTGAGTAGCAACTTGACGGAACTGAAACAAAGTGCCTTTTACAAAATCCTGTATCAGATGATGTATGAACGAACAAAAGTTAATATTAAGTTGACTATTCTGAGTGCACTGGCGACGCACATCAGACATGCAGAAAATACGTGGTAATAAAGAGTTCCTAGAGTAATTAATACATTTCATTTGACGTGGTCACAAAACAGTGGTTGTAAGTGTTGAAAACTAAATTTCGTACTAAAGTAGTAATGTATAGGTGTTAAAAATTAAATACACAATAAAACGATCCATGTACAAATGAAATGCAAGTTCAAACCTTAGATCTTTTCATGTCGTATCCGCATTCTCCATCCATGCTTTCCATCTGTGCTTGATATTAATTCCAAAAGCCTACAGAAATATTGCACGGTATTATTGAATTATTTTTTCAATTTATTTGACTAAATATATTTCAAAATTGTATCTTTTTGAGACAGTAATAGGAGAAAGGTCAAGTTTTCAAAAGGCAGGATCTAGAGAGGCATGCGAACCTGCTGCTATTTGTTGCTCGGCTCACAAGAACACACTTTACCATGTCATGCACGCCATCTGTCTGCTCTTTGCCAAACCTAACCAGCCAGAAAGATCAGAGGATTAGGTCGTGTGTGTAAAATAACAAATTTACGAACAGATACCGATAGTTTTATTTTCCCGCAAGCTGTCCTTCATTTTTAAAGTGACTTATTTCCTGTACGGCGATTTTGAGTACTAGTAATTTCTATTTGGCCGGTAATCGTCCACATCATTACATGACATATTTTTTTTCGCAGGCCCATTGTGTTCTTACTATCTTATATGAATAGGAGGAAAGTGTGACATGTGGGTAGTTTTTCAGTAATTCTAACGTTTTTCCACGTCACATATTTCTAACTCGGACTGTTTAGTAAGTGTGATAAGAACTACAATTACCATCTTGTAAATACGTTAATCCAAACTCGCTGTCTCGGCAAATTAAAAATGTGTTGGCAAATATTAAATTTTTTGCAAGGTTTTATATTTTTACTTTTATAATCTACGAATTTTTTATACAGATGTCAGTCTAAAATACCTTAAAATTTGTTTAGCATGACAGTACACTGTCAAGTGGGTTAGCTGACACTGTGATGATAAAATATACAGCCTCCACTTGACCCACCAGCTTATGGCAAAAGGATACATCAACGAAAAGTAGGAAAAGTAAACATTGCTCTACTTTCGTCGAACTGTCAAAATCTCGCCAAGTTACACGAGATAGATAGCAGCAAGGTACTGCTTTGTTTTTTAATTTTTCTGTACATATAACAACATCCGTCACCATAATCTACTGTCGTAGAATAATTGTATCTTGGTCAACAATGACTTTCAGACATGTCTACATATCACATAGTGCTGTCAGCTACAAGACTGTAAAGTACTTACAATTACTTATTGTGAAGGCTTGGATGATATCATTTAGGAATGTTGTAAAATGTCTTCTTGTTTAGCTATATAATTAAATAACTACCAAAAATCAATTATTACAGTGAAATTTAAAAATTAATTACAGTAATTCAATCATTCTTTCATTTATTCATTCAATCGTTCTTGTCATGAAAATTTCCTGAGCATACTGGGAATGAGTTGTCTGTACATACACTTGGCGCGTGACATCCTAGGAGTCCTATGAGCATGAGAGGCACGTCACGGCCCCAAGTGTTTTGGTGGCTGTGAGGGCGCACACACCCAGGGATGAGCTTGGCTCTTTATTTCCAGCATAGAAAAGGAGCCCGGCCAGTGTAAAAGACTGGTCATGTGGCTTTCCGGCTGGGCCCGAAATCGGGGACGGCTGGCACAATCTTTAGTGTAGGTGAGACTACTTTCAAAGGTATACCTGGGCGACGAATGGCCTGAGGAGGCTGCTGGACCTACTGTGATGCGCTGGGGTTGGGCCCGGAACCGGGTGTGCAGGCAATCTTTGGCGCTGTTTGTCTCGGTGAGCAGGAGCCCCAAAAACCATGGGTTGGCTATACCAAGTGAGGTATTTTCCCCACTTAGATAGGCTAGTAACACATGGTGAGTATCTCCTTCGAGCTTGATTGGTGATGTGAAGAGGTCTGGAACGGGTGATGGTGAGGCAGGCATCTCTCAGTGGTGGATAACTTGAGCTTCTTCCAGGAACAGAGGTTTTCGGGTTCAGTTGGGATGGGGCTAAGCTCCTGTTGGTAATTACAGATAGTAGTGGCCTTTTTAACCCTCTTACGAATCCACTCTTACGGGAGAAGGGCATGAGAAAAGAGTCGCTAAAACCCAACATGCAGAGGTGGAGCAGGTAACGTTTGGTCCCTAGTCTGGTGTACTTCCATGTATTGCAATCGCCAAGCCAAGGCCGCCCCCTATCCCAGCATTCTGCACCAGTAGCAAAGTGGACACTGAGTCAGGTTACACTCTGGCTGACGGTCTCAATACGTGGGTGAATTCCCTGAAGGGTCAGTCTCCTCAGACCCCAAGAAATACTCCTTCCGGCACCGGAAGCGCAGTGGAAAAAGCACACCCCAGACTGACAGTCCAACCCCAGGAGGATGAGTACCTAGTGTCGGGGCTCTGTCGTTCTATACACCTGAGTGCATAGACAGGGTGGCCGTCCAATATAGGTGTGTGCGTCTACATGCGAGTTCGGCGGTTTTGGTCAGAATAAAATTCCCGGTCACCTGTTGTCCATCGATGGCCTGATGTTCGTAGGGTAGGGTTCTGCTACTATGGGAATAATATTCTAAGGTGGTTTGTACTACCTCCTATCAACAAAAGCTTAATGGGAGCTTGTTATACTAGACAGGTGAAGGCGACCTGTGTCTAAGTTAATGGGGTAGGTAGGCAAAGTAGCTGTGAAAATTACTTGCCTTGCGCTACGCTGTATGTCCTGAAGGGACCGGAAAGTGCGTTAAGTGTTCTACAACTTAAACTGGCTGTGATCTTTGAAGTAATCAGGTACTGTCAATTGAAAACTTCCAATGACTAGGAAAGGGGGGAGATTACTCAGTAGGAATCATTGTCGAGCTCGGCGGGCTCTGCAGAGAGAACTGTCAGCCTGAATGTGCAACACTAGTCGACACCCCTCATAACACTGCACCCTCATCCCCCATACCTGAAGTCACTGCCCCCGCACAACGCCCAATTTTGCCCTTTATAGTGTGTGAACACGAATCGAAGCTAGATTCCCAGCTAGGTATCTACTGGCTGTGGCCCAGCTATGAATACATAATCATTTACAGTCCATCTATACCTGCACCAGTAGTAAAGCCTCCTGCCCCTCCTCCAGTTATAGACTCTTACACACCCACTATGTGAACAATCCATACAGCAACTGGGAAGGTGATCAAAATCACCATACCTCCCAAAACCTCGAAATTCCGGGTAGCTTACCCTCAGCATACTTTCATACCCACTCGTTACCGAACGGGACCCCGAGTACTAACTATCCTAAGTAAGACAATGTATTTCCATTCCATTATCATATACACCGCCGTTCACTGTATTTTTGCAAATTATTCTTTTATTGGGACAGCTGGTACCGCATATTTTGCAACCTTCACGGTGAGTAATGTTGCACTCCCTGGGAGGGAGACGTTCACAATCAAGCTCACCATAGGGTTTGATTTCCCTCTAAGCCAGTTTAACCTGTCCACTAGGCTGTGTCCCAGAAAGGACCCCAACGTGGGCCAACCCCGACTAGCCAGGCAAAAGGAACCCCAGCTAGAAACAAATACTCTGCCAAAGGGCCCCATATAACATCCCAGAGGTCAATCAGAACTCCTAACACTCAGTGCCGGACGGAAGTACCAAGCCAGGAGTCAGGCGACCCCCCCACCAGGAAGCCATAAGGGCCAGATTGCATCAACATCCTGCACCAAATATTTAATGTGTGCGATCAACATGTAATTAAAAGTAAATTCAATATAAATAACAAAAAAATTATAGCAATTTGGGGTTGGCAAACAGTTCAGTTGCAGAAAAAATCAACATAATCAATACCGTGTGTGTGTGTGCGTGCGCGTGTGTGTGCATGCATGTATGTGTGTGGGGGAGAGAGTGGAAGGGGGGGGGAGAGCGAGTGTGTGTGTGTGTGTGTTTAAAACATTATTACTTTGTTTACATCTTCCTTTCTATTTATGTTTTTTTTTTCTTAAAGCATTTTAACCTCTTTACTATGTTTGCTGTATCATGGGCCCCGATAATTTATGTCTCCTTTAAATCTTTGTCTTAAAGTTTTGGTTTTAAAAGTTATTGCAAGTCCAAAAAAATAAAAAATATGTACAATACCAATTCACACATTTCTCCAACTCATAAAGAGTTACATTATACTTGGAAATTCATTTTCGTGATTTTTTATTTTGGCGCAAGAGTCTTTTTAATTCGTTACTTCTCGTGGACTGGCCGAAACTTTAAACATTACTGCAAATATGAAAGACGTGCATCATTCCTGTTTGTTGATCTAGGAATCATCAGAGAGCACCGCTTTGGCAGCTATTATAGCTGAAAATCAAAGGCCATTTTTCCTGCAACCATGCAGCAACCGCTCCACATTATAAAACATTAATAATGTGCATTAAAAGCACTTTCTGCAATGACTAAATATTTCCCGACAAACTCCTAAATAAATTCATTTTACTCACCGGCGGATAGGACGACGACTTACATCTCCAAAATAATAACTGGATTACTTGCGAGAAAACTAAAGGTGAATTAGTTGATTGAAAGACGGCAAGCTCAGCAGCAAATAAGTGGAGTGAAAAGACTCTCCAAAGAGCACTACATAGAATTAACAAACATTAACTAAGATTGTACACTCTTTAAAAAATTTCTTTCTCGTTGCAAAATTTTACCATAACATTTTAGAATTTTGGGCATTTATTACTTATATAACATACTTATATTTCTTTACCCAAATTTATGTCTGAAATGCTCATTACAGAGAACTCTAGTAACAAACCTAGGCACTATAATATAAAGAATTTCGCAGAGTCACTAAAAATATTAGTTTCACTCATTAATTTTTATGACAGAAACATAAAGAAAAAAGAAGATAAACACAGTAATACGTAGATTCCTTATTTTCATATTTGAAACCAATAGTTAATAACAATAGTTGGATAATAAAAATACTTAATTGAATAAGGCGACCTAATGAGCGACACTTTGTTACAAAATATATACTTCACCCAAAAAGTCTTAATGAGATACAAAACTTATAAATACCTCTCTCAAAACTTGAAGATAAAGTACGAAAACTAATTAATAATAGAGACGTGCCTAACAATTGGCACACCACGTCGATCACACCGATTCTGAAGGACCCGGTCAACCCCTTGGTCACGATGCTGGACTGCGCCGCTCAAATTCTTATCTCCCCTGGTGAAGGCGATAATAATTTCTTGTGCCCCGGACTGAGGCAGGCAGGCCGTGATATCAGAAGGTCACGGGGGTGCTGGTATCTTGAGGGTTGAGTGGAACTTCTAGGCCAGACAGGATAGCGTAGTGTAATTCAAATAAATTATATTATATATTTGTAGTGGTTGTTCTGGGGCGTTCCTTCTTGATTAGATATGGAAGAATATAAATTCAAATGTGAAGTTCAGTTACTTAGTTGACTCATTAAAGCCTAGCGTAATTTCAATATTTAATTTCCGAGTCTCAGCGGCCAATGGATTTGAATCCGCCCCACGCTTGCACGCTCTGATGGGGCGAAGTCATCCGTAGAGTGCGCACCTCTGTAGTGCAGAAAGCTGGCATGCATCTATAAGTGCGTTATTTATTGAGAGTTACATTTTGCAGCATCCTTTTTAGCAGAATATAATCTTGTGAAAATGATATACTGCACTTGAAGATGCAACTATGTATTATTTGTGGGGGGAATGGTTTGTTGTGTGATCAGTGAACTTATATTTATTTCCATTATATATAGTTTGAAATGAAATATTTACTGGTAGCTATTCTATTTTGACACTATTTGAATGTTATTCAAAAATTTTACTATTCAATTCAAAAATATTTGAACATAACAATCTACTATTCACTCACCCCTAGCGCCAAGTGTCTTTACGCACTGGGCCCACAGTATGGGTGGCCGGCGAAACATGTAGTGTTTTTGTGACATACGTGCTACCCTGTTAAGAGTGCCCGCAGTCCTACTCTATGGTCGGAAACTGGTTGGCAGGACGCGGTCATCTGCGTATACCTCGGTGGGGATGGTGTATACAAGGTAGTTGACAGGTACAAATCACCCTTGGAATCAGAACACAGTGAAAAGATGTGAACATATTTAATCTATCAAAGTAGAACTAACATGGTCAAGCGTACTAACTCATAGGCTTTTGTGATTACCAAGCAACCAGCAGAAGTTACGTTAACAAACAGGTGAAGAGGACCTGTTGGACAAAAAGCAATGAAATAAAGTCGTTGTGAGAACGACTCTAATGGAACTGTTATCTAGTGGTGTTCTAAATTTACGGGATAAGCACTCCTAAGAGAATTGTGTGTTAGCAAGGTTGAAGCAAGCTTTGCTGGTAGTAGGTCTCAAAGAGACGTCCGAATAGTGCTCTAGCATGGCAGTGGTACGGTGAGCTGCTGAGTTTTCAAGGCAGAGGTAGACAATGCGATGACAACTCGAGTTCTGCGGGCTCATTCAGCCCAAATTACGGACGGTCGCCTCTTTTTCATCTTTCTTCAGCAGTTTGGGAATCTTTGGCCGTCTGGATCCTCCCTTAGCAGACGGCGTCATCCCTTGTGCTCTCTTGGCGAGGGATTGAAGTGGGGTATTTCTGTCAGTGGTATCTGATGCTTGCTTAGGGGCAGGCCTGCTTCGTTCAGCTGGCTAGGCACGAGTGCATGACTCACATGCATATATAGTATAAATGGCAATGTTAGTGTTGGTGCAGCTATCTCAGATTCGTTCCTTGGGCGGTTAGTGACATCACACTGCTGAGTTGATGTGTCAGAGAAACAAAAAAGATATTTCATGCTGCACGTCACGTGTCAATTGCCCCCCCCCCCCCCTTCTCCCACGCGTCATTCACCACCTCTCATCCTTGCGATGTAAATTCGGCTTGTGGAATCCAGCAGTAGCATTGATGTAGAACTTTCACTGGAAGTTTCTGACTTTTCCTTCTTTCTTTCCTGCTCTTCTGTGGGCTCGCCCAGGCTGGCACGTTGCAGTTAGTTTTTCTCGTAGTGTTGTCTTTTTCTTCCAGGCGGCCAATGGGTGAGAGAGGGTCTGCTAATTGCTTCAATCCCCGGGTAGATTGCGTTCCGGGATTTGTACAGATATCTGGTAAATGCATGCACTCTTCTTGTTTACATTCACAATGGGTGTTTAATATATTAGCTTTACCCAACGTGGCATTGAATGCATAAAAGCAAGGGCCTTGCTCTGTGGTCACTCCTACGGGTCGCATGGCAGGTAAATTATGTGTGACAATGGGTCTAACCTAGGCCGATACTAAGCCTTCCGTCACTTAGGCTGACATATATTTACACTTTTCTTACGTGACTTACTCTGTAATAATTATATATGTTAAACCTATCCAATGACGTATGGGAGTCCTGTCATCAAAAAAACACATATTATTCATTTGCATCTCCAGTGTCTTTTAGATGCTGCTTCGCAGCTCAGTAGCAGTCTCTACATTTGACGTAGTCTTTAAAATTTCATGTGGATTCTTCCTGGCCATCTAGATTGACGGGGGGTTTTCTGCATTGATTAGTCCATGCCTGGCACACAGGTTGTCACAGTTTGTTCCCCTGCACAATTTACTCTCAATCAGTACTATAATTCACTGGCTGTATTATGCTGTCTGTTCAGCACTGCAATTAGTACCCACTAATTATATCTGAGCCGTACTCCGATAGTAATTCTCTAAGCATTCACCCCCCCCCCCCCATTAATTACAGCTGCCTTGGTGTTTGCGTAATGCTGCACGCTGTGGGTAGAGCCAAGTAAAGCGCTTGGTCGATTACTGGGGTGACTCTTTGTACTCCCCAATTTGTCCCTGGAGGGCCATTTGGCAAGCACGGGTGGGCAGCTGGCATGTTTTCCTGGCCGGCTGCTTGGCTCATCTGCTGTGAGGGTGGCCATCGACGTCTCGGTACCGTTTGGCTCCATGGTCCTGCCAGGCCCCTCGTCGGCTGGGGTAGTCGTCGGAGGCAAGTGCTCTTGGGGCTCCCCCACCTCTTCGACTCTGCTGAGTTCATCTTTCTTGGAGATGATACTGGGCGGCGTGGTGGGTAACCTTGGAGCCCAATCCAGGGAACTCCTCCACGATAGCTGTGACCAGGTCGGGAATGAGCCTCCGCATCTTCGCCTTCTCCTGAAGTTGGTCAGTGTAGAGGGCAGGGTCCGAAAGGACATCATCGCTCCTTTTCGTGGCTGGTAGAGTTCTGAGTGCCTCACACTCAAGTCGACTTGAGTTGTGTCAGCTGAGGCACGGGTTCTGCTCACCGCGGTGGGCAGCACTCTCCAGGTTGGAGTTGTACGGCATCTTATACCTCTGTGTCTGCTGGGTCGCCACCCTCTCCTTCGTCTGTGTCGACACCAGCTCTTGGCTCCCCAGGTATGTAGAACCCTACCTTGGTGGTATAGGGTCTCATTTGTCCTTGGATCACTTAGCAAAGCTTCCCACGATAGTCTTCTGCCCAACGATATGGCAAGGACCTTCCCACGTGGTGCCAGTCCGGTGCTAAACTGGCCACTTGCCTTGCTTAGTGTCTAACTATGTGGAAGGACCACCTCTCCCATTTTGAACCAACTGATTCCCTTCTGGTGCTGAGGGTATTTTCGGTCAACGTAACATTCCTGGGCTTCTCATCCTTTTTCAGTGCATGCAAGGGCCTCTAAGTGGACACCTTCGGGTTGTGGCATCGTCGTGGGATCCTCTTCCCACTACCTATCTCCAAGTCTGCGAATTACGTGTCCCAAAACTAACTGGCTGGGACTTGTGTCGATGGCCTCGTTGTTGTGGCAACGAAGGGCGAACAGAATATTCATCAGGTTTCCATCCCAGTGCCTGTGATCTTCACCCACATTGAGTCGTAGGCTCATCTTCAGCTCCTGATTTCTTCGCTCAGTGGGGTTAGCTTGCATGGGCTATGGCGGGGTTCCCCAGGTCTATACCTCCCATTTATTACATGCGGTCTGCCACTTACGTCCTGCAAACTGGGTCCCATTGTCTGTGAGGATAACTTGAGAGTATCCCCAACAGGGAAATACTTTGTTCTCTAATTTTCTCTCTATACTAAGGGGGGGGGGGGGATTCTTGGTTGGCTATTTGGAAAGCCTACACCCAACAGAAAACAAGTCCGTCACAACCAGGATGTAACAATCACCCCATGTGCTCTGGGGGTAAGCTCCCATAATGTCAGCGGTCAATTGGGCCCATGGTGTCTGGGGTTGGCTTAGGTACTGGAAAAGCCTTGCCCTTGCAGCATATTGTGCACCCCATTAAATATTGTCTGATATCCCGACTCATCCTGTCCCAGACATACCTTCCTCCCATGTCTTGGAGGGTCTCTTGAATGGCAGGATGTCCAGCTTGGTGGTGATCGTGATGGTGTTTGCAGACATCAGCTCATAATTCCTTCGGGACCCAAATTTTCCAAAGGGATCTGGGTTTATTATTACGGGACCAAATTATCCTATCTGTGAGCTGAAAGCATTGTGGCAGGTTTCTCATGGGGGGGGGGGGGGGGGTTATATATAAGTAGTTTAGCTGGTGTCTGCTGATCTGGAGCAGTAAAGGGTGGATTTCTTCTGCGAGATTTTGGGGTGGTGCCGGTGGAGGGGTCATGTGCTCCCACTCCTCGGCTTCCTTCATGCCACCCTGAATGTCTAACTGTCTGGACAGTTAATTGGGCAAGTCGTTCGATTTCCCTGGACAATGTTGCACCTCTAAATCAAACTTGGTAAGGAGCATCGCCATCTTCCTAGCTTGGTCTTGGTATAGCAAGATTCGTGAAGCCAATGGAGGGCTTTACTATCGGTTCTAAGGATGAACCATTGTCCTTCTAAGTAGTAGATATATTTGTGGCTCATCCAAATCACCACAAGGCACTCTTGCTCGTTTATGTGATACTTCAGTTCGGTGCTCTTCAGCTGCATGTTCGGTGTAACTATCACTTGCAGGTATCCCTCTGGATCCTCCTGGTGTATGATGGTTACCAGGTCGTCTTGACAGGCATCAGTATGCAGGATAGGGGATTTCCCTTCTTGTATCCTATAGAGGGGCTGGATGTACCGATAGCTGTCTTTGAGGTTCTGGAAGGCAGTTTGATGTTAGGGGTTCCATTGTCAGAGTGCATATTTCCCTAACGGAGTTAAGAGGAGCTATTAGCTGGGCGATGTCCAGTACGAACTCCCTCAGCCAGTTGCCTAGCTTGATAAAACGCTGCAACAGCCACTTAGTGCTAGACGCTTCTTCCTCTTCTATTGCTTGTATAGAACCTGCCTGGGGAAGTTCCTTCGGGCGACCACGTGTCCCAGGTAGTCTAATTACGCTTGCCGAAGTGACTCTGAAAGTTTGCAGTTAAGTCCATGTATCGCCAGGCACTCTAGGACTTGTAGGTGGACACAATGCTCTTCTCAGGATGCAGAGTATACGATGATGTCATCTAGGTATGTGAAACAAAATTCGCCAATGTAGCCAGTCAATACTTCAGCTGACATTAATTTCTGGAATGTTGCTGGTGCATTCTTAAGGCAGACAGACATGCACTTGAATTGTAGTGTTTCTCCCTCGGGTGTTGTGAATGCAGTATATTTCCGACTGTCAGGGTGGACGACGATTTGCCAGTACCCAGTCTGCATGTCCAATGTGCGGAAGACCTGGGCGCTCCCTGTATCCCGTAGCGTGAGAGACAGGTTAATGACTGGAGTTGCTATAGGGTGCTCAATGTCATTCAGTTCTTGATACTTCACGCAGAAGCGTAAGTGCCCATTCTTCTTGGACACGAGCTCCACACGAGTTGTAAGGTGAGTCACTAGGTTCTACCATCCCTTGTTTTTGAAGGCTTTTATTTGTTCCATAATCAGGTTTCTTCTTCCCACTGGCACATGGTATGGACCGCAGTTCATGTCTGTTTGAATGCACTACAAGCATGGTTCTCCCCTCTAAGGGCAACACATGAGTGGCGCTTGCCATGTGTATTTGATGGTCTGGGAGTAAAGTTTCTCCAATTGCACTTGAATTAACAGTTCTTTCTTTATAAAATTGCCAGTTGCAGATGAATCAAGAGTAGTGTGGTAGTGGGCCGGTTATTTACCTCAACTTCAATCCTAGGAGATTCAGGTGGGTTTGTGTGATGGCATGCATGCAGCTCTGCTTCTGCTAGTTCCCTTCAGGATAAATATGTCAATACATCTGTATCTTTTGCCACACAAAGACCTCCGCCTCTTTGTTGCTGGTTTATACCATGGCTATGGAACACTGACGTTATTCTGCCTAAGACATCCTCCCCAGAAAACTGGATGGCAAGTTGGGAACAGAACTGGGACCATTCTGTTATAAATTCATCATTCCTATTCCACCATTCCAAGGACTTTCCCACTAACTGCTTCCTAGTTTATTGACCCATTGTTTGGGAGGTGGGAGGGACTCCATTGTCCTTGAACTCATTCTCGCATTCTGAAGTAAATGTCACTAGGTCCTATTGCGGTCTACCTGCAAATTCTGGCAATTTGGGGGCCATCCGAACCCCTACTAGATGCACTATGGTGTGGCCCAGGGTTGTTCAGTCTGTATTCTTCTGCCCGTCTGCAGACTTCACAACGGTAAACTACACATGGGCGTGCTATGCGCTTATTGGGCCACCCTATGTATACATGGTGGAATGTTTGAGCACAAGTCATGCACCTGACTGTGTCGACTTCTTGCTCGGTACAGGTAATCCATGCGCAATATGCGGTCTGCCGTGTTCGGCACTCATTGTACCTAAACTCTAGGCTGTTTGTGTATCTAGATTCTTACGCCCAACCTAACCAGGTTTAGTGAAAACTGTTTCCATAGTAGGCACAATATATAACGCGTTGGCATGTTCCATGATAGGTGGCAATCTGGCATCTCTATGTTACTGAGATTCAATTCTGCTCCATGGTCATGGAGTTTTCGTCTTGTTTGGTGAGGGTCATGTTGGCTTTGGCCATTCTGCGAGTTACATTGAGCGCCACGGGGTGTTTTACGACTCCCCAAAGTCTCTGGGGTCGCTAGCTAGTTCCTTCAACACCTTTTCAAGGTTGTGCTGGCCTGGCTTTTCCTTGGTGTCTAAACAAGATATAATGCCCCACATTGGGTGCCACGAAAAAATTCCTTTTCCATTTATGCGTGACGGCCAGGGTGCTTGGCACATCACCTAGTCTACAGGAGCTTTTAAACAAGTTCGGGCAGAGATCCATGGTAGATCTTATTGGATGGTTCTATGCTTGTTTGCCCCTGCCTTTAAGGAGCCCATGTACAGAGTTGGCCTGATCTGGCAGCGGCAAGCTACATAAGTGTCAGAGGTGGGTAGGACGGCTGTTGGTGCTGGCATCCCACCTGCAGATTGGCGCTTGGGGCTGTGGGCGATGTTTGGGGCATAATTTAGGGGCGGCTGGTGCTCGGCTGGAACTGGCGTGTCCTGGGGCTGCCATGCTCCGTGTGATGTCAGCATACAGCATTGATTGGTTAACAGCATTTCCAATGCCCAGTCATATGGGTAGTCCAAGTTGAAGGCAGACGACGACTGGGTGTGGAGTTTCGCTAGTCTTCTGGGGTGGTTCAAATAGATATCTAAGGGTGACTGAGTGGTGAGACCCCTGTAGTTGGTGGACGGCTTGTGCCTGCTCCAGAGCGGAGGAGTAGTTGAAGGCTGACTGGGAAGGGTTACTTGGTAACTGGTTGGCAGTAAGAGCCATAGCTGCCTCATCCACTTAGTCCCGCCTCATCAGGTGAAGGGCATGGGGTAGGTTCTACTGACCAGTGCAGCAAGCAAGAGGCAGGTGACTGAATTTTCTAGCTAAAGTACCCAGAGTCAATGGTGTCAGGCTGCATCAGTCCTGTTGCTCCAACGAGCGGATTCCATGCAGTGAATGTAGTGGATTAGCAGACTTAGGGTGGTGCTATAGCTTCATCGTAGATGCTCAGATGTGACTGGGTCACACCACGTCAGGCTTGGCACTCCAACTGGAAAATCTCAACACGATGGATGGACTTGGTTAGCTGACTCAGGTGGTCCATTCGCTTCCTCATGGAGTGTACCTAGCAGGGTCTTCTACCATATGTGTGCAGCAAGTGCCTTTGCGCACTGGGTCCACAGTATGGGTGACTGCAAAATATGTGGTTTTGTGACGTACGTGCTGCCCAGTTAAGGGAGCCCACAGTCTTACTCTGGTCGAAAACTGGTTGGCAAGATGTGGTCACCTGCCTCTCCCTTTGGGGATGGCATCTACAAGGTGGTAGAGAAGTACAAATCACCCTTAGAATCAGAATTCAGTGAATAGACTTGAACGTATTTATTTTGAGTAGAATACATACTGTGACTTGTACTAACTCTTAGGCTTTCATGATTACCAAGCAACTGACAGAAGTTACGTTAATAAACAGGTGAAGGGGACCTGTTAGTTAAAGAAGAGCAATCTAGAGCAATGAAATAAAGAAGTCGTGAGAATATCTCTAAACTTCATTTGTCTACTGGTGTCCTGAAGAGATGGGGTAAGCACTCCCAATTGGAGTGTTTGTTAACAGGGTTGAAGCAAGATTCTTTGTTAGTAGATCTTGAAGAGATGTCAGGAGCAGAGAGCCCAAGCACATCAGATGTAGGGCAAGCTGCTGAGTTTTCAAGACAGGGGTAGACAATGCAATAACTGGTGTTCTTCAAGCTTGTTCGGCCCTATATACGGACGCTACATCTCCTTCGGCTTTCTTCAGCAATCCAAGCATCTTCGGTCGGCTGGCTCCTTTAGAGGGCGGGGTAATTCTGCAGACAGTCCTAAATTTCTTTTTTTCTTTCTCTAAGCTCTAGTTTCCCTTGATCTACCTTTAACACCTCTCCTGATCTTCCTTGTACGCATTTCTTAATTTGTTATATTAATTCCACTTACCTCAGCTCCCACATCAGAAACTTTCCTTTGTAGGTTATGTGAATCTCATTACTATATCACTGTAGGTTATTTTGAAATTGAAATTAACATCAAACACATGTTGCTTCTAAAGTGTTCTAAGTAAATAATTCTTTATTACAAACAATTATAATATTACTATACATGGGAGGTCATACATTGCCTTATAAAAGTAATATACTACAAATCTGGAGGAGGTTGCGTATTTTCTTCGTCTCGACACATTGTAACCAGTTTCATTGTTCTACTGCCAAACATTGTGCATTCAATATATCAAATACCTTTAACTTGCATTTCATATGACTAACTATTATTTAGTACACATAGCGAACACAAGTCCAATGTAAACAAATGGCGGTATACATTTAGCAGTATTTGAAGAAGTATAGTCAACATGGCAATTATTAATTTCATTCTTTCATGATGAACACTTTTTTTTTGTTTATAGTGGTAATGCAATCAGTTATCACACTTAATAAATGAAGCAAATAAAATTTTTACTTGCAATTTTTTAGTACTCATTGCACGGGTAAAGGTGCCTGCTCGGCTTGAGTAAAATTGTGTATGTCACGTTAATCCAATGCTGGTAATGGTACTCAGCCTGAGTAAAACGGTATATGTCAAGTTGTACCACTACTCCAACCATTGTTATTTGTGTAAAAGGATATAACTTGAGATAATTCATTTTCCCCCGCAAGACACTGTACACAGCGACATAGACCAACACACACATTTAAATTTTTTTCCTATTTCTTAACATTTAGAGTTATTCCCTTTTACACAAACGTAGAAAATAGCATGTATAATGTGCCCCTACACTTAACTCGATTTTCTCATTTTTCGTGTTATACCACTTTACCCAAACACCACAGAATTATTGGACTGGCATTCAGGAGGTCCCAGTTCAATTCCCGGTCCAGCCATCCTTATGTTGGTTTTCTGTGGTTTCCAGAAATCATTCTATGTAAATGCTGGGATAGTCCTTATAATTATTACATGCTGTAGTTGACTCCTTCCCAGCTCCTGCTTCTTTGAGCAACTTGTTCTGTCTGTAATGATATCACTATCAATGAGAAGTTAATATCTACATAACTTTGTTATCTACACTTAATATTTTCCCTGTAGTTAACTATTAAATTGTGTTATTCGTAAACATGTGTCAGAATTGCAAATGCAGTATTATTGTCTGTCATTTGTCAAAAAAAAACTTGTCGAAAGTGGTAATGTAAATATTGTTTATTAATAGTTTCTAAGTGTTCGCAGTGTGCTAACGAGGTGACTGAACGCAGGACTCTCTGCGGCAGCCGTATCCGCGTGACCGTGGCCCGCCCGAGGACGAGGGGCAGGGGGAGGAAGGGCTATGACCCCAACATGCGATGCTATCAGTGTGGTGAAAGGGGTCATTTCTCCAGAGACTGCCTGGAGTCTAAGTACGGCTATAAAAGACCTCCATCCAGGTGAGAAGAGCGTTTATATTTTTAATGTGCCTCATTTACAGTCATTGGTGGTGTACCTAAGTTTGAAGATACTTATGCTTAAAATTGTAAAGATAATATATTATTATTGTATATATATATATATTAATTTTATTTTATTTTTTTTTTTTAATTACTCTATCTTGTTAGGTGTGGAGGTTTTGGAATTATTTTTAAACCTCTTGTATAACGGTCAGATTTTTTTGTGAATGATTGTTGGCAATATAAGAAATATCACACAGTGAAATTGTCTAAAAATATGTTATTTGCATTTACTGCCTATTCAAAGTGTGTAAAATTCTAAACCAAAATTTATTGCAGCCTCTTTTATTAATTTTTATTCTACCTGTTATTAGAATTCATATCGAGGAGGTAATATAAAACAACCACACATACACACTTAAACAACGCAAACTTACTGCACTCATGTATTGTAAATGTACCATACAGAAGCTGCACTTGCACATCCTACAATCTGCATAAGCACTATATACCATTCCCACATACATATGCCACACATGTTCCAATTACATACCACACAAGCACCACTGACAAACCACTCTCTCTCTCACACTTACACACACCACAAAAACCTCCTACACAAAACATCCCTTACACATGTGCACACATTCACATTATACTTAGCATTGTTCACCACACCTTACATATACCATACACACACAGGTGGGCATCCATGCCTGTGCACTAAAGTAAGCACCGAGGAGAACAAAGCAAAAGATGAGTGTCTGGATAATGATGCTGACAAAGATATTAAAATTTTTGTAATATTTATTTTTTTTATTTGTAACTTAATTGTAACGAAGTAACTTCCAAAACTAGTAAACCCAAACTATTATATTTCGTAATCTTACTAAATGTGCTGTTTCATTCTGTGGATGGATATAAAAATAATATATTAGGGATGGGTCGAGTATTTATTTTTCCCAATTCCAATTACATGTTTGATTCCTTGTTTTCGATTCTAGATCCCCAATTCTGAGTAATTTGATTATTAAAACTGAAGGGAGTCAGCTGTGAGGTGAAGGAGAAGGCATATGGCACAATGGTACGGCCAATGTTAGAATGTGCTGCAGCAGTATGGGACCCATATGTGGAGGTGGAGGCGCGAGAACTGGAAAAGGTGCAGAGAAAGGCAGCATGGTGGGTGAAGGATAGGTGGAGAAGGTAGGGGCAAGATGGTGAGGAAGAAGGGAACTATAGGCCATCAGTGATGATGAAAAAATGAGGTGGAGCTCATTGAAGGACAGGAGGAAAGTTGAATGGTTAGTCAGGATGTACAGGATGGTGAATGAAGAGGGAAGCAGGGGAGGGCTACGCTGCAAACTAAGTAAGGGGGTGTTTAGAGGGAGAGGAAACAACAGTGAGAAGCTTCAGAGGGTGTGGAGGAGAACGGAGCGGGGTAGGCAGTTCATGCTTGTGAGGCCTGTGAGGGAGTGGAATGTGTTGCAGGAGGAATTTTTATCTGTGGGGGGTGTTGGAAAGTTCAGGAAGGGAGTGGAAGAGGAGTTTGGTCGGGTAAGGGAGAGGTGAGAAGTGAGAGAACTCGCCACCAGGCGGTAGCCTAATTGCAAGTGTATTATTATTAATATTATTATTATTAAAATTAGTATTTGCAATGTAATACAAGTGTGAAAAAAAAAATTCCTTACAATAACATTTATTTTGTAAATTACGAATACAGTGATATTGTTGGCATTCAATTATGTGTAGTTCTGTGGCCAAAATAATCGGAAGTGATCTGATTGGAAACATTTTTGGATTAAAACTACTTCTTGACTTAGGAATGAAGTTGATTTAAAAATAAATTGACATATTTTGCTTTTCAAGAGTGTTGCAAATAAAAAATACAAAGGAAAACCTCTTTATGATAAGACTTGACTAAATGGACCTATTTTTAATGTGTTAATGCTAAAGTCAAATTTGAATTAAAATATTGTAATGTATGGCTGCATTAGCACAAAATGTACACACTAATTTTTAAAATTAAATTCCATACCTGTATCAAATTTACCTTTGAAAATAAATCATTTGTCTGTTGCTGGGTTGTTTTACCTGGCTTCTAGGTTGTGTTTGGAGCGTGTATCTTGGTTGGTTGAACATTTCAAGTTTTCTTAAACTTCTTACTTTTTCTTGCAAACTCTATGCAATTTTTTTTAAAGCACATATGTTTTTAAACTGTACCAGATTTTAAACAAATGCTTATTACCTTCCGTGGGATGTGTTGAAATGTTGCTATTGTATTTTTTAAATTACTAAAATTTTGTTTATTTTTAATTTGCTACAGATTTTTCAGATAGAAGCCTATTTCACATGTATATAGAAAGCCAACTACATAAAGAATCTTTAAGCTTATGTTAAATATGTGAATGGAAGAACATATCAATGTAAACAGCCACCACTAAGGAGTGAAAAAAATTTAAACAAGTCGTAGATATGGACGACTGCGTATGCACACCAATGATGTAGCTGACACTATTGTGGCACCGAAACGTGTCTGCCGGCACTAGTGTTGTGGAGAAATGGCCAGCCATTTTGTTTAAAGTGCTGCATGTACACATATCTTTGATACACACAAAAACAGGTGTTTACATTTTATGTTAGTAGAAACCAGCCACTCAGAATGGGGAACACCTTAACTGTGGACTGGCAGACAGCCTATGTATAGTACAGGTCCGGTGACCTGTCTCAAAAGGAAAAAATCCAAAGCCACTGTCACGACTGTACGAGTTGGCTGATCCTTGGTTACACATTTACCTGGAAGACTGGGTTCTTATTAGGTAGTTGTGCGGCTGCCGGCTAGAGACTCTTATCACGTCATGAGGTGGCTGGTGGTCGCCTTGGTGACTCTCGGACTGTGATGTTTTCTGGTTCTCTGGTGTACTGCAGGCAACTGTTGATGGGTAGTTGGGACCGCACAACCAGGGGTTGGCGATACCGATGGGAGGCTCTTCATCCCTTACGAAAACTTCTAGTATGAAATGAGGAGGATCTTCAAGCTTAATTAACGTAGAAAATAACTGTGTCTACAGTGGTGAGGAGTGAAGCTCCTGCGAGGAAGTACAAAGTCTAACTTCTGTCTGAGGGTCACAAAGGGGTCCTAGTTTCAAGGGCAGCAGCAGCTGCTGCTGCTGCTTCAACCTTCTCTGTCTATCACCTCTTCAGGTGTAAGGCATGGGAAGAGAGGGGACAACTGAGACCAATGAAGGCAGAGCCGGTGCTTGTGATTACCTAGCATGCACTTCTGAATATACCAGTCTTGTAACAACAGGCGACACCCCTGTCTTCCTTTTGTCCGGCCTTGCAAGAGTGCGGTGGCAGAGCATGGAACATACTGAGTTACTGATTCGCCTGGCAGAGGATTTTCTAGTGCTTTGGGCTCCACCGAATTCTACATGTTGGCAGAGCTTGGGTGGCCTCTTAAGGTGTTGGTATCTGGCTTTTTGCTTTGTGCTGTCGCCGGCTGTACTTTTAGAGATAAGAACTATGTAGAAAACTGAGATGGTGTACACAAAGAAATTGAGCGCACAGAGAATACATAAGTTTCGCGTATTTTACTATGTGTGTAATAAAATACGGTGGCGCTGTGCTACCTCTTACGCTAGAATACTTTGTTATGGAAGTTCCCTAGGCAATGCAGGTGAAGGCAGCCTGGTTAATTAATCTAATGGGGAAGGCTTTAATTGGTGTTAGAAAAAATAATATTCAACAACTATTTCCTGACTAACGTGGTGATTGTTCTGAAGCTACAAATGGGGGTGACAATTACCAGAAGCGTAACGTCAGTGTTACCTTACTGTCCGGTGGGTAGGGTGGAGCTCCTGAAGGGACATACTTGATGTGACCTGTTACCAAGGGGTTCTTCTGGATTCATTACCAGGGGTGGTAAGGAAGGCGGAGGGACTTTTTTGAGAGCCTCTGGAGGGTTCAGTATCCCAGAAGCGGGGGGTCAGCGACTGCTGAAGAAGTGTTCAGGCTTCTGGTCGGCAATGTCTTCTACTGGTAGAGATCCTGGCCCTCGCGGGCAGTGTGATCTGCGGACGTACCAGAGGTCGCGCACCCCGATGGCTACCTCCAGCCCTTGCGAGCTGTGGATGAGCAGAAACTGAAGTTTCTGGTCATGCCAAATTCATTTTTCTTACCTCTCATAGTGGTTCGGCGGCATGAGGTGCTGCGGGGAGTGATAGCCTCGGCCGCAGGGGTTGAAAATTCAAGGATGCTGAGCGGTGCTATCATTCTTTATCTTCAGGTGCTGCTGGAAGTAGACTGAGTGTTGTCTTCCCTTGTTGCGCTCTGGAACTAGCTTGTCCTGATTGGAGGGAGCGGCGGCTCACCCAAAAGTACAATTTTGTGGAGGGAATGTTGATGTTACTGCTTTTTGGGTGAACAGTACAAGCTAGGATCACATGTGTGTAGCATCTTCTGACATTACACCAACGTACCGTGTAGGCACATGTCCCTTCTCTTCAGTACTGTTGGGGTTAATTGGCCTGCTCTGTTATGAACTTTGCGCTCAAGATAGGGCAATGTCCTATTTGTAGAGTGTACATCCAAGATGCAGAAATGCGTCACATGTAAATCCCCCCACCACTTTCCGTTTAGGCGTAGAATCATCTTGGAGCGTAAACAAATTTTTCTCTCTCAGGCAGTCTGAGTTATGCTACTCAGGGCATATAGCATTTGGTATCTAGTGTGGTGACCTCTCTATGAATGCCAAGATCTCTGCAGAGGTGTGCACGCCTCTTACCTGGGTTGGCCAGGCGGCGACATCTGGTTGTAGTTAGCACGCATGGCGTTACTCTGTCTCTCTCTCTCTCTCTTCCTCACGCGTGCCTTCTCTTTAGTTCCCTTCAGCTAGGCTTGTAGTGGCAGGTGGCAGCTTCAAACAGTTGTCTTGGTTGGTCCTTGCTCCCTTGGAAGGAATAGAAAGTCAGGGCAGGGGAATTAGGTCACGAGCGTGAAACTAATTTGTGTTTTGACTGCTGTCGTGTGAAATGCCATGGAGCCTTCATTTATTTTAATGTGCCAGCTCACAAGACATAATTGAGGACTTGGTTAGTTAAATACAATGGATTTAACAGTGGTTGTCCTGTAAAGTGCAATTACAAGCGGGCACAAAAACTTTACGACCCTTGTGTGAACAAATGTCCCACTCGTAAAGGACTTGGGGATAGCTAATTAAAGTTTATTTTCTGTGGCTCTGAAGGAGAATTGTAAATTTGGCTTCGCCTGTAGTCGTGAAGCCTGGGTGTCCCACAGCAAATAATTATTTGTGTTGCTTTGGCAGTTTAACCTGTACTAACCTTCCGTGAATTAGTGCATTCCTAATCTAAGTTTCCTATCAACTAAACATGTATAAATATATATAAATTAATAGTAAACTAATATAAACAAATCTCACAGTACCACCTACACTAAAAGAAATAGAAACACAAGAAACCTTCAATATTCTTAATACTAGTACATGAACAAGAACTCTGTGTAATAATATGAATAATAAAAGTATATGTAATTATTTACAACATTTGGTACACTTTGATTACATGATTGTCCTTTCAATCTTCCAAGTTTATATACACATGTCTATTTACGGGCAAGTTAAGAGAGTTGTAATATTTTTACAGTATTTCCAACTAATGTTCATTTGTACCAAAATTAATACCTTAAATAACTAGTACATATTTATAATTGGACAAGAGAATAGGTACACGAAAATCCATCAAGCTACCAAACAAATTCTTGTGAATTGATCTTCAACTCTCTTAAATTTTTATGTGGCAATTTACAGACATGTGAAACTTTGAATATATATTCTATAAAACTTTAAGCAAGGAATATTACATTGAATAAAAAACACTTAATACGACAAGACAATGTAACACTGAGCTAAGCAAGGTGTGGACGCATGCACATTTCTGCGCATCTGGGAAGTGCTCTCCACATGACTCATTTTGCCCCATCTTGAGCGACAATCACAGATGGGCAAGTCAAACCTAAAATTAAAAATAGGAATGGAGGCGGGACATGTGAACCAATCGAAAGTTGACAGAGACTCAATACAACAATTAACCATGTGATCCACACTTTAACTGTTTGCCAAAACTACAAGATGCAGTTACGTCAATGCCCCTCCCCGAAGAAGCTACCATTTCCACTCTGCCGATCCCATTAAGAAAGTCCACAAGGTTTGAACTTCGCGCCGCTGAAGGGATGCGGCGCACCCTGCAGAAAGTCACTGCCACAACAAATGCATGGGGGCAAGATTTGTCATCGCATTACGCCAAGCGCCACTCGAGATAAGGATCCAGGAACCCATGTGTGATGAAATAAGCTCCACCCCTGAGAGGCGGGATTAATTCCCCAGCACACCTCAGAGCGCTTACGAACTGGGAAATTCAGTATAAAAGGGATCCAACAGCAGGACACAAGGAGTGACTTCTGACTGTGAAAGCCATTGGTGTTAGCACAGGGCAGAGTCCCTCACCCACGCCGGTGACTGCGGAAGTCCCAGTGGCCGATGACGACGCCATCCAGTTCTGGAGGACCACCATCTACCAAAAGGCCCTCAACCTCTTCGGCCGCCTCCAGTAACCCTCAGAGGGCCGCCACGATCCAAAGGTCATCCGCCTCTTCTGCCTCCGTCAGTAGCTTCTGGAATCTTCAGCTGCTACCAGAGGGCCCAGCAGACATCATCCCTAGCAATTCTTCCACTTCTTCCTTGCTCTCTAACATCCAGGTATTGAAGACCAGGGTGACGACGTCCCCTCTGGATGACCCTTAAACCCCTAGCCTGGCCGCGTCTTCACCATTTGAGTGAAGAGCTCCCTGTTGCTAAACCACATCTCTAGGTCCCTTCATGTCAAACCCCTTAATTCAAATTAGGAGAATTACATATCAGGCTATTTTGATTAAAGTATTTCACTATTTAATTTATCATATGTCTTAGCACATTGTTTTATCCAGATTGCCTCCACCTGGCTTTTAGCATAATTAAATTTTCCGCACAAACAATATAAAATTATTATATTTTTTTTACTATAGTAGTTATGAGAGTGTGACTCCACATGTTGTAAATATTTTTCTCTTGAATACGTCTTCTTTGAAACATATTTTATTCTTGTCAATGTTAGTATTTTTTGCTCTTAGAATTTTAAGAACACCCTTTGTTAGTCTATCAAGACTTAGTATAATTGGATAAATTATTTAATTAATTGTTCGAGTTGTTCTGCTCCCGTAAATTAAAGCCGGCTACGCGAACTATCGCCAAATGGCACGCACCTATACTTCCTTCCATCTTTGGAATTGGGTATTCAGTTAGCTTCCTACTCTGCCGGCTGGAGTACAACCAGTTAAGGGGAGAGAACTATCTGAGGTACCTGACCCGCAGTGGAACACACCACATCTAAAAGCACTGGCTGTCAAGTAAGGGTCTTGAACTGCGTGTTTACATTCACCAGCTGGAGAACGGCTGGGTGTGGAGTTACGGGGTGGATCTTGCGTGATATACCAGTACCTTGAAGCACACAATAGGGCCGCAACCATTTGCCTGGCTTCGCTTTACGTTATTTTACTTTGATATTTTATTTAATTTGGCCTTATGCTGCGCTCACATAGAAGTGGGTTTAAACATAAACTCAAAAGAGCTTTAAAAGAATTAGCGATAAAGGAAGTGCACACACCAGTCCAGGAAAGCACCAAAGAGCACACACTATTTACACCTCCTATCAGATTAGCAGGTAGAATACCTTTGGAGCAACTTCTAATAGTACACTTTGACATTGATGTCCTGGGACTTGACCCTACCCTCTTGCCCAAATCCTATACTGCTATTCCCCCACACCTACCTCCCCCCCCCCCCCCCCCAGGTACCTAAGAGCAGCACAAGCACCACTCCTCCGCAACCAGTACCGGCCACTGTTGAGCCACCAGCCACACTGCAGAGCCAGCCGGAGAAGAGGAGAGTGCCGCCGCCTCGCGAACAGCAGGTAAAGAGACGGAGGGTGATGTTGCCTGTGTCACTTGACTTTGCCCCAACACGTAAGCTAACCAGACCCACACTATACACAGGCATGCCGAAGCGAGTAGGCACTCCTTGGATATGATCACCGCGACCCTGGCATCGCTCCATTTGAAGGCCACCACCATCACAAAAGCACACACTACATACCGCATAACTTTAATCTAAGGATGTCAAACCCGATTCCTCGATACCCGTAGTTCTTGAAGAATCATATAATCGAGAATTGGAAGATCAAGAATCAAAGCATTAAAACACAATTACTAGAAATACGTAACCTATCACTAGAGGTATGATTTTGTGGTAAATCCTGATAAAACAAAATAACATCGAAATACAAGTTAAAATACAAAATAATATGAAATACAAGTGCACTATATCTCACTAAATGAGCTTTCTCCACAAGAAAGGTACTCTTATCCTATATTATATACACGAATTTACTTCGGCATTGTGAAAATCTAGACGCGCGCAAGTCTCGGGGATATAGAGAAATTCTAGAGACAAAAAATTCTCGATGTCATCTCGAGACAATTTTTATATCTCGGAAATCATAGTTCTACATGCAACATTGCACAAAATTTCATTAAGTATATTTTTCTTTTGAAACTAAATGTAAACAAACATTTCAAAGATTACACACGCTGTAAAACATGTACTTCGAGATAAGCTACAGAGAGTTTGACAACAAACTGCCTCCAAGCGCTAGTAACAATCATGCAAAGTGAACACTCACAACTCGAATGTGTATAGTAATTTATGACGGCAGCACCATTTGTTTATTTACTTTGATGGATGTGCATGAAATGAATATGTGATATCTAAATTGACACATTAAACGGTCTGTTTTCATAAAATATCTAGTCTCATAAATTATGGAAGATTCTGCAGACGATTTAAAAGACCGTAAAATGTCTATCATTTGGGCATTTTATGTAATGAGAGAAGTGCAAAGGCGAGTGTAAACTGTGCTAGAAATTGATACAAACACAGACCTGAACGTTTTTGTAATAAAAGTATGCAGATGATATTGATACTGCTTGTCTAGTTTATGTATTGACGCATACCAACATGCTGCGCAGCATAGATACACGCTCTATGGGCGACTTCGACCCATCTACGAGTGACCAAACTCGGGGCAAGTCATTAACAGTGGCAAATGTAATTTCACGTATCGAGCAAGGAGACTCCATGTGCTGGACAGCCATATACGTAAAAGTAATTGACACGTTTAATTAAGAAATCTACAACCCGCCCAAAATTCCGCATGCAAGCACCACCCCTATAAATAGAATTTAATATTTTTGACAATTCTCTACCCCGCTATTAGCTGCGGAAGAATTTCCAGCAAACCCAAGTGATGACAGCACCCCTGTGTTCTTCTGACATCAGAACCCGCCAGTCTCAGGAAGAGGGGTTTTAATTTGTCGTCGCCTCCAAGCGAGGAGATAAGAAATGAACGGCGCTGCCACAACCCCCGATAACCTACCCCTGTGTTGGAAGGCTACGCTACCCCCACACCCCGACAAGATCGCTGATCAGTATATTTTTTGTATATAAGGAAGTCCGGAACCACACTCCAGCAGAGACACCGGGCTCACCTGCTGAGTAGGTCAGTGAGCTCTCCTTTGTCTGCAGAAAACTCTCTCCTCTCCTCAGCCTGAGAAACAACTCCACCTCCAGAAGCCTGCAATAAGACTTCTACTCTCCGCCACAGACTATGAAGGCTGCACCATCCTCGCAGCTTGGATAAGGCTCGTCCACTACTGCCCCAGCTGACTGTGAGGGCAGCAACTCTTGCCCTGTACCCAACTACCCTTTACCTCAGTCAACTTCCTTTGACTCGTGCGATCATCGCGGTACTAAAGTACCCCTGGTTAGCCCCAGTTATTGAGAATACCCTGTAGACGCATACCTTAGTGTTTTGTAATTCTTTTTTATAATTAATTATTCTCTTTGCTCACCTTCACCTGTTTGATCTACATATCATAATATTTTAATTTTGTAATTAGTTGCTTAAATCCCTATAATTGATTAGCCGGGACTTTCCATTTTCTTTAACAGCGTAATAAAAGGATGCGTAAACTTTAATTGTCTGTGTACCATTCATTCGTATTGTAGTCCCTGAGTCATTAGCCTTCTAGTTTTCAGAGTATTAATAAATTTTGTGTCAGAAACAATGATTAAATCCTGCTGGAGACTAGTCTTGCGGTACACCGAACTCAACAGGAGACAGAGCTTGAGGAAAGGATTAGTCTGAAAACGACACTCCGCAGCTCCTGGGTTTCTTGTGTATCCACGTCTAAAGGCTGTTCACGATAAAGTGAGCACTTTTGAAATCAACCTTTGAAAAAATTCACTGCTGATATGTGCATATATTTTAACAGACGCACTGAGTGACATGTGCCCATTAAAGTTGGTATTGACGGGGATAAAGTAGTTCCAGATCTCAGTGTCGGATAAAAAATTGTTACGTAACTATTTCTGATAATTTATTATTTCTTTTGCTTCCTGTATTTTTTATGCGTGTAATTGTAGAAATAAGCAGTTTTGTAAAATATTTACTTTCCTAATAATTTCACAGTTTCACTTGACCAACACATGAGTAATGTGATGAGGCCCGTGGCAGTGTTCATTTTACATAGGGCAGAAAAATACACAACTTATATGGAAGTAGATCTTAAGCAGGGCTTTCAAAAGTTCTCATTTTACTGTGAACAACTTATACCGCCAGTGACGTCCCAATACCGGACTGCATTTTTACATGTCAGGGCCTTGGGTGTGTCTATAAGCCACACACCCAGGACTGTATGTTTGCAGAAAGGATTACAGGACAGACTAGATGCATAGCAAGAAGGGTGGAGTTTAGTTTTGACAACAACATAGGGAACGTCGTACTTTAGAAAGTGAGCTCCGAGCACAAACCACTAATGAAACCACAAGTAAGGTAGAATCTCAGACACCAGAATCCGAGAGCTTGCTCCTGAATTATTCATCTATTCTACCTCCTACCCAATTGTCCCCATACAATCACTTATTAGGTGTTTGCTGGTCAGAAAGTGAGTCGGATCCACCATGCCCTCATCAGCTAGAGGCATCCCCGCAGATAGTAAATGTAACTGTTCCCCAGATTGATGCAGATAAGGACCTAACACACACCTGCCTAATAAAGTTGGCATCCGAGAAACTCATACTGGTTCGGCACCCGCCAGAGGTGGATCTACCAAACTCTTGCGTAATCAAACTAGCATCGGGGAAAACAGTACAGTTTCGACTCCTGCCAAAGACAGTCCCCAAACCACGTGCGGTACCGCCCTACACAAATTATGTGCCCACACGTCAGCCCACTTGGCCCATTCGAGTAGCCCCGATTTCCATTGACATGCCATCTACCTCCACCCCCATGATCGCTTAAACTACATCGCCATCTCATACACCCCGGGACAACTGGCATCCCAATTATTGGCAACCGTAGTAATGAGGAAGATAGAACTCCCTGGGCGGAAACTATCTCATTCCACCTCACTCTGGGGTTTTAATCCCCTTGATTCAGACGGTACCCTTCCATTAAGCGTCCACCCATGGAATCCAAATACTCCACGACCCATCGGGCGAATAATACTAGTCAATTATGCTGCGGTAGGCTTACATAAAATCCTGAGACTGCAGTCAGCGTCCTAACCACTTACCCACCGAGGTAGGGCACGCGTCAGTATGTATCTTATAATTCCTTTGCATTAATATTTATTAGTGTAAATATTAAACTTCTTTGCATTAAAAAAAAAATTGTTTGTGTATTTATCAAAATGATACTGTATTTTAAAATTGAGGCCTTTTAAATAATTACTGCTTAAAAAAATGTTAACTATGATTGCTTTTCAATAAGTGCCAGCCTTGCAAACTTTTTAATGATTTCATTCATATTTTGGTGAAAACATTCGTCATGGCTAGTGAGGTTTGGAAATATTTTTGAATAAACTATGTGGACGGGGGGGGGGGGGGTGAGCGCGCGTGTGTGTAAGCGTGCGCGCGCGTGTTTTTTCAATATTATCTCGTATGCTGCTTTGAACTTTTTTGGAATTTCATATGAATATGTTCCCACTGTTCAAGTGTTATATCTTTTATGTTAGTAATAGGCCTAGTTTAAATAATTAACTTTTAACTTTTACACCCTCCTATACATTAATTAGTCCTGTAAAGTAATTGTCTGTAACTAAAGGAATCGCGAGTTTTGGAATCGAGAGTGGTATCGGCATTGTGATAGAGAATTGAGGAAAAGTTGAATCGTTACATCCCTACTTTAAACGTAAAATTTATTCTAGGGGTTGCAAACCCGAAGCTCCCATCCAGTGAGAACCCTCGCAAGGATTACAATCCGAGACCCCGTTCTTTTAACGGGAGGAACCCGCCCCATACTAGAGCTAGCTAAGGGCTTGTAAGCATTCCTATTGACATTGTGTGGGAAATGTTCATGACGTAGTTTGATTTCTCAGTGCAACACTGTCCAGGCAAGCTAAATGACCTAACAGATGTCACATGATCCTGCAGGTGACTTAATGCATGGATCTGCTCCCTAGGGTTGAGTTTAGTTATGGAGGCTGCAAGGGCAGCGGATAGCTCGTGCAGACAACCAGAGGCAAGTAAGGTCAGCTTCACTATCTCCTTCAATCCTCGCCTTCTGGAATAGGTCATCCGGATACACAAATATCCTTCCGGTTTTAAGAGATGGAAGGTAAGCTCCTTGTATAACAATTTACGTATAGGCCCACATGAGGGCCGTAGTCTACATGGATTTCCTATTCCAGTAGTTGACATGGATGCGCGGTACGCACTGGAAGTCAGGCCACGCTGTCTCGGGTCACACACGTGGGTGTTTCCCGGACCGAGTCTTCTCAACTCGGGGAACGCCCACCTTTCCTTAGCACGGATATGCAGTAGAAAGATTGGTAAACACCGAGTCGACAAGCTGGTGCAGGGTCAGTGTATTTATGTTGGCACCCTTGTTCTATCTATGTGTAGATAGAAAGGATAGCCGTTCTACGTGCTCGTGGGTAAAATGGAGTGTTTTGGCTCATATGAATAGCTTTCCCGGGATCATTTGCATTCCTTTCCTGTGGAGAGTTAACTGGGAGCAAGGTACTAAGTCTACAGAAAATGTGGTATCCAAAGAAAGTAAGCACACGTTTATTTCCGTTCTATGGGAAATGCACACAATGACGAACTCTTAACTCCTGAATTGCCATGCGCTATTACCGGGAAGCTAAAGTACTGAAAATCTGGTAAGGCGACCAGTAAAAAACTGACAGGGATATTGTGGGTGCATAGCATTGAACAAACTATGCAGTTTCCCTCTCCTGTTGTTGCCTGCATGTCTCGACGTAATACTCAGATACAAACACGGCACTAGAATAACTAAACTGGGATAGTATAGCATTAGTCCTGAGAAGGACTGCGAGGATAGGATTCCCTTTATCTGACACGTCTGTGCAGAGTAGTGAGGTAGGTTAGCAAGGTTCGTCGCGAAGAGCCACGCCTCACTAATGTAGAGGTCGAGTGGTCAGACTACTCATAGAACAAGAGGTTTAACCAATGAACAGTTCCAAGCAGCAAGTGCTGGAGGCGGCAGCGTAGAAGAGTTAAAGCTGGTTAGTGTGAGCAATGAGTGCTACACTGGCAGTTTTATCCTTTCCCGGCGGCTAGCGCGATGGGTTTAAGAGAACTGGCCTAAGTAAAGGCTTAAAGGGGCAGGCTGATCAGTGTCCGAGCAGCAGGTGCTGTACAACTGAAGACTGGGCCGGAGTCAAAAACTGTACCTCCTTTTATACTCCTTCGGGCCGCTGCCCAATGCTTATTGGAAGGCATCGTGAGGGGTGGTCGCTGAGGAGAGGGTTAGTGAATGCATGACTGATAATGTGACGTCACCGGCCGGCTGGAGGACAGGAAGCAAAGACAAATGAAAATCCTACTAGTAGTGCTATCTAGTGGCGGGTAAAAGAGTTTTTTGCCTCTATGCATAATTATGGTGAGCCGGTGAATAAAACAATCTCATCTCAAGTTGAGACGAACGGTAATGCTAGCTTCAAACCTCACAGGCAAAGCTAAGCGTAAGATGGAGCCAAGTCGTCTAATCACCATTATTAAAAAAGCGTCATGCATCAATATCAAGTGTAAGTATTAAATAGAGGTGTGGGGTACTTGAGTAAATAGTAACAAATTCAACTTGTATTTGCCAGAACTTAATTTTATAAAAAATAATAGAGTCATATTTTACTGCAAATAATCACCCATTACTAGTCTCTTGCAGTGTTGTTGCCATGGTAGGTTTGTCCAAGATTTGAGATGGCCAACACATGTACAGTGTTCTCATTAGTTGTAGTTATTATTCTGTTAGTAAGTAGATAATTGAGTGAATTATGTACCAGTAGAAAAGTGTTTTGAAACTATGTTGCTTTTAGTGTTGGTAAAATTCAATATTTTTCTTCAGCATACAGCTTGCACATGGTCCATGTTTTAATAGTTTACATTGCTTAATTTGTGAGAAAAAATCTTTAACATTGTAAAATATTCAAAATGTAGTTGTATAATAGGGTGGTTTTTCTCTTTTTATATCTTTTTTTTTTTCTTTAATTAACTTTTTGAAAAAGTTGTTACATTTTTGAATGTAATAAACTGAATCTGTCCTCATACTCTTAATACTGTACAAATTTAATAAAAGCATTGAAAATTTGTGTTCATATTTTGGATAGTTGGAGGTTACTTGCCAAAATAGCAGCAGTAAACTGTGAAAGCTAACGTAAGCTGCGTGGAGTGCACACTGCATGCTGTTCTTGATGTGATGTGTGTTGTGCATAGCTCGCTGCCCAGTTGTGGGTGGCGAAGCACAATGCCTATGGCAGCACTGCTAACGGAATGTTGCTTGGTTCACTTCAGGGTGTGTGTGTGATAATGGTAGAGGGGATGTGCTTGTGTTGAGCAAGGGAGCAGCCGGCCCTGGAGCAGTCATCATGGTGATGATGGTAAAAATGGTATGGGCCTGGTTGTGAGGCAGCATGTGGTAGGTATGTCTGTATTTATCAGTATTTAAAAAGTAACATCATTAATATATGTACTAAGTGGTTTCTTTTACTGAACTAAATTCAACACAGATACATTAGTAAGAAGTATTATAGTCATCAAGTGTTGCTCAGAATACCTTAAAACTGCAGTCTGAGTTGTGAATTATTCTTGGTGGCATTATTAAATCATTCCTTAACTCTTCAAATTACTTCCTTTGGTTTGATTGTGTAATACTTAAGGCAGCTGTTGACATGTGAAGGTGATTCAAATATATCTCTCTTATGAACAATTGCACTTTTATGGACAGTCAGTAAGTAGTAACTTGCCATAAATAAGCTGCATGAGCAAGTAAAGATGATAACCGTTTTGGCAGTTCTGATATCCCTGCCAACACTCAACAGACCATGGAGAAATGTACAGACAGGAAAAAGTTTGTTGGAAAATTAATTTATTTTATTTTATGTAGTCGTAAAGCAGCTGTTATTAGTGTAAGAAATTACACTTGTTCTTAAAATAGTAACATGTATGTAGGTGTTTTATATATATATATATATATATATATATATATATATATATATATATAGACACCCCCCCCCCCCTGTGTTTAATCTACTACATGAAATGGCTTCTGTTTTACTTTATAAATTGCGTTGCCACAGCTGCCATGCCACATGCGAGTGTTTGCATTTGTCACAAGAAATAAGTGAGGTGCTGTTTTGAGTGTATAGGGAAAAAATGTATTATTTCATTTACGGTATTTTATTGCATAACTGTTGCCATTTTTTGTAAGTTGCACCTTCACTTTTAAATGCTTGATGCGTGTTGCTTAACTGTCTCTAGTGTCTTTTGGGATGGCACTAGGTCAGTCACACATTATTCTAAGTGACTTAGTGCAACCTTTTACTGGACACTAATGTTGGCTGTCGGCTAGGTACAAAGTCCGGTTCCACCCTTCTGGCAATATGGCAGACAGAGACACCTGCCCTCTTGGTCAATGTTGACTTAGCAGGGCTCTGCGGGTTTGGTTTCATGGGAGCAGCAAAGGTGCTGTACAATGGTTGGTTGGTCTTCATTGTCTTCAGAGTCTCGTTAGTTATGGAGCTGCAGAAGTGGTTGGTCAGGTGCTGGCGATTCCACCAGTTGATTTCTTGGCTGCCGAAGTGGGAGTTGGCTATCCCGAGTCTGGTGTCACGTCCGGTGACCAGAGCCTGAACCACCGGATGGCATCCACTGCCTGTCCTAGTAGGATTAGAAAAGAACACTAAGTTCCCGACGGGAGAAGCCGGTCTCCCTGCGTGTCGAGTAGCTTGAGCTTAACCCCAGGGGGTCTCGATACTCGGAGCGACGAGGTTGGATGCACACACCTGCTTGGCAATACTGAACACCACCATCTTTACATTTCTCTGAGCTCTGTGCCTGGTGTTGAATAGCATAGAAGTAGAACAACACTTAATACCCCACAGTAGCGGCAAGTAATTGATGAACCCCTGACTAAGTGTAAGGCCAACAGTGGTTGACTGTATTTAATTCCATCTGGATTCTGATATAAATTACGGTACAAAGATTTTTTATGATGTTAAACACTAAAAAAAAATTACTTCAAACAAGACTGCTAGGCTACCACTTTCTCTCTCACCAGTCATATAAAGAGAAGAAGCATTCCCGAAGTTAACTGATGTTCCGCTCTCATCAGGTGTGAAAGAAAAGGAAGCAAGGCATGTGGCCAAGAGAGTGAAACGTGATGATACCGCACTGTTTGCTACGCAACCACTCCCCCTCTTGCCAGACATGTAAGGGGAAGATGCAAGATGCTGCCACTAGGCAATCACTTTTTGTCAGGAGTGTAACGGGAGGAAGTAATGTCATGTCTGGCTGCCTGACTTCCGAGCATCAGCTGAACTAAAGGAGAGGAGAGCACCTTCTTAAAACAGTTATTGGACATTTGCATAGGTATAGTTTGAAAATCTATGCTGTATACAAAGGAATGAATGTTGAGTATCAACCAGGAACATAATTAACATTATACTGAAAATTTTGTGCTGTAATGTTTTGTTAAGTATCTTATAATTTATTCACATAAAAGTCACACCTCTGATTTCCACAAAAAAAATTATTATAAAATGTGTTAAGATTATGCGATAAAATACAATAGATGTTATAAAATTAATGTTGATGCCATTAAATAATTGCAATGTCCTGCAAAGTACTTGGTATAAACTATATATCTGGCAATAAATGTGAACGTACAGTAGCGCCAGTACCAGAATTTCAATCATTAAAGGCAGTAAGTTTTCAATGTGCTGTATATATTATGCAAATAACTAATACACTATAAACTAACTGTTGTGACCCAATTTATTGTGAGCACCATTCTTTTAAGACTTGTTTTCGAGGAACCATAAAAAATTTGACTAAAAACTAGGAATATGAAACTACCAATTTTACTCTATTCTGATTCTCGATTCAATTTCCAAAACCTTTTACAGTGAAACCCAGATGGATTGAAATTCTGCATTCATGGAACATATTCTGTAGTCACATTTTTTATTTATCTGCTTTTCAAGACCATTTTTTATTGAAAGTCCACATGTAATGAAGTTTGTCAGTCCCCTGCGAAATGATGAATAGAGAATCCACTGTATTTAATTCCATCTGGATTCTGATATCATAAATTGCGGTACTAAAATTTTTGATGATGATAAACACTAAAAAAAATTACTTCAAACAAGACTGCTACAACTTGCACATAATTGCTAGGTAACACATACACAAAAAATAAATATTCCTCTAAATAACTTGATATTATTTACTTGTATTCATGTTTCCCACCATAAAAGCCAGTGTAGTTGAAATAATGTACTCATCCTTGGAGAAGTTTATCTTCTCCACCGATGCTATTGAGGCTAGCGAAGTGTTTAGTTGTGCTGGACCAATATTGTTCTTGTTTATGGGCAGTGCTGTTGCTGTTGTTTGTGGGTTTAAGGTACATGTATTCTCTTTATATATTGTTGTGTGACGACCTAGGGAGAGGGACGTCATGGCAAGAGTGGGGTGTTTTTAATTTCTGCGTCAGGTCAGTTGCACAGGTTGGAGGTGGACTCTACTGCGGAGGCATCTGTAATATGACTCGTTGGCCTCGCACAAGTCCCTTATATAATGTAGGATGCTTCGGGTGCCTACTTGGTACAAAGTCTGTGAGGGTTAGGTGATGTCTCCGAGCGTTGGACACAGGTTTGGGCTAGCTTACCAATGGTGTCGCTTCCTGTGGCAGTCGCTGGCCCTGGCTTGATGACTTTGGCTCCGGCTGGAGCGGACGCCTGATCAGGCTGGCTCGGCAGTCTCCTACAAGTGACCAGGGTGCCGGCTGACTGGCAGGCACGTGGTCGTGTGGTGCTTGAGACCCGCTGTCATCCTCCGGGTGAACAGGACCACCCCCAAGGGCAGAGTGTACCCTTGGTGAAGTAGTTTGATGGTAGGGAGGGTAGCGGAGTAAGGCTGCACTAATTGTTGGGAGGCTTGTGCTCTCTCCCACGGGGACTTGCAGCAGAGTACTGGTGTGGGTTGATTACTTAGGGGGTAGCAAGATGCAAGGATAACAGCTGTCCTCTGGGCATCCCTCCTGCTCCCTTGTTTGTGACGAATGTCATGGATGGGAAAGGTGCTAATGTTCATCCTGTAGAGTGTGGCACACAACAAACGCCTAGCGAAAGTGTACTCCAGAAGTACCTGGGTCAAGCCTCGTCAGACCTGGCACACCTTCCGGCGAGTTTATACTCTCTGTAGGGAATGGGTTAGCTGACTTAGTTCGCCCAGATACTTTGTTGCATGATTTTCTAGTGATTGTTACTGTACCATACTTGCACACTAGGTACCTTTATGTACCGGGTCCATAGTATGGGTGGCCATCAAACTTGTTGTCGCAGTCCCTTCAAGGGCGATGCTTACCAGGTTCAGGATGTGGCACACGTTCACCACAGAGCAAGGAAAGACAGAAGTTAGCTAGAGTATGTGTTTTATTCCCTTGAGAATAGATACAGGGTGACCCGTACTACCTCCTAACCTCTGCACACACAAGGTGTTCAACAGACTATGTAAAAGAGCAAGACATGTGAAGGGACGTGTTGGCTTGAAGAGCGGACAAGAGCTGACAATTAAGTAATTGTGAAAACAACTGAACACTAATTGTCGCTTGTAGTCCTAAAGGGACCCAGGCCACCACGTGTTGTGTACACGTTAGTTGTGGTGACTCTTGACGGCAAGTGTCGGGATGACGACGACTCTTCGGTTGCACTGGTAGCAAAGGCATCATTGGTTGAAGAACTGGTAGAATACTGGACGGTCTTGGAGAGTCCTCAAGAGGACTGTGGCTGTGTAGTAGAGAGTCTTAGCACAACTGGTGCTAAGGCGAGCTACGTGTACAACTGGCATTTCTTCTGGGAGTGCAGCATTTTATTCCCCTCGGCTGGAGGGTTCCTGCATGTCTTGTTCACTTCTGTAATCTTTGGCTGCCACCTCTCTGGCTTCTGGCCAGCCATCTCTTAGCGGGGTTGCATCAGGGATGTTTGGTGTGATTGTGGGTGGTATCTGTCGCTCACTTAGGCGCAAACTCTTGCATGCCAGCAACTGCTTATTAGCAGGTTTACAAGTGGGCAGGGGGATGACGTGGCTTCCTAGCATTACGTGGGCGCTGGAGGCGGCCAGTCGGAATTCGACACGTGATGATGCAGAGGTGACAATGATAATGAGTAGTAAGTGTCATGCAACTTTCCCCCCCACCTGTCGCGACTGGCGATTCTGGATGAAGGGGTGTAGTCAGACGGATCCCTTAATGTAGCTGGCTGGCATCAGGTGCGGCCATCCTTCTGTACCTCTTGGCTAGGTTGGGCAGCAGCGCACACCTTGCCAGGTTGTGCTGTCTCTGTCTCTCTCTCTTGCGGCCACTGTTCTGACAGTTCGTTATCGTTACCCCTCCAGGTGTGTGTGTGTGCGCGCACGCGCGTGTGTTTTTTTCCATGCGGTGGGGAGTTGGGTCAATGAATAGCTGATGGCTGTGGATATTTACATAGGACATTTTTACAGTTTAGAGTTATGCAATAAAATATGCAATTTTCCATGCAACACATATTGTTTAGCACTCAGGAAAATGTAGGGAGTTGGCCCAAACTCACATGGGCGTGTGTTAACTGTCGCCTGCCATGGCGCTGAGGGCAAAGTTTTAAGCGGGCTGCTTTCTAGTCTCTCCTATGTGTCGCTCAGCAGATGCACATTACGCGTGGCAGTGGGTTCTAACTTGAGTAGGGTACTTTTCCCTTTCTATTATCTATATAAACCTGTTCAACAAGGTGAGTTACACTTCAATAAATTTAAAAAAATACTTAAACCTACTTATAATTACACACAGTTCACCTACATTAGATAAAAAAAAAACATGGCACTGTAAAACAACATAATACTATGATAAAACATATTCTCAATTTACAATATACTGACACGCCTCTCTCTCTCTCTCGAGTTAATTGATTGAGCTCTTGACTGCCCTCCCGAGTTCAGTTGGTGATCCTACTGCGGCATATCTCTACTGCTTTAGCCCGGTGGGTTATGGTAGGTTCAATAGGAGGCCGCTCAGTGGGGGCATACCATCTGAGGGGAGGGGAATCAAGCCCCAGAGTGAGCTGAACCGTGATTGTCTCCCGTCCGGGGAGTACAATCTTTCTCACTGCAAAGGTTTTCAAAATGCGGGATGCCAGTTGTCCCAGGAATACGTGTCGTGTAATACCGTTTAATAGATGACAATGGTGGGGGTGGGCGATCCTGAAGGAGGGGTTGACGTTACTTGTAGTGGTCACGTAGACCGATGATTGATGATGTAATTTGAGGGGGAAGGTACTACGTGGGGTTTTGGTGGTAATTGAACCCGGATAACCTTCTCAGAAGCTAAATAGATTGTACACATATTCCAGATATCTTTTCTCTGGTCTTACATGGGTGGAGCTACGATCGTGGGGGGCAAAGGTGTCTCCGGCTGATGGCAATGTATATATTCCAGGTCTGGCCATGGCCAATAGGTCCCTAGGTACGCATTGAGTTCGGACTCGAGGTCATGGGGCGTGGTTTGGTCTCTAACCTAATTGGAGGGGGTGTATCCTCACGCTGTATTTCTACCTTGGTTTGTGGATTCATTGACCTCTGCCTAATCCGCCACTCTTGTCGCCGCTTATAGCTCTAGACTCCACTTTTTCTGCTAGTCATTCGATCAACCTTCTGCAGATGTACAGTCCTGGAGGTGTGTCTTCTTCAGACACACCTGAGGCACTGATGGTGAGATTGGCAATCGGAAGTTAGGGTGCCACCAAGGGTAGGCACAGGAGCACCGGAGTCCTAGGAGTAGTGGAAGTTTTTTCGGATTTCCGGGCCTTTTCAAGCCTCGTCTCCTGTCCAATAAAAATTACACAGTGAATGGGGAAGTATTACTGAAAGAAAGGTAGACAACGATATTTAAGTTTGATGAAATATTTAATTATTACGTTCAAGAAAACACTGGGTGTTCCCGATTAGTACTTACACTCTAATAAGATAATTATCAATTAAATTATGCACGGGAAGGTCAGCCTGTATTAAAAAATAAATTAAATGTATATATACCACTCCTGCAGCTTGTGAAGGCTCTACCACTCCTGAAGCTTGTGAACGCTCTACCATTACTGCAGCTTATGAAGGCTCTACCACTCATACAGCTTGTGAACGCTCTACCACTCCTGCAGCTTGTGAACGCTCTACCATTACTGCAGCTTGTGAACACTCTACCACTCCTGCAGCTTGTGAAGGCTCTACCACGCCTGCAGCTATAGTGAAGGCTCGGTAACAGGTCGTCATGACGTCCCTTCTGGAAAGTTACCCCTTGGAGGTTACACTGTGAACTGCGGCGGGGAAGGGCGGGAGGGGGTGTATGTATGTATGTATGTGTGTGCGTGTGTGCGTGCGTGCGTTAGAGCCTTCACAAGCTGCAGGAGTGGAGGGAGGTCTTGGTCAGACCAGGGAGAGAGCTTACTGACCTATGCGGCCAGCGATGTCTGGCTAGAGGCAAGTCCGTGTTTCCTTATAAATTTGAAAATCCCTGTATCAGCGGTCTTCCGGGGCTGCCGCGGCAGCGCATATTTTTTATCTCCCTTCTTCGAGGCGGCGACAAGTTTACCACCTCCGTCGAGGCTTGGCGGGTGTCACGTCACGGGGCAGCAGAGGTGCTGCGATCCTGTGGTGTTGGTTGAAACTTCATTCTCAGTTATCTTAGGGTAGTGGCTCATGTGGTAAAACAATCTTGACCGCATGTCGTAATCTGGGCGGGCGGTACAATTCATAATGAAACGCGTTAATTATTTTTGTGTCCGAAGTTATCCAATGCGTGGAGTCGATTCTATCGGCACGTGAAGAGTAGTCTGCCACTGTTTCTGACTTGCCCCGAGCTCTTGCTTGCTCGTTTGTGGGGCGAAGTCGCCCGTAGGGTGCGCAGGCACGCTGCGCAGCAGTGTGGCATATGTCAATACAAATTTTTTTCTTAGGTTATATTTACAGTCTTTCTTCAACCTGTTCGGCATCTGCCGGGTCTCTTGGTTGCATGTATTGTAGTTGACCTACTTTCAGTTCATTTCCCGTGCACGCCGCTGGAGACTTTCAATGTGTTGGGCTTGCTCGCTCCGGGAACGGGCTTGATCTTAAATCACTTTATGAGCTGTCGCACTGTTCTGGTCGGTCAGCACGTTACTTGTACAAACGCACTGTTTTCTTTATCACTACTGTATGTCATTATGACGTCCCTTTGTCTTGGTGAACCCCAGATTAATATCACTTAATCACTTTCGAATCCTATCTTTCTTATGTGGAAATCACTTCCCCCCCTTCCCCCTTTTTGTTTTTACTATGCTATCATTTACTTTTTTCTCTCCGCGGTTGCAGAGCTGCGTGCTTAGGGTAAGGCCACATCATTTTACGAGTAGGTTTCTGCGCTGTTTTCTTGTACCTGCCACCATGGCTTTGAAAGTTGGTGCTGCAGGCTCGTGGGGATAGTTCTCATCTCTGGTGTTTGGCACTTCTTTCTTGTGTGTTGGCTTCATCCTGGTCGAGCAGGATTGGATTCCTTTGGTTCTGCTACCTGGCTGGGCTTGTCTGTTTCGTCGGCTGCTACTGCTCAGGCGGAGGCAAGGGCTGACATTGCCCTGTGCCTCACCTGCGGGTTTGGGCACCTCTGTCTTGTCGAGATAAGACAGTTTGGCATTGCCATCCAGCACTTTGTGACTGCTGGGCTCATCTATTTCTTCGGTGGAGTACAAGTGTATCGGCATCAGCCATGGCTCGTGGTCCAGGAGTGATCGCCCACGAGAAGTTTGACCATCTGGCTCGAGAACTCCTCCATAGTGAACTGTGTGGCTGTTATCTTGAAGGTGTGTATGGTACAGTGAGCCACCTCTCAGTACCCTGGACATGGAAAGAAAAGTAATTTTCCGCTCAAGTGCAACTTTCTGGTGTTGTAAATAAATAAACTTTCTGGTGTTGTAAATAAATAAGTTATATCAAACACAGCACCTAGCCCAAAATATATTTACTCACCTCCTTGCTGCTAAGTCGGGCACTCCGATGTAAAACCAACATTAGCATGACATAGATAAAATAAATAATTGGTTTAGTTATGAAGTGATACTGCAAAAGAAAGCTTGTAATTATACTTCAACTCACCACAGATGGTAATTTAAAAAGGGAATATTACAAATAAATTACTAACTTATGTTAACCTTTAAAAAGGTTCTTTTTTTTCTTTTATAATTTTCCCCTCGCCAGTTGAGAACAAGAGGTTGCACTCAAACTTTTGTGTTATGAATCACACAAGGTTAATTGTTAAAAAATTAGTTAACACACAAATAAAATATTACTCTCATTTTCTTATTATGATTACTCTTTGGAACCAGAGTTGTTTCAATATTTTAAAAAGAAATGTTACTTTATCATCACCAAAAATTAAAATAAAAAGAAAAAAATTTAATATCACATCTTGTCCAGAAAATGTGCACAGCAAGCGCAATAAATTTTGTCTGTTTTAAATTCCAGTAAGTGTCATGCCTGAAGTTTTAATCACATCATGCACAAGAAGCATGCAAAAAAAATTAGAAAGTTCTGACTATGAGGTTTTGGACGAAAATTTGGTGTGAGCAGCGACACACACAGCTCGGCAAATTTTGCACATGATGTCCAAGAAAGATTGCACAAGGGGCAGGCAGATAAGGTTCAGCTGCACATGGGCTCAGTTACATTTCCCTGGGGTAGACTTGGACCACACTAAGAAATATCAAAAAAGAATTTAAAAACTTTATAACTTCTGTTACAAACACTAACAGGGGAGAGGTAATAATAGTTACAAAGATTCCACGTACCAAGGCGGCAGTGTTGAAATCCTACATACTATAAATGATGAAAATCTTCAGCAGTTGATGTGGCTTGGACAAAGTTCTAAAAGTTGTGATATGGCTAATCAAAAAATATCAAAACACCATACCACGAGTGTAGAATGTAGTGGAAAATTCCATGACCATATTTTAGAATCACAAGATTTTGAACGTAATTAAAAAAAACAATGACATGAGAAATTTGTCAAAAAAAAAAGGATTACAGAAATACAACGAACAATAACTACACAAAATCAAAATATAACAACAGTTTTTTGTTAGTTACTTGCCCTATTATAGTACAAGTGCTACTCTCTATCATAGCGGCAGACAAAATATAAAATATGTTATAGAGACCAGTGACTATTACCAAAGATAATCAAGGCCGTTTGCGGCATTTACAAATCAATATAAAAGTAAACAAGATTAATTGGTTTACGAACTTATAGACTGCTCAGTTTTAAGAGGAACAAAGAAATAAAAAATCAGGTTCACACAAATTAAAAATAACCATTAAATAAAAGTAGTGTCCCGAACAGTAATGAGTAAGCAAAATAAAAGTTGGCTTTGCAAAACAAGCTTAAATTGCTAGAAAAAGAAGAGAGAAAAAAATAGGTAGAGGGAACATGCCATGGCATAGTACAACAGTTCGAATGAACAGTGCTCTCCTCGGCAGCCTGTGGATATTTGCAGTGGTGGCTTCCGTAGGTGCATGTCCTCCAGTGGTGACAGGTGACTGCGAACCTTAATCTACATCTCGGGAGTGATTGTCGCCAGCTGTGCGTGTACATTTTGGAGCTGGTTTGTTCCCTTGTAGGTGGGTAGGTCCTGGTAGAGGTTCTTTCTCATGCTTCTTCGTTCGGGTCTCCTACGGTTGTTTTATGGCCAATTTGGACTCAGCTGGTGTTCCCATACCTGCAATTGTTGGAGGCAGATGGGTTCTTCTTTCCTTCTAGCTGAAGTAAAGGAAGGTGTGGTGCTGACTTGTTTATGGTTCCACCTAATGGTTATTGGGTCTTGATGCCCAAACTGGGTGTGGCTCTGCCCTCAGTTGATTATCCCTTGCTGCTGTTTCAGCCAGGGGTGGCTTAGTATTATCTCCAAGCTGATATGGAGGGGCCACAAAAAACTCAGCCTGGTGGTTCGGTTGCATATAGTAAAGTGAAGTTTCATCACCCCTACCACCGTGCATTCTGGTTGGGCCATGCATACTCTCCTCCCTCCAGTTCTGATGTTGGCGCACTGTTTTTCAGTGAGCAGGCTGCTCTGTATAAAGTTGCCCTTGGCTGCTATATCCAGCATCACCACGGCAGTTCGCCAGTTCAGTTTCACTGGGATACGAGGGGTGTCAGATGAGCAGGGTTCTTCGGACAGCATACGGAGGGCGACTTGAGGCTCGGGGAATTGCTCCTGGATGCAGTGCTTGCCTCCATTAGGGCTTCTGTTTCGGTTTTTGTCTAAGGCCGCTTGGGCCTTAAGGTTTCTGTCGGTCTCTCTGGTTCGTTTTACAAGCTCTTCAATTGTCTTTGGGTGGGGAACTTAAAGGAATTTCCTTAGGTTAGGAAGTAACATCCTAGCTATGGTACAGAAGCATCCTACCTCAATACCTTTGGGCATAAGTCATTGGTACATTTGAGCTTTACTCCTTATGAATATTTCTGCCTTGTCTTCAGCTGTTTGGTATGTGCTGTGGAATTCGGAGTTCTACTAGGCGAGCACCTCTTTCCCAGAAAAATGGGTCGCGAGTCTGCTGCATAGCTTTTCCCACTCTGTAATGAACTCGCCATAGTAATCCCACCATTCACGGGCTTTTCCCAACAGCTGCTAGCGGGTACAGGTCACCCATTGCTTGGTTGGAATGCCATTAGCTTTAAAGTCCCTCTCACATTCTTTGGTGAACATGACAGGATCTTCTTATGTGTGACTGACAAATTCCGGTAAATGTGTTTCATCTACGTGTCTAGCAGTACTGGGAGTGTGGTGTCCTGGATTGCTAGATCTGTATTCTTGGTGTCCTGGGTTGCTAGATCTGTATTCTTGTGCCCAGTGACACACTTCGCAGTGGTAAACTAGCCCTGGTCGTGTAATTCTCTCATCAGGCAAACCTAGACAGGCATGGTGGAAGGTCTGGGTGCATGTTACGCAACGCACTGTGTTAATGCCCCATGCTTCACAGTTAACCGCTCACATCTGGCGGCTTGCTGCAATTAGTAGGCTTTGCAGCGGTATTCAAGGCCATCTGTATATCTCGGCGCATTGGTCCGCCCTAGGCAGCGATAGTGATAATGTGCCTGGCTGTGGAAGCACTGGATGTTTTCGTAGCCTAGGCCGGTACATGCCATATTTAGTTTCTATTCTCTAAGGCTCGCCAGGCATGTCGGTGGCATCTACTAGGTTCATTATGCTCACCCCTCCTTTGGATATCATGGGGTTCGATTAAGTGCCATAGGGTGTTTTGAGAACCTTCTGGGTGGCGTAGCCTGGCTCATTCTCTTTGAGCCAGTTTCACAATGTTTGTTTAAAGTATTGGTTACCTAAACATATGATTAAATTAAACAGAATGATTAAGTGGTGATTAGTATTGTACTGTTTCTCAACATAATTTTACTGTTTGTTTAACTAAACATTGGTTAAGGTAAATATGGCAGCAATGCAGTGACATTATCGGCTTACGATTGGCTGAAATAAGAGCATCATTTGTTTATTACAGTGTGTTGGTTAAGTTCATGAAAAAGCTAAACATGGAAGAAAACAAGCATTTGAGGTCAGAAAATTTTGTTTCTTCCAAAACAAATTCTAATTTCTCTTGTAAAAAAATGTGCAGCTGTAATTGAGTTTTAAAAACTGATGTTGTTACATGGAAACAAAAAGAAGAGGCGTGAAAGAAAATTAGTGTGGAGTTCAATTCTGCATCTGGCGTGTTCCCATGGAAAATTAATACACTCAAGTCCAAGTACGACAACATAAAACGTTCAGTTCGACAAAATATATAGCGATTAACATATGCAAGTTTTGAGACTGGGGGTGGATTACTTCCAAAAACCAACTTAAGTGTGGCAGTTATGCTGTGTGAAACTTACGTTAGGTTAGTGTTGTGTGATCTTCCTGTGTAAATTACAATATGTGTAATATTTTGGGTAGTACAAGTTTTGCTTTTCATTCTCTGTTTGTAAAAGTTTTTTCAGTTTATAGAAACCGTATGTTTGCAACTGTTCTCTATTTTTACATGTTGCACACAGGCAGTGTTTGCATTAATCAAACAAGATTGATGCGTGACGTCAGGCGACAGAGAGTAACTTCACGGTCGGGCAAGGTTTTTTTGTGTCTGTCAGGAACACAAAGATAACTTTGGCTGTCCTTCTACTGACTGACCGGGCCCCGGCCGGTTTACAGAACTGGGTGCGTGGCCTGTTGGCATTGTACAAAGTCAAATGCAGGTATCACAGTCCGGCATGTAGGTTAGCACACAGCCACGGGTTTACCTCAGTTGAAGGTGGCCTGGGGTGGCTACTGACCCAGGTGCTGCGACGGCTGGTGGCAGCTGGAACTGGAGCCATGACCTGTTACACCGATGGTGCTGCGGCTGCCGATGCATTTGTAATATTCTTGGGGTGGGCTGCTGCTTCGGTGGCCTCAAAACCAAGGGTTGGCGATACCAAGAGGCAAGTGCTGGTCCCCATGGAATGCTGATGCAATCATATGTGGGCATCCGGGGCATCTTGATTGGGGCTGCAAATGTGGTGGAGGGAGCTGGCAGATGAGGCCTCTCCAGCTTGAGCTCGTGCAGATTGGGCAGTGGTGCAGCTCTCGTTGGCTTTGGAGGTGGATACTGCCTTCCTGTCTTGCCACCTAGTACCACTCCTCTGGGTGTAAGGCATAGGATAGCTACAATACTCCCCTCATAAGAGGGGAGAAGGCAACAATAGTCCCTAGCTAGTTGTAATGCCACAGCCATGGCCAAGCCAGCACACAGTCGTACCTGTTTACTCCAATCGGCGACACAGCGGTGTGGTGGTCGGAGAGTTGGGTTTTCTCTGAGGCATCCGACGACAGTGGATGTGGGTCCTAAGGTGATCAGATCTCCAGGACCAGACTAGTACTCCCTCCTGCGGCAGTTCGGCATGATGGACGGAGTATAGGCTGGACTGGCTGACAATCCGTCTTGTGTATTGTCTTTCTAATGGTCGTGGCTCTATTTTAATGTACACCAGGTGCACAGTACGGTTGTCCATTGAAAGTGTGTGTTCTGATGTACATGCGTCCTGTTAAAGGAGCTCGCAGTCTTACACTCTATTTGGAACTTGTTTGGTAAATTCCGCTGTCTCCTACTTCACTCTGATGGGCGGGTGTATACAGAGGAACAAAACAGACACCCTTTGAAATGAATACACAGAGGTTTGAGAGAAACATGTATTTATTCCATGAGGAATAAACATAGTGGCCCATACTACCTCCTAACTGTCCAAGAGCTGAACGGAAATACCGTATTTTGGCATGTATAGGCTGCGCCGCGTCTTTGTATAGGCCACACTAGAAGTTTTTGATGAAAAATTAGGAATAATTAATATTTCATGTATAGGCCACACTGAATTTTTATAATCCTGTAAATATTGTTTAGTCACTATTCTATACAAAACAAATTCCGACTTTATTTTCCCCTACAAAACATTTTTGACAGATAATTTATATTATGTTGCAATGTTTACAAATATATATCGCCCAATTACTGTTCCACAGATGGTAGTGTGACTTGAGAAAGCAAAATCATGGCAACATGTTACAGAAAAATGGTGTCTTATCAATGTGCACTTGTAATGTGGTGGTGGGCATGCAGACTAAGTAAGATATCATTCTTTTGTACAGCAGAGAAATTATTTTCTCATATACGACATCTATGGCCGGGCTCCAGCATGTTTACATTTTACACATGCTGGATGAAGGTTATTTTGTCTATACACTAGTGAACTTACATTACCTTTCCGTTCCTTCCAACTTCCTTTGAAACTAAGTTAAAACATTAAATGTAGTATGTTGATAAATTTCTAAACATATTTTGGGAGTAAGAATTTTTTTTTTTTTTTTTTGCCAATATCTTGTATATAAGCCACACCCCACTTTTGTAGGGTGGTGTTTTTTTTTTTTTTTTTTTTTTTTTTTTTTTTTTTTTTTTTTTTTTTTTTTTTTTTTTTTTTTTTTTTTCCAAGAAAGGCATTATGGTTACCGTTACCAGAAGGGTAATGTGGTTGCCGTTACCAGAAGGTTAGTCAAGGCAAAGGGGTGTTGAAGACTTCTTCATGGAGTTGCTAGTGAAAAGCTTCTGGTAAGTCTGGAAGATGTTAGTATCAGCAGAGAGTCCCAGCACACGAGGTGGTGGAGCGAGCTGCTGGAGCTGGAGAACACAACTGGGCTTTCTTGACTGTGCATTGGCATATATTCTGTCCTAGTCTACCCTCATGTGGGATGTGGGGGTGCCGGCGGTTATGAGCTCTGCTCCTTGGCAGAGGTGAGTCGTAGCGCCATCCTTTGGTGCACTTGGAACTATTATGCTGCTGTAGGAATGTGGTCTCGGCCACTTGGTTGGTGGCTCATTCACACTTCGGAGGGGTTGGCATGAATTCTGATGTTGGGTGAACAAAACAAGCTGACGTGTCTGAAGGAGCCTCTTCGACTAGAGACTTATCTTGTAGGCACTCTGGTAACAACCTGTTCGGGTTCAAACCCCATCTGGAGTGACGTGTAGGCACATGCTGATGAGACAGGCAAAGTCGTATTTAGGTATTGTGAGAAAAGCGTTACACGCCAATCCCCTCCTCCATTTCAACCTAGACTCATCTGGGCGGGAAAAAAAATTTCTCTTGGGAGTGATGTCGAACTGTCACCCCCAAGAAAGCTGGTTGGCATCTGTAGCGCTCCCTCTTCTTGATGCTGGGCTCTGGGTTGTGGCGCACTGCGTGAGTGACTTTCACTTTTTGTTGGAGTAGTGCTGTCTATCTCTAGTGTGGGCAGCTTGCTGGGTGAGCGCTGTCTGTCTCTCTCTAACACTGGTGGGTTGGCCAGGCGAGTGACCAGCTGATGGCTTCTTCCCCTCTGAGGAGAGGCCATGTGTCACGCAGTAATGGCCTGGGCTTTGGTGTATGTGCACACATCCTTCTTTCTTACAAAACTGTGCTGCTCACAAAAGTCAGCTAAGGGCTGTGGTTACATAAATACAGAAATCAATATACATATTTCAATGTGAGGAAAAATCAAGTACAAGCAGCACAAAAAAAGAACACTTTATTATTTACAAAGCCCATTCGTGAGGAGTGTTTCTGTTCCAGCTTCTACCTGCCATGGTGCTGAAAGTGTGGAAAACTGGCTCTGCCTTGTAGCCGTCTTAAGGGTCGCACGGCAGGTAGTTTTACGTGTGATGATTTGCTAAGTGGGTGCTGGCGCTAGGCCTTCCATTACCTAGGCCGGCGATAACTGTATGATACATTTACACACAAACAGGAGTACCCTTGAATGAAATAAATACTAATAAAAACCATTGTCGTACGGGCCACCTACATAAATGAAAAAGTAATACCCTCAAAGACAAAGAAGCACTGCAAAATATTTACAGTAATATTTTCAGATTTTACAATTACTTCTGTTTTGGATATAAAGTTCTCTATTTGAATCAGGTGTTTGCCTGGTTTCATCTTCATCTGTAAGGGAAGTCTCTGCTTCCTTAGAAGAAGTCACTTTGTTTCACTGGCTCTAGTGGAATGTCTATTACATCAAATTATTTTACACTGTAACTTGGCTGCTACGGGGTCGTTTACCATAGTAATACAAGTTTGTCCTTCTCACTCACTGGTTGGTTTCATGCTTACAGCAAACAGGTATTGATGGTTGTGCGTGGCTATCTTTCTAACTTGCTATGAAACTCCATACTTTACTTTGCACTCTGTTAAGGTGGGTTTACGCACTGCCGTGCTTGCTCAGTTTGTCTTTTCACTGGCTTTATGGTCATTGACAACAACAATTGACGGCTGTTTTAAATTGCGCTTTTTCACTGTTCAGTGGAGCACTTCATTACTCAAGCATTCTGTTCACTGGGGTTGAGTTCGAGCTTTCGGTGGCCAGCCCCGTGTCCTCATGGCCATGTGAAACGGGAAGTGAGCCGCCACGGTGATTCCCGATATCGGCCAGGTTGAGAGGTGCTGCGGCAGGCATGGGCGTGCATCTCTCGTCGGCTGGCTGGCCGGTGTGGTGTTCTCATTCCCGGTAGTGGCCAGTTGAGAGACAATCGGCAGCCCTCTCGTCCTGGAGGGGTAGCTGCGGGGTGGCCATCACAAGCCGGAGCTCTTTGGGCTCCGCGGCCTTGCCGGTATGGGTGGTCTCATCCTCCCATTCAGAAGGATGGGTCCTAGCTTTGGTTTTGGCACCTCCTGGTGCAGCGACTTGGCGGTTGACCGTGTTGTCCTGGTTGGACACGGTCAGGGCTGTCTCTGAGGCAGAGGTTCTTGGGGTTCCCTAATCTTGTCATTCCGTTCAGAAGCGAAGTGTGGTGACCTTAGTGCTGTCCGGCATCGTGTCCTGCGTGTTAATGCATCATCCTGGGTTCGAGCGGTTGGGTTGGCCGACCGAGGTCGACACTCTTGGGGTTCCTCTACCTTGTCAATGCAGCGTGGTTCTTCTCTCTCCAAGATTGGGCCAGGTGGTGGAGGTCATCGGCGGGGTTCTCGGTCCAAAGGGCTCCACCATGATATCTCCAATGTGGTAGGAGTTATCCGGCCTCGTGTGGCAGCTACCTTCTGGATGAAGTCGGTGGGCATCTAGAGCAGAATTTTGATTGACATTGTTGCTTGGCGTGCTGGGAATTCGACTCTCGTCGGGGTGGGCGGAAGGCTCCTTCTGTATGTGTCGACTCTGATTTCCAGCTCTGGAGACAGAGGTGGCTCGACATTGGAAGGTGCCCGGGATTTGGGATTGTTCTCCCTTTCTTCTTCTACATTTTCTGACTCGTGGGCTTCTGCTTCTTGGCCTGGGGCTCCTAGTTAGGGGCATATCTGATCCCTGGTTGCCTTTCGAATGCGTCCCATAACGTCTTCTGCCCAATACAGATTGTCTTGGCATCCCACTATTTTATACGCCCATCCCATTTTTCTGCCAGGCCTACACTATACTGGTCTTGGACCTTGCCCAGTGGGTGGCTGCGGAGGAGTATGGCTTTGCCCATGTTGAAGCTCCACACTCCGTTGCGGAGTTGTGAATACTTCTGCTCTATGTATTGTGTTTGGGCATCACGTGCCCTGGTGGTTGTGGCCAAGGCTGCCAGGCAGATGTCCATTGCTCGGGGCATCTCTGTGGGTTCCTGCTCGCACTCCCAGTCACCGGGGTGACAGAGAGTTTGTCCCAGGATGAGCAGGCTGGGGTTGTTGTTGATGGCCTCCTTTCTCTTATTATGTATGGACCACTAAGGTAGACACCCACATGATTAAGATGCAAACCAAATTCTGTCAACTTGGTAGAGCTTCGCAAAAACACTAGGTACTCTTCCACTAGTGGAATCAAGCAAACTAAGTAGTTCCTACTCTGTCACCGCTTGCAAAGGCCGGATAGGAGAGTAAATTGCTCTAGTCTGCATGACCCACTGTGGATAGCACACCTGAACATCTCCGCAATGAGTGACGTGAGATATCCTAAGCTCTGTCCACTGCTGGCCAGAGCCGGAAGTTCCATCAACCTGCTTGAAAGGGCCGTATACGAAACACAGGGTGCGATAAGTCGGGGTGTTCAGCAGTACTCGATGGCGAACTTATATCTCGGCTTAGCCTCAGAGGGCAGTTGCATATTCTGTTCCTCGTGTCTTACTGTCGCCAGTGAGGAAGATGAAAGAGATTAAAGCCGGCATTAAAAGCTATCATTGTGGACGAGATCATTAACTTACCCCTTCAAACGATACCATCACACAGTGGCTGCCTCTTAAAAACACATCCTCTGATTTTCCATCATAAGTTACGCTATACTCAGGCACAATGCTGCTTGTGCATTATTTGAAGACCAAGAGATTTCATGTACGGTATGTCCTTCCATCACATTAGTTATTTTGAAGATTTGTATCTATTGAAATAAATTAATATTTTAATTACAAATCCTCAACTATTTTAATTACAAATCCTCAGGTTTTCCCACAAAAAGGCACCAAAATTGGACCTAATGCTCAGTAAAACTTCTTGTTTTTCAGTATAATGTGAAGTCCAAAATTCTGTTCTCCTTTTTAATTGACTTCTTATTCTCTAACAAAAAATTACTAAATCTCTCTCTATTTCTCACAACAATAAACACACATGTCATTAGGTTTACATCATTGGTGATTAATATTTAAAACATCTTGCAGCAATTATAAATGAACTGCTTTCGTCAAAATTTAATTTCTTTCAATCATGTATGCATACATTCTTGATGGGATTTCTATTAAAGGGAAAAGCTTTTTGCATCACAATTCGTTATTTGTTACTTGTATTCTAATTGGCTGTCATCTGACTACGACACACTACTCATCCAGTCAGCTATGATGAGAGAAGAGCCAATCAGGATACTTTTCTTTAATTTCACGTGCTTTACAAATTTCAGTATTTACTTCTCTGTAAGGATCAAATGAACAATAGTCTCGAACACTTTATCTGAAAATCAAACGATGCAATACTTGATACACTCTAAGGACATATGAATAATAACAATAGTGATAACTTCTAAATTATCTCTACATCAATAAATTCATGACATAACCAAAGTTACATTGCACTTTGCTTAAATCATATACTAAATCTTAATTTGAAAATTATCTTAATTAATCGTCACCACAGCCAAACAATTTGAAAACCAAATACAAATATAATACATGGAAAACAGCAACAGTACACAACCACCCTCGGTTTGGAACGAATTTGAGGAATTTGGTCCAAACCGACATAAACCTAACAGTACTGGCCCTGGCGCCTTCCTGTAATGCAAAACTGGCCACGTGGCTATACTGCAGGGCACAAAATCTGGTGTGGATAGCACTATTCTGCGTTTGGGTGCCACTACTGTCTTGGTTATACCTGGGTGACCGTAAAATGGTGCAGTACTTGAAACAGGTGTGATTACTGTCGGTACAGAGGGTTGGTGAATAAATGTCCTGTGACATGCAGAGGTACGGGGTGAAGAATGGCAAGCACAAGATAGTCTATGACAGGTGAAGGTAGTGGTTCAAATCGGCACAAATGCTCAATGATCCACTCTGGGTACTCGACAGGGCTGGTCCTCTCAGGTGGCGTGAAAAGATTGCGGGGCACAGGAACCTTCACTGGGTCTTGCAGGTGTCGTAGTGATTGTGCTTGCTCTTGAGACAAACTAGCTGTCTCCTTGACCAAGGATGGCTGATACTGGTATGCTCAGCCTGATATCAAGGGTGTCAGTCTAACTCTTTTCTTCAAGCCTTTCCTCTGGACGTAGGGCATCGGGAACAGGAAATTTACCCTCCTACTACTGTACCACTTCTACAGGTTCCTTGTACAATGCTACGTGTGGCACCTCAGGCAGTAGTGAACAAGCGGACACCTTATCCCCAAGTCTGGCGGAGACTGCGGTTCACGAGAAAAGTCAGGCCTCACTTTGTCCAGTTACACACAGGTGTGTGGTCCTGTCCCAGTCTTCCCAACCTAAGGGACATAAGTCTCTTCCAGCGGAGCCGGCTTGGGATAGTCTAGTGAACACCAGGCCAACAAGCTGTTCTAAGGACAGTGTACCTGTGTGGCTCCTCCTTTCCTTCAATCCCAGAGAGTTGGGGGGGAAGGGTGGCCAAAGCTAGTGCAGGTTTTGTAGAAAATGGTGTCAGACTCGTGTTAGTAGAATTTTCCGGGATCACCAGCAAGCCTGTTATGCAAGGGTAACTAAGGAAAGGTGCTAAGTCTACAAGGTACGGAAATAAAATCGTTGTGAAAGCACTCTAGCTCCTGGTCAGCGGCACAAATTTCAGCCGAAAGCTAGCAGTGAAAATTATGATGACCAGTAAAGGCGACCGACACAACAAAACTGGAAATGCTGTGTGAGTTGCTGGAGCCTATGCACAAAACTCTGGCATTTTTGTACGAACGTGTTGCAGGAAACATCACTTAATTGCTAGCATGTGTCATGATGACTAAGCAAGGAACATGACATGTCTTAGCTTTGAAAAGGACTTTAAGGAGAGGTCCTCTACAGATACATCCGTGACTGTATGAGGTCACAGGGTTTACAGGGTACGTAGCAGATATCACCTAACTAGCGTAGCCTACCTTATCACAAGCGTAGCTTAAGCAAAGTACGTGGGTGTTGTCCTGAGCAATGGGTGCTAAGAATGAAGACTAGGTGGCTAATTCTTCCTTCGAAAGGCAATATAAGAAGATGTCCCCCATGGTGGTTATATGAAACAAAAATAACATGCAGGCTTGTAAAGCCAGCAGAATAGCACAGTTTCTGTGCAGAAGCACAAAATTAATTCCGCACTAATTCAAATCAAATGCAGGTTTATTGAACAGTCCCACCATCAATGGCTACTACAAACATTTTCAAAACAATCCAAATGTCACACTGGTGTAAGGGTGTGGCTCATATCATATAATTCAACAATACAAAATTAAAACTGGGCTTGAATAACATTGAGTATTAAGAAGTCTTACAATCTTGTATACATAAATATCACAGACCTTAGAAGTAACACACTCCATTAAAATACTCTTTGTACCTGAACGACAAAAGGTAAAAACCATTTAATATTGGAAAATTTTACTCAAATTCCAGTTCATTATATTTAAGTGGTTCACCAAGATTTTCAATAATTACACCCTGAAAATATGTAAAAACCCTAAACTTAATCACACAAATAACAATGCGTTAAAACTCTTTCCATTTAGCCACTGACACTGATTGCATCATTACAAAACCTAGTATTAAATCCTTCATAACCATTTAAATAATACTCTATGTTTTAAAACAGCATCAACCCTAAACCTAACTTCAATGTTATAATTCTCATTAAATAGTCCTGGTACTTCTTTGATACTCTCAAAATCACCAGTCATTCAAAATATTGAACCATTTTGCTGTTTGGTGGAGAACGAACCCATTTGTACTACTCAACTACTAGTGCGGCGCACCTTTTAAACTCTATTCAACAAAGTCTAAAAGCAAGAATTACCTCCAACGTTGGTTTTAAAATTACAATCAACAATACTAACAAGGATTAGTATAGGCTATTCACAGTAAAGTAAGCACTTTTTAAGACCCTGCTAAATTTTTCCTTTCAGTTAATTTCTACTTTCTCAACCACTTCTTAATGCAAACATTGCAATATGACTAATAAACACAGTGTATACATTTCGTCACACTCAAAAATTAATGTCTGAGACTGTAATAAAATATATTTATTAGCGGTAATGCCTTTTGGGAGGGCCTTAAAAAGTGCTCACATTACCGTGGACAGCCTATACCTAGAGTTACAATAAAAGGACATGCATACTTAACTCTTTCTCGCCAATTCCAAACTCCACGTGTTAGGTACAATAAATTCTGACGGGTGACAAATATATTATGCACTTCCAAAGACGCAGCATTAAATCTAACCAACACTTTAAAAAGTCCTTTAAAATATTGACATTGCACGAGTACGATGACCCATGCCCACCAAAACCTCGTGCAAATAAAACCCTAGATGAATTTAAGATTCATAAACACTCGCTGCTCCATTTGGATGATTATTGCAATGGTACTAGACATATAAAATAACTCAAATGCGCCCAAACTGTCACAGAGGCAGTTGCAGGAAGCCAACTAACCAACATCTAAACCTAATTTACGTCGGCGAATCCAAACAGAATTTTGAAAAGCTGGAGTTGTCTGCCCCAAAACGGACACCTATCCCTGACTATGTATATTCTACCAAAAATCCATTACAAATCATCTAACGTGACTGCAATAACTCACCATTATTTCACTGCCAGACATTGCCAAGTAAGCCAAACAGGCAAACAAAGGCGAGAAGTGCCGTGAAGAACAATGGCACAAGCTAGGACATGTCGAAGTCACCAATAAATGATGGGGACAGGCATTGAATGGTCCCACACGGGCGAGCAGCTTGCAACTGCAGGAGATGTTGACAAGTTGGTGAAAGTGAAACAAATGGCAACACGGGCACAAAGCAGGCACGGCTGTAACTATGGAGGGTGGGAAGACAGGGAACTGAAGAAGGAAGGACACGTGAATAGTAATAATAATAATAACCTCTAAATTATCTCTAGATCAATAAACTCGTGACATAGCAAAATTACATTACACTTTGCTTAAATTATATAGTAAATCTTGATTTGAAAATTATCGTAATTAATCTTAACCACAACCAAATAATCTGAAACCTAAGACAAATATAATACCTGGATAACCGCATCATTACATTCTGCGATGCTCAATGGGTGTAAACCTTTTTTGGCAACAGGGGCAGGTAAAGTACACACTTTTGAAATATAGTTTTATTGATAAGATGTTTGCCTATCAAAGTAAATTTATATTTCATTAAAATTAATAATATTCTGCAGTTTTTTCATCTGACACAGTTGAACACTTCAGGCAAAAAGTTGCACATTTTGGCGTACAAGTGTTGAGGATGGGCCAGAATGTGTCCAAAATTTACAAAAATATCAGTTATGTCCATCCCTAATGAACAACCCTATTCCCAAAAACAGTGAGAAGTCATGTCATGTCAGTTAGGTTCTAGTGTATTGGAAAAGTTGGGATGTGGTTTCAAATGTATCCAACCGTTATAATAATTGTTTGTACATGCTTATTGTTTTGAAACTTAGAAAAGACTGTCATTTTATTTGCTGTTGTGTTAAAAAACAAACACATTGACGTAATTTTCTGTCTTTCTTATACATGTATAGATAACTGTGTTATGTTTCGATAATGATGTATGTTTTTTTATGGTACAATGTAATATGATGCATAATCCGTATCACAAATTTGTTTTTGGGAATATAGTTTAAAATTAGTACCTAAATATTTATCATAAAATTTTGCATCTATTTTCATATAGGAAACAGTTTGGTGCAGTGTATTTCTGGTTTTTGTGGGTTGTGACTTTGTGTCTGGCCTTAAGACAGCTGGTTTTTCACGTGTAACCTTTTTTCCGTATGTCGCCATTGTAATTTTTTTTTTAAAAGCATTCCATAAATATCGGTTTTAAAATAGAAAAGTATCCATAGAGAAAGACTATGGTAAAGTTACCCATGAAGGAAATTTGTAATATTTGATTAAGTTAGAGCAGATATTTTTCATTTTTGCTGCATAGGGTGGTTCAGGAAAAAGTAACAGGATACGTGGAAAAGTTAGGGAAATATCAGTAAGTTCATTATAAGGATACTGCTAGCCACCCTGTGAAAGTTAATTTATATTAAGTAGCCAGATGTGTGTTGGCATACTGGACAGGTTGACAAGTCATTTGAGTGTGTGTTTGTAAATATCACCTGTAGCAGAGGGATACATCACTGTTGCCATGGAAACAACTGTACATGACTGCGTACTTTCAGAACTGTCAGAAAAAGTGCACTTGTTCGTGAGACAGAGTATAATAAATTTTATTTATGGGGTTTCTGTGATGCTTTATTTTACTGTTGAAAATGCATACTGCTTTGGTATCAAGTAGTTTTAGCTTTTGATACACGAATGTTATAGAATCAGGATGGAATAATGTACATGTATGATTGGATATTGTAACTTTGCAATTTTTTCTTCCATTCTAATGATAGAAGAATTGTTTGCCTTTTCTGGGCTATTAAGAATATCAGATAGTCTCTGGTTTTTAGGGTTCATTTATCTACAAATTGTTAAATTACACGCTGGATAAATCACAAATAAGCTCACAAAGATGACACTCCCCAGTTCACTTTGTAGATTTGGCAAGTTCCATTCAGCAATTATTGTGCCACTGAAAGCTGGTATTTTCACATCAGAGTTGGTTTTTCTACTGTTTGCATTGTGTTCCCAAAAAAATGCAATGCTGAATTATGGTGATATGATCATAGCATCTGTTCAGAAATATGTAACAGGCTCCAAATATTTGCTGCTGGATTAGCTTGTGAATCTATGATCTTATTGAAAAAGTATGAAAGTTCTTGGTAAAGGGGGTCCTGATTGTATGTGAATGTTTAGTTTTGACGATTTCTTAAGTAATAGTAGCCCAGTGAACAAGTGTTTTTAGCCCTCCTTAAACTTTGAAACACAGCCTTGCTAGGTCATCAGTTGTCATGTGTGTAATGTTCATTATTTCAGTAAGTACATTGCTAGCCATTAAAATTGCAACACCAAGAAGGAAGTCCCAGAAGGACCCCACAATTGGAATATGTAGAGAATGATAGGACAATATTTACTAGTGATGAGCGAGTTTGATTTTTACAGCTTCGAGTTGAGTCAAGTTTCAAGTTGTATGAAAGTCGAGTCACGTCAAGTCGAGCTCAGTATAAAATGTTGTATTGTAGTTAAAATCGAGTTTGCACCATAAATGTAAATGTGTACCTATTGATGCGTGACGCTCTCGGGAGTCGGTGACAACATCACTGTCAGGGTGGTTTTGGGTGCACTAGGTCAAACACGTGGGTTTGTTTAACGTCCGGTTAGTGCTGGTGTACTGGGGCATGGCTGGTGTACAGCACCGGGCGCGTGGCTTTGCGACTGGGTACAAAGTCGGGGACTGCTACTTTGGTCCTGCAGACAGTGGAACACTTTCAGGTTTACGTAGCTTGCTGAAGTCTTTCGGTAACTGCTTACCCAGCTGCAGTAACTGTGGTCAGTGGCTGGTGCCAGCCCTGGGTCCTGGTGCATAGGTGGTAGAGCTGGGGCTGTTCGCACTAGGGTTGGCCCTGGTCAAGCTGGTCGTTCGGCTTCCTTGGAACCAGGTATTGGTGATGCCATACCTTACTTCTTCGCCTTGGAGGAAGGCGGTGATGGCCGGATGTTGGCTGCCGGCAAGCTTGATAGGAGCTGTGAACTAGTAAGGGTAGGGAACTGGGATGTGAGGCCTCTCCAGTTGTTGGGCGGCTTGAGTTCATTCCCGCAGGGTTACGCTGCAGAGTGCAGTTAACGTAGGGTAGCAACCTTGCTTGGCGGTGGCAGTAGCTGCCGCTCTCCCCTTCCGTTGAGTTCCACTCCTGCAAGTGTATGGCATAGTGGTGAGGCTGTACTAAGGCCAGTCTTCCTAAGAGTGAGCAGGTGACGAAGTCCCTAGCTAAGTGTACTTCCAGTTGCCGAAGCTGGATAAACCAAAGCTGTACCATGTGTTCCTTTCATGTCTGGCACAGTTCAGCGCCATGGACACAGAGCGTTGGGTCATGTTAAAGCTGCCCGTCAATGACACATGGGTGTGGGTCGCAAAGGGGGTCAGACCTTCAGGACCAGGCGCGCATTCTCTCCGGCACAGTTCAGTACGGTGGACGAAGTATAACCTGGCCTGACTCACTAGTTGCCTTTTGGATTGTCTGTCAAATGGTAGGGGCTATACCTTTCTGTACACCGAAGTGCACAGAACAGGTGGCCTTCTAATGTGTGTGTGTCGACGTACGTGTATCCTTGAGGACCAGCTCACAGTCCTACTCTATGGTTCACGAATGAGTTTGAGCAATACTTCGTGGTCTACTTACTCCTGACGGACATGGGTGTCCGTCTGGAATGGGAACAAATACCCTCTGTAAATAATAACTCGTGGCTTGGTTTGAGATATATGTTGATTCCAGTAGGAGTAAACACGGTGGCCCATACTACCTCCTAACCAAGCAAAGCTGAATGGAAGTAAACTACGTGCTCCAGGTGAAGGTGACCTGGTTCTAGACTGTGCAAGGTAAAAAACTGCTAGGTGGCTATGACAACTCGACCTAACTATCCTAAACTTGGCATCCAGAAGGGACTTAGGGGGCCATTTACTAGAAGGGCAGTGGTGTGTTACAGCTACCAGAAGGGCAGTGGTTGTTGCCGTACCAGAAGGGCAGGCAATGAAGAAGAGGTTCTGCAGACTGCTGCAAGCTTACTGGTGCAGAGTTTCTGGAAGAGCTAGTTGCCTCTGGTGCTTGTAGTGTAGATTCTCAGGGAGCTCCTGAAGACTAAGGCAATGATGCTGAAGAGCTTCTGGTAGATCTTGACGATCTGGAAAGCAGTAGAGAGCCCCAGCACATGAGGTAATGGAGTGAGCTATTGGAGATGAAACAACTGACGTTCTAGGGCTGCGCACAGGTTTTATACTCTGCCGGCCCTGCCTTCGCCCAGGCGGTAGTGGGAGGTGTAATGTCTGTTCTGAGTAGAGCGCAGTGGGGGTAACCATCCTTGTGCGCGTGGCTACCTGGCTTCGGCAGCACTTGGGGCGCTTTGTGAGAGCTGGTTGGTGTTGAGTCATTCGTGGCACTCCAAGAAAAAAGTTTGGGACTAGTTTCTACCCATAAGAATAATTCTCTGCCAGGGTGATTGATTCACAGCATTACTTTTTTCCTCTCCTCTCGCCGACTAGTGAATGACTATGGTACAAATGGTAATGTCAGTGGCGTGATGCAGATAGAATATAAAAGATAACTGTTAGAGGGGAGAGTGAGGGGTATGTTGCTAATGCTAGTCATTCAGCATGCAGCTGGTGAGCAGAGAGGCAGTCCACATTTAAAGTTTTTGTTAACTAATAGTAGTTTTTTGAAACACATTTTTAAAACAGTAATTAGATGAGAAAAGTAATGTAACCATAAAAATAGGTTTCCGCCTTTGTCTGCAGAAAAATTGTGGCCTATCGGGATTGTGGATTATCCTACCGTGAATTTGATTCTTCCATTGGAAGAAATACAACTACAGTGAAATAGATATTGGATCAGTGGGTAGAGGAGAGATGGGCTGAGCAATGTGCAGAAAGCCAATGGCCACGGTAAACCAATGAGCACAAGGACAGACATTGGGTATCATGGGTGTAGTCAGCGGGGTGCAGGAGGGGCAGCTGCCCCCTCCTCCTAAACCAAGTTCAAATTAATAAAATAATCTCAACTAATACTACAAGCATGGTATAGTGCAAGATTTCAATGTGTTTTTTTTTAAATAACTAATGGTTTTGATAGATTTTTCTGAGCATTTTAAGTTAAAGTAAAGAGATTTACGATAATTGTTGAGGAATTTTGTTCTGAATCTGGTACAAAACATCACAGTGAATGTGTGAACTAAAGCTCCTATCCCATTCACGAACCCTGGCTATGCCTCTCTTGGGTATGCATGGCGATTACAGATTGTACAACCACATCAAACCCCTTGCTCAGTAGTTTAGGCATGTAACATATCAATCTCCGTCCACACACATGGTTCATTTACAGTCTGAAGCATCAGGGTATCTTGTCCAGGCGCCCATTACTGCAACTGCCACTGACTGCTCACAACCTGTCCCAGCAGCTTACACTGTGCAGGGAATGTTGGGCATGGAGGGACAAATGGCACGCCATTGTGTTATCCGATGCATACCAGTTCTGCTTGCAGCACCACAGTGGTTGCATCCATGTCTGACAGCACCGTGGTGCATGCCTGGCAGAGTCCTACATCATACACATTCATACCGGTCCAGCCCCTGGAGTTGTGGTATCGGGTGCCATTGAAATCCAGTCCTAGTCATGCTTAGTCAATAGCGCTGGTACGCTGACCAGCAACTGTTACATTACAAAGGTGCTGGAGCATGTTGTTTTCCCATATTGTCAGGGCCTCTACCAACAGGATATTGTGCAATTGCGTGTGGCATGAATCGTGTAATGGTTCCTGGGTGACCACCATGTCATGCTGCTTTCTTGGCCTGCATGTTCACCAGATATCTTGCCCATCAGAAATGTGTGGTCCATTGCCAGATGACAACTGGCCTACCACAGGTCACCTGCGGTCACAACTGATGAAATTTGGAATGCATCGAAGCAGCATAGGCGGAGATACCAGAGACAGACAGATCCAAAGTTTTTTTCTCTCCAAGCCATGTCGTATAGCATTCTATGGTGGGACCACACAGTAATGTTTTACCCATGTTCTGTATGTCATGCTGAGCTGCAAGTGTATTAATGTCACATGTGTATGATGGGTATTCTATCCAGTGAATGTGGTTATGAGAACTCACATGTTGGTGTTGCAGTTTTAATGGACAGCAGCGTATTTCTATGTTCAAAAATTTTGAAACAAAAAATTTAGTCATAGCAATGGTAAAACTGTAAAGAAAGGACTTCTTTTCTTTTGAACACATGTATCAAACCAAAGTGTGAAAAGTAATTAATATTACTAAATGTGCCTTAATTATTTTGCTACTTTTCTCAAACAATATTTAAGTACCTGGGATAGGGGCCTCAAATACTTTCACATAGTAAGCATTTAAGTAAAACAAAATTTTGAAATTCAAAAACGTATGGGAGAACATTTTTGTCAAGTGCATAGCATAGTCCATCTGTGTTTTTGAGGTGGGAATTATTCAGTATTTTTGGAGAAATGTGTCTGTATTTGAATTGGGGAAAGGCTAGTGCTTTGAGTTGTATAGAACATTAACGCTTGCAAAACGGAGCACAAAATGTGCAAATCAAAAATAAAAGAAAGAATGAGTACACAGAAATAGATAATTCTACAGGATTGTAAAGATGGTTCAATACAACAGTAAGGGTAGTATTTCAAAGACAACAAGCTGTGTTAATGTGGAACACTTTAATCTCTCAAGAATGGTTGATTTAATAGTGGTTTACTGATTAGTGAAGTTATGTTATAAAGTGGAGAAATTTTAATGTATTTGCACATATTTTAAAAACGGTTTCTAAATACACCTTTTTGTGTTGATTTTTGGACATATTTTCTTTACTTACATAACCAAATTGGTGCACTGTACAGAAGAATGGAAACAGGATGTCCTAGGAGAAAAGGTTATTATTCCAGGGGTGAAATGAGAGGTCGTTTTAAGCAAAAGTCATATACATATGTGTCCTATCCCATATGGTTTCTAATGGAGTACATCCCTTACCTTTATCATGCTGCATGGTTTTTATTGTCATTTGTTGGTTGCTTGTTGTATCACACAAAATTGATCCATACATTTATCCGTCTTGAACATAGAAATTTAGTGGGAATGGGCCGCTAGGCCACTGATTACATTATAAGAAAATGGACAGAATTTACCAGTACTCACAGGGTTGTACTTGTAAGTAGAAACGCGCAAACAAAAGTCAGATGAGTGTGCCACCGCTCGCTGCCTGATGAAGCTGGTGTGGCCAGCGGAATGTTGTGCGACTGCACATCCACCTTGAACACAGAAATGTTTGTTAAAATTCCAAGTATATATTTGCACACAGAATACACAGGTATGTTGCATGTTTATGGCTTCTTCAATGGTAATGCACCTGCTGCTGTTGAAAAATACCATCAGCACTTTCGTACACGTCAAGTTACAGATTGTATTGTATTTTCCTAAATGTACGATACATTATATGAAAGTGATATGGTAAACAGTGCTCATTTGGCATCAGAGTGATTCTGTCAACACGATGAGCAGCACAACAAACACATTCTTGACATGGTTTAGCATAGCCCCACAACTAGCATATGTAGACTTTCTGCACATCTTGAAATTGAACTGGTTTACTTGGCTAGGTCAGACGTCTAGCTTCCCCCTGGGAACTAGGAAGCAGTGTTTCCTTAATGAAGTGTATGGCTTCCTCTCTCCCCTTACGGTACACCCTGGGGGCGTTAGGGTCTGGCTCGCCAGACAATGTAGCCTGGATACTTGTGACCTTAGCTGCCATCGTATCTACTAATCAATTGTTAAGTAGCAACACAGGGATGAGAGTAGCTGGCGTGGTCCGCACAGGAAGAAAATTACTCTCCCTGGTGCCATGGTGTAAACCCCTGCTGCATCACATATTAGATGAGTGGTATCTCTAGCAATAACATACATAACCTGCTGGGATGAACATCTCATGACTGATGGTATTTGAGCGTGTAGCAACTTAGAGAGGGCCCCCTGCTTCTCCTCGGGGACAGTTTAGTAGGCAACTTTGACAATAGTGAGCTCAACTTCCTCTCAGATGTACAGCGTTCCCCACCTAAAGGCTACCATGGTATGCAGATGAGTGGTATGACCTGCTCTGAATCTGTCTCTCATGGCGACCTTGTGTGTTCGTTTTATTTGAACCTATGAACCAAGAGCGATTCTCTTCCTTGCGCAGTGGTGACCAGAAGGTTGGTATTACTTACCAGCAACAAGAACACCAAACTAAAAAGTAATGGTAGTGCCCTTAAAGAGGGTATTTAGTTGAATGCCGTTAATTCTGTCATTGGTTCATTGGCAGTGGTGAAGTACTTCCTCTTCTGTGCCATTTACTGATGAAGCCATATTTACCTGGAATGGGGCCAACAATATGTCTGACAGTCGTCGATAGTTGCAAGAGAATCCATGTACTATGATGGAAAACAAATTTCCATTTTCATTTTTCCATTTGTATGTGGTGAGATATGATTAATGGCACATTGTCTGATCCCTTATCGAATGACAAGACAATTTTTAATTTTCGCAGTGTACATTACAGAAACAACTAGAGGACATTTCGTTAGCCACACTGATAGCTATGTACTTTCAGCATGACAGGGCTTCTCCACATTCTAGTACCAGACTTGTGAACCAACATGTAGATTGAATGTTCCTTAATTGGTGGATTGATCATGGTTGTCCCACCCCATTAGACTTTAGTGTATAGGATTGAATGATGAACAAAATGTTAATGAATGGTTGCTATACGTGATGAAGTAGCATTATGGATCCATATTGGAAACCATTTGGGATGGAGCACGTATGTATATATGTGCTCACCTTTCACCTCCCAGAATAATGAACTTTCCTCCTGGGACATTCTGTGTACCATTCCTCCCAAGCAAAGCAAGACAGTATTGATTTCAAGTGAACACTTTATTTCAAGATGATGTATCGTACATTGTAAACAAAGCAACTTCAAATGATTTAAATAAGTTTTGTGCTGATGCTAGAAAATGATTTAGTATTCTCTCACAAAAAATATATATTTAGCATCAAGAACATAACAATATTTCAATGGTCATTAATTTTAACATCCATATTTGCATTTGTATTGTAGGCTTATTGTGTAATAATTTGCAACTTTGGAAATTGTTATTGTGATAATTAAAATTGCAAGCTGCACAGAGGCACATTTTGTTTCTGTATGCATCTTTCCTTTGCATCATATCCATTTTTTATTTTCTATTTTTCATGATTTTCACCTAATGCTATTAAAATACAGAGTGTTGCAAAATTGCATATCAATATTTTGGGGAAACATTCCTCACATCTGGAAGATGAAAAAATTTTATATGAACATACTGTAGGTTCGCAAATGCTTCGTTTCTTTACTGCAGCTCGTAATACATAATGTAGAATGTATGACCCATGGGCTGGATCACCTTACTGTGGAATGTCATCACAGCTGTAATTGGCAGCCCCATATCAGCCCCCGAGGAGCCCTGATTTGAATCCACTAGACTTATTCGTAGTGGGACATTTAAAGGTATTTTTGTATGCAACCTGAGTGGTGATTTGGACACCCTTGGTAACCGTATTGTGGCTGGCTGCAAAACAATCAGGACTACTCCAGGGATTCATCAACGCTTCCAGGAGTCACAACAGCAGGTTGATGCATGTGTTCGTGCTGATGGAGGGCATTTTGAACATTTCCTTTAACATTGTTGATAAGCTTTAACACATGTGTAACTAATTCCTGTGCAGTACCTACTGTTCTAGGTGTAGTGTCATGGTGTAAGGTGTCATATATCATGGAAACAAACACACTGATAACATTCCACAGTAACATGATCCAGTCCACAGGCCTTGCACTGTACGTTATTACATTATGTATTACGAGCTATAGTAAAGAAATGAAACGATTGTGGACCTATATTCATACAACATTTCTTCATCCTCCAGATGTGAGGAATGTTTCCCGAAGTATTGACATGCAATTTTGTAACAACCTGTATACATTGATAGAGGTGTAAAAGCTAAATAGCCACTCAATACTGCTGCATGCTGTCATAAGCTGCGGAATTTAAATAGCAGTAAAATGTGCAAGGAAAATAAAATCTGCAGTCCAGCTCGTTTGCTTGTTAGGAGTTATAAACACTTTCACCTGCAAACAAGAGTTTGTTTCTAGCTGTCTTGCAAGGATATTGTTCCATGTGCAACTGGTTTGAAACTAATTTTTTATACTTGTAGAAATTTCTGACCTGATGTTATTTTTATACTTCATTCTGGATGTCCACCATACAGTGCTATGTCAATGTAGTTTTGGAATATCATCTGTTAAATTTGCTTTTTTGCAATTCTTTCATGCAACAGAGGTCTCTCTGTTACATGAAGAAAAAACTACAAAACAAATGGTGTGTGACTTTGTGTTGTGGACACTTGTGTATTACTGTACAGAGCATGTCATAAGGGTGGTATTCTATGTTTTATAAATGTAGTAAACTCTCAATTTTAAGACCTTTCATAGTTCCCAGGAAAAGGGTGGTTATTTGAAAGGGGACAATATTAGAAAAACCTTTACAAAATAATTTTTTTCATGGTTCTCATAAACGGGTCTTTATTTTGAGAGGGTTGCTATTCCAAGGGTCTTAGAAATGAGAGTTGACTATAGGTATTTCAGTAAAAAATTGTTCTTCGATTGAAAAGGGTCTGTCACTGCTTTAACTTTTCCCCAACAAAATTAATACTTTTTTTTTTTTTTTCAAACCCAAGCAAATATCTGTAATTAGTAGAAGCAGAGCCTTATTTAGCCACAATATAGATTTTTATCATTAGGGTTTACTAACAGGGTAGAGGCATATTCTTCCACCCTCATTTCAGTTTGTTGTTGGTGATAAAAGAGTATTTCCTTTATGCAGGTCTCCACCACACAAACGCAGCAGCTCTTCTCATCATTCATCAGGTCATTATCGCAGTAGTCACAGGCGATAAAATGTTTAGAGCGACTTTGAAGGTAATAGATAGTAAATAGTCATCTCCTACAGTTACTAATCTTCGGTCAGGTATATACATGTTCAGTACTGACTTTTCCACTATTTTTATTTCCATGTTCTTATATATATTTACCTATTTATTATTATTATTATTCTTTCTCAAGTGGCCAGGTCCCTTAAGGGGGATCAGTCCCCCCATTTTGGATTTACTGAATTTTCGCGGTAACTTACGTCTCACTTTTTTTTTTCGTTTAGGGCATTGAAAGCCGTAGGATATTGGTTTGCACTTGTAAAACATTTATTGCTTGAGTAATCTTGCCAGTATCATTTCTGTAACCGCCTGCAAGGAAAAATTAATTATTTCTTTCCGGCAGTAATTTGTCAGAAATTATTACAGGCAGTAGAGATGTATTAATTTGATAAAGCTTTAGAAGCTATTATTTATGGTATGGCATGCAAAAAATATTGTTACACATTCTTAAATAGAACTTGGCAAAAATGATAAGGATCCATAGGTGCCAACTTGTACGATTTTAGCAGTTTGTACGATTTTACTAATTTTCTTATGAATTTCAATTTTTTTTCGTTTTTTGTTTACTTTGGTTGAATCGTATTACAAGAAGTGGTTTATTTTACTATTTGAATTGCTTAGTAGATCGCTAGAAAATGAACATATAATTTTATTGTACAGATACTAAAGAAATTATTTATTATGATTGTGGCTGCACTGTACTGTGCATTTGGTCTCGATTACTTTGTTTTCCTTTCTGCCGTGATGTTTCAGGCAGTATCAGACACGTTGATATGCGGCATGCGTGTTAAAGTTATTCCATGATTTTGGGCAATATTAATGGTACTATCATTATTTTGATACAGCTAACTGAAGAGACTTTGAATATGCGGTGTCGGTTGTCAGTGCTATGGTTTCTGTAGACTCTTCTTTTCATAAAATGGGGGGATGCTGTGCAAAGAATAAAACTTACAAGCAAATGTCTCTGCATTCTTACTGTACAGACTTCCCTTAGGTGGTGCATTCACAAAAACGTGAGAATTTTGCGAAATGTGTGATGTGTAAGTGAGACTTAAATATTTTGCATGGTGGAAGGGGTGATTTAAAAGTTCATGAAAATTCAGGGAAGCATACGAACAATGAAGTGGTTGAAGTCCAAGCCAAGTGTAGCAAAATAATAAAACTTTTTCAGTGTGCAGAATGACTATTCTGCACACTGTGTAATTAGGGCAGAATGTTACTTTACTGCATTTATTGTTGAGCGTAGTTTACCTGTTGCTGTAGTAGATCATGCAGGACATCTGTTTCAGAAAATATTTCTGAATTGCGAAGAAGCAAAACGTTACAGTTGCGGGCACACTGAAACGACGGCAATAATAAATGAAATGGCAAAACACCATGAAATAAGTGTAACAGATGTGTTGAAGACGGTTCCTTTTTCGGTGGCAATAGATGGAAGTAATGATGATTCTAAGCTATATCCAATAGTCGTCACTACAGCACAGAACATTCAATTGTGAAAGAGTGTCTTGCTTTCAGTCACATTGTTGCAGGGTTCTGCCACAGGTAAAAATATAGGGGAGATGATAGTAGCTACACTCACAGATAGAAAAATACCATTAGAAAATTGCATTGCATTAGGGTCATACAGTGCAGCAGTGTTGACTGGATCAAACATGGAGTTGTTGTATTATTTAAACATCATCAGGAAAAGATCATTGTCTTAAGTTGTACCAGACATTTGTTACATTTGGTCGCAGAGAAGGGATCGAAGGGACTTCAAATTAATTTGGACAGTAATTGAGGCGGGATATGTGAACCAAGCCAAAGTTGACACACACTCAACACAACCATTAACCACTTGATCCACACTTTTACTGTTCGCCAGGACTCTACAAGAAGCCATCACATCAACAACCCTCCCCTGAAGAAGCGACCATTTTCACTCTGCCACTCCAGCTAAGAAAGCCCACAAGGTTTGGTGCCGCTGAAGGGATATGATGCATCCGGCAGAAAGTCACAGCCTCCACGAGCACATGAGGGCAAGATATGTCGACGAGCGCCCCTTGAGATGAGGATCCAGGAACCCATGCATGACGAAATAAGCCCCACCCCTGAGAGGCTGGGTTAATTCCCCTGCACACCTCTGAGAACCAACAAACTGGGAAATTCAGTACAAAAGGGATCCCAGAGTAGGACTTAGGAGTGACTTCTGGCTGTGAAAGCCATTGGTGTTAGCACAGGGCAGAGTCCCTCACCCACGCTGGTGACCACAGAAGTCCCAGTGGCCGACCCCAATGCCATCCAGCTCTGGAGGACCACCATCTACCAAAAGGTCCTCAACCTCTTCAGCCATCTTCAGCAACCCTCGGAGGGCCGCCGCCATCCAGAGGTCTTCTGCCTCCACCAGTAGCTTCCAGAGTAGTCAGCTGCTACCAGAGGGCCCAGCAGACATCATCCCTAGCAATTCTTCCACTTCTTCCATGCTCTCTACCATCCAGGTATTGAAGGTCACTGTGGCGACGTCCCCTCTGGACGACCCTTAAGGCCCTAGCACAGCCACATGTTCACCGCTTCGGTGAAGACCTCCCTGTTGCTAAACCACATCTCTAGGTCCCATCATGACAAACCCCTTAATTCAATAAGGAGAATTACATATTGTGTTATTTTGGTTAAAGTATTTTCATGCTTTAATTTATCATATGTCGTAGCACATTGTTTTAGTCAGTTTGCCTCCACTTGGCTTTTAGCATTATTAAACTACCGCACTATCACTATAAAATATTAATATTCTATTTTTAAGAGGCTAGGAGAGAGTGACTCCATGTGTTGTAATATTTTTATCATGAATACGTCTTCATTAAAACTTTTTTTATTCCAGACATTGCTAGTACTTTTCACTCATAGTATTTTTTGAATTCTCTTTGTTGGCCTATAAGGACTTGGTATAGTTGGATTAATCCTTTAATTATTTGTTTGAATTGTTCTGCTGATTTAAAGTAAAGCCGGCTACGCGAACTATCGCCAAACGGCAAGTACACATACATCCTTCCATCTGCGGAATCAGGTATTCATCTAGCTTCCTACTCTGCTGGCTGAGAGCCTCGGAGCAAGTCCTAAGTGGCGTACAATATTCCAAGGGGCTTCAGGATTGATCCACGATCTGGACAATTACAGACACAGAAGCTAATTAACACAATTAATTATTTAATTTGTACTGCCCGCACAAACTTCGACATACGGTCACCACACTCTCGACAGAAATTGTTTTACCCGACAAGCCACGGACCAGTGACAGCCAATAAGGAAGTTATGAGTCACCACAGGATTGCAGCACCCCTGCGCCTAGTGATGTCACAGCAGTGGAGCCTCGAGCAGAGGTAGTAAACTGGTCATCAGTCTCAACCCAGGGTGATGAGGACTGCACGGCACCACCTGCTACCCTGAGATAATCAGTCCCTGCGATGAAAGGCTAGCATCCCCTGCACCCCTGTGAGAGCCACGAAGCGATGATTTTGAACTATGTAAGGAATCTCGAAAACACTCTTGCGAGAGTTTGTTGGCCTGCCAACCGCAATGGTTGGGGGCCTTTCCTGAGTCTGGGCAAGACCTCCTCCTGTCCCAGCCTGAAGAATTCCAGTCATCCAGCTCCAGTAGCTCCTACTCCAGCAACTTGCATAAGGCTCATCAGAGTAACCTCGACGTCCTCACCCTGCACCATTTATGCAAAGTCTTTTTTCCGTGACTCTGCGGTAGCAGGCTGTCACAACGTCCCCTCTGGACAACCACCCCTTAGGAACGTAACTGGCTGTAAATTGTGAATTTTCCTAGGATTAGAGTATTGTGGATCATTTTCAATCCAGGTTTGCCTTCACCTGGGGTAAATACGTAATTCAAATTAAGATTTTATATTATACAAGAGCCAGGATTCCCCAGTGTTTTCCTTAGTGTAAATAAATGCTATGTCAAAATTGTCTACTGGTTGAATTAATTTATACTTACCTGTTCTCATCTAAAATACAGTATAAGTGAAAGTAATTATAGTTGGGCTCATTAAGGTAACTAAATTCCTCACTGTGGGAAAGGTGTGAGTGGGCCAAACCCTCAGGATCCAGGGCCTGAAGAAGACGGCAGTCTGAAAAGACATACTGAGATTCCTGGGAGCGTCCGGTATGCTCATGCTTGTCTGCAGTTTCACTCCAACTCTAGCTTGCCATTTCTTCTGTCAGTGCCTAGGAGTGTCTGAATAAGACACTTCCAGTAGGACTGAATGCCGGCGACAAAGGGGAAGCATGCAAACCATAACTAGAAAATTATTATAGAGCCTCTTTTGAAAAGAGTAAAACCTTCTCTTAGGTTATTAAAGTGGTATATCATACGTAAACTTTTCAGATGACTACCTGTTAAAAATCGCAGTTGAACACGAGTCCTACAGCGAAAATTACCACAGTCTGATATCATCTCATTAGTTGTTTCTCCTGGCGACATTGCACCCCTGTCCCCCGTACCTGAAGTCAGTGCCCCGGAACCACGACCCATCTCGCCGTTTATAGCGTGCAAACGCGAATTAGAACTAGACTGTAAATTAAGTATTTGCTGGCAGTGGCTCAGCTACGAGTATATGAGCTACTACAACCCACCTAAACCCATACCAGTAGCAAAACGGCCTACCCCAACCCCAGTTCTCTGTGCCAAACCACCCACTACGTGTATGATCTGTACGGCAGCAGGGAAGGGATCAAAATTGCTGTACCCCAAAACAACCTAGAGAGTCTGGATAGCTTGGTACTCATTCGTAAACCTGCAAGGTTAGCATCCTACGAACACCCGGATAGCGAACGGGATCCTGAGTAAGACCTATCCGCATGAATACGATCCATACTACCATATTCACTACCATATTTGCCACCGCACACAGCAATCTAGTAAATTCTTCCGTTTATTGGGACAGGTGGCGTCCCGTTTATTGGCAGCCTTCGCGGTGAGTAAGATTGCAATCCCAGGGAGGAAGACCTTCACAATCAAACTCACCCTGGGGTTTGATTCCCATCGAAACCACTCTAACCCTCCCACTAGGCGGTACCCAAACAACTTCCCCAACATGGGCAAACCACGACCCGCCAGGCAGAAGGTAACCCCGCGAGAAATGAATACGCCGCCGAAGGGTTACAATTAATATCCCGGAGG